>CANTUZ010000027.1:5687665-5704866 GCA_947846985.1 Fratercula arctica
GTTTTCCCTCGTGGCACCTTGGCGTGGCAGCAATCTCTAGACATATGGCAATTTTTGAGGCTGGCCAGTGGGGCACATGAGAAAGCGTGCTTTTGACACTGAAGGCACCAGAAAACACAGGAGCCCCAAGGTCTCTGTGCCAATAGAACAGGTTGCAAGAGAGCTTTAAAACAAGCCACAGTTTTCCCTCGTGGCACCTTGGCTGTGGCAGCAATCTCTAGACATGTGGTAATTTCTACAGGGTGGCCGGGGGCACATGAGAAAGGGTGCTTTTGACACTGAAGGCACCAGAAAAACAAGGAGCCCCAAGGTCTCTGTGCCAATAGAACAGGTTGCAAGAGAGCTTTAAAACAAGCCACAGTTTTCCCTCGTGGCACCTTGGCTGTGGCAGCAATCTCTAGACATATGGTAATTTCTACAGGGTGGCCGTGGGGCACATGAGAAAGAGTGCTTTTGACACTGAAGGCACCAGAAAAACAAGGAGCCCCAAGGTCTCTGTGCCAATAGAACAGGTTGCAAGAGAGCTTTAAAACAAGCCACAGTTTTCCCTCGTGGCACCTTGGCGTGGCAGCAATCTCTAGACATATGGTAATTTCTACAGGGTGGCCATGGGGCAGAGTAAGAAAGCGTGCTTTTGACACTGAAGGCACCAGGAAAGCACGGAGCCCCAAGGCCTCTGTGCCAATAGAACAGGTTGCAAGAGAGCTTTAAAACAAGCCACAGTTTTCCCTCGTGGCACCTTGGCTGTGGCAGCAATCTCTAGACATGTGGTAATTTTTAAGGCCGGCAGTGGGGCACCTGAGAAAGGGTGCTTTTGACACTGAAGGCGCCAGAAAAACAAGGAGCCCCAAGGTCTCTGTGCCAATAGAACAGGTTGCAAGAGAGCTTTAAAACAAGCCACAGATTTCCCTCGTGGCACCTTGGGCGTGGCAGCAATCTCTAGACATATGGTAATTTTTGAGGCTCGCCATGGGGAGAGTAAGAAAGCGTGCTTTTGACACTGAAGGCACCAGGAAAGCCCGGAGCCCCAAGGCCTATGTGCCAATAGAACAGGTTGCAAGAGAGCTTTAAAACAAGCCACAGTTTTCCCTCGTGGCACCTTGGCTGTGGCAGCAATCTCTAGACATATGGCAATTTTTAAGGCCGGCAGTGGGGCACCTGAGAAAGGGTGCTTTTGACACTGAAGGCGCCAGAAAAACAAGGAGCCCCAAGGTCTCTGTGCCAATAGAACAGGTTGCAAGAGAGGTCTAAAACAAGCCACAGTTTTCCCTCGTGGCACCTTGGCTGTGGCAGCAATCTCTAGACATATGGCAATTTTTAAGGCGGCAGTGGGGCACTGAGAAAGGGTGCTTTTGACACTGAAGGCGCCAGAAAAACAAGGAGCCCCAAGGTCTCTGTGCCAATAGAACAGGTTGCAAGAGAGCTTTAAAACAAGCCACAGTTTTCCCTCGTGGCACCTTGGCTGTGGCAGCAATCTCTAGACATATGGCAATTTTTAAGGCCGGCAGTGGGGCACCTGAGAAAGGGTGCTTTTGACACTGAAGGCGCCAGAAAAACACGGAGCCCCAAGGTCTCTGTGCCAATAGAACAGGTTGCATAGAGCTTTAATACAAGCCACAGTTTTCCCTCGTGGCACCTTGGGCGTGGCAGCAATCTCTAGACATATGGTAATTTTTGAGGCTGGCCATGGGGAGAGTAAGAAAGCGTGCTTTTGACAGTGAAGGCACCAGGAAAGCCCGGAGCCCCAAGGTCTCTGTGCCAATAGAACAGGTTGCAAGAGAGCTTTAAAACAAGCCACAGTTTTCCCTCGTGGCACCTTGGCCGTGGCAGCAATCTCTAGACATATGGCAATTTCTACAGGGTGGCCGTGGGGGCACCTGAGAAAGGGTGCTTTTGACACTGAAGGCGCCAGAAAAACAAGGAGCCCCAAGGTCTCTGTGCCAATAGAACAGGTTGCAAGAGAGCTTTAAAACAAGCCACAGTTTTCCCTCGTGGCACCTTGGCTGTGGCAGCAATCTCTAGACATATGGTAATTTTTAAGGCTGGCCATGGGGAGACTGAGAAAGCGTGCTTTTGACACTGAAGGCACCAGGAAAGCCCGGAGCCCCAAGGTCTCTGTGCCAATAGAACAGGTTGCATAGTGCATTAATACAGCCACAGTTTTCCCTCGTGGCACCTTGGCTGTGGCAGCAATCTCTAGACATGTGGTAATTTCTACAGGGTGGCCGTGGGGCACATGAGAAAGGGTGCTTTTGACACTGAAGGCACCAGAAAAACAGGAGCCCCAAGGTCTCTGTGCCAATAGAACAGGTTGCAAGAGAGCTTTAAAACAAGCCACAGTTTTCCCTCGTGGCACCTTGGCTGTGGCAGCAATCTCTAGACATATGGTAATTTCTACAGGGTGGCCATGGGGCAGTGAGAAAGCGTGCTTTTGACACTGAAGGCACCAGGAAAGCCTGGAGCCCCAAGGCCTATGTGCCAATAGAACAGGTTGCAAGAGAGCTTTAAAGCAAGCCACAGTTTTCCCTCGTGGCACCTTGGCTGTGGCAGCAATCTCTAGACATATGGCAATTTTTTACAGGCTGGCCGTGGGGCACCTGAGAAAGGGTGCTTTTGACACTGAAGGCACCAGAAAAACAAGGAGCCCCAAGGTCTCTGTGCCAATAGAACAGGTTGCAAGAGAGCTTTAAAACAAGCCACAGATTTCCCTCGTGGCACCTTGGGCGTGGCAGCAATCTCTAGACATATGGTAATTTTTGAGGCTGGCCATGGGAGAGTAAGAAAGCGTGCTTTTGACACTGAAGGCACCAGGAAAGCCCGGAGCCCCAAGGCCTATGTGCCAATAGAACAGGTTGCAAGAGAGCTTTAAAACAAGCCACAGTTTTCCCTCGTGGCACCTTGGCCGTGGCAGCAATCTCTAGACATATGGAAATTTTCTACAGGGTCGGCCGTGGGGCACCTGAGAAAGGGTGCTTTTGACACTGAAGGCGCCAGAAAAACCAGGAGCCCCAAGGTCCTCTGTGCCAATAGAACAGGTTGCAAGAGAGCTTTAAAACAAGCCACAGTTTTCCCTCGTGGCACCTTGGGCTGTGGCAGCAATCTCTAGACATATGGCAATTTTTAAGGCTGGCAGTGGGGCACATGAGAAAGGGTGCTTTTGACACTGAAGGCACCAGAAAAGCCCGGAGCCCCAAGGTCTCTGTGCCAATAGAACAGGTTGCAAGAGAGCTTTAAAACAAGCCACAGTTTCCCCTCGTGGCACCTTGGGCTGTGGCAGCAATCTCTAGACATATGGCAATTTTTAAGGCCGGCAGTGGGGCACCTGAGAAAGGGTGCTTTTGACACTGAAGGCGCCAGAAAAACAAGGAGCCCCAAGGCTCTCTGTGCCAATAGAACAGGTTGCAGAGCCAGCAGAGGATGATTAGCAGAGAAGAGAGAGAGAGGAGAAGAGAGGAGAGAGAGAGAGAGAAGAGAGAAGAGAGGAGAGAGAGAGGAAGAAGAGAGAGAGAGAGAGAGAGAGAGAGAAGAGAGAGAGAGAGAGAAGAGAGAGAGAGAAGAGAAAGAGGAGAAGAGAGAGAAGTAGAGGAGAAAGAGAGAGAGAGAAGAAAGAGAGGAGAGAAGAAGGAAGAGAAGAGAGAGAGAGAAGAGAGAGAGAGAAGAGAAGAAGGAGAGAAGAGAGAGAGAAGAGAGAAGAGAGAGAGTAGGAGAGAGGAGAGAGAGAAGAGAGAGAGAGGAGAGTAGAGAGAGAGGAAGAGAGAAAGAGAAGAGAGAGAGAAGAGAGAGAGAGAGAGAGAGAGAGGGAGAAGGAGAGAGAGAGAGAAGAGAGAGGAGAGAAGAGAGAGAGAGAGAGAGAGAGAGAGGAGGAGGAGAGAGAGGAGAGAAGGAGAGAGGAGAGAAGGAGAGAGGAGAGAGGAGAAAGAAGAGAGAAGAGAGAAGAGAGAGAGAAGAAGAGAGAAGAGAAGGAAGAGAGAAGAGAAGAGGAGAAGAGAGAAGAAGAGAAGAGAAGAGAGAAGAGAGAAGAGAGAGAAGAAGAGAAGAAAGAGAGAGAGAAGAGAAGAGAGGAGAGAAGAGAGAAGAGAAGAAGAAAGAAGAGAGAGAAGGAAGAGAGAGAGAGAAGAAGAGGAGAAGAGAAGAGAGAAGAAGAGAGAGAGAAGAGAAGAGGAGAAGAGAGAAGAGAGAGAAGAAAGAAGAGAGAAGAAAGAAGAGAGAAGAAGAGGAGAGAGAAGGAGAGAGGAGAGAGGAGAGAGGAGAGGAGAAAGAAGAGAGAAGAGAAGAAGAGAGAAGAGGAGAGAAGAAAGAAGAGAGAAGAAAGAAGAGAGAAGAAAGAAGAGAGAAGAAAGAAGAGAGAAGAGAGAAGAGAGAGAGAAGAAGAGAGAAAGAAGAGAGGAGAGAGAAGAGAAGAGAGAAGAGAAGAGAGAGAGAAAGAAGAGAAGAGAAGAGAGGAGAAGAGAAGAGAGAAGAGAGAAGAGAAGAAGAGGAGAAAGAAGAGAGAAGAAGAGGAAGAGAAGAGAGAAGAGAGAAGGAAGAGAGAAGAGAGAAGAAGAGAAGAGAAGAGGAGAGAGAAAGAGGAAGAAGAGAAGAGAAAGAGGAAGAGAAGAGAGAAAAGAGAAGAAGAGAGAAGAGAAGAGAGGAGAGAGAAGAAGAGAGAGAAGAGAGAAGAGAGAAGAGAAGAAGGAGAGAGAAGAGAAAGAGAGGAGAAGGAGAGAAGAGAGAGAAGAGAGAAGAAGAGAAGAGAAGAGAGAAAGAGAGAGAGAGAGGAGAGGAGAGAGAAGAGAAGGAGAGAGAGGAAAGAGAGAGAAGAGAGAGAAGAGAAGAGGAGAGAGAGAAGAGCTAGAGAAGAGAGAGAGAGAAGAGAAGAGAGAGAGAAGAGAAGAGAGAAGAGAGAGAGAAGAGAAGAGAAGAGAAGAGAGAGAGAAGAAAGAGAGAAGAGAGAGAGAAAGAGAAGAGAGAGAAGAGGAAGAGAGAGAGAAGAGAGAGAAAGAAGAGAGAGGAGAAGAGAAGAAGAGGAGAGAGAAGAGAAAGAGAGAGAGAAGAGAGAAGAGAGAAGAGAAAAGAGAGAGGAGAAGAGAGAAGAAGAGGAGAAGAGAGAGAAGAGAGAAGAAAAGAAGAGAGAGAAGAGAGAGAAGAGAAGAGAAGAGAGAGAGAGAGAGAAGAGAGAAGAGAAGAGAGAGAAGAGAGGAGAGAAAAGAGAGAAGAGAAGAGAGAGAAGAGGAGAGAGAAGAGAGAAGAGAGAGAAGGAAGAGAGAAGAAGAGGAGAGAGAAGAGAAGAGAAGGAGAGAGAGAAAGAGAGAAGAGAGAGAAGAAGAGAGAAGAGAAAGAGAGAGAGGAGAAGAGAGAAGAGAGAAGAAAGAGAGAGAGAGAGAGAAGAGAGAGAGAGAGAAGAAGAGAGAAGAGAGAGAGAGAAAGGAGAAGAGAGAAGAGAGTAGAGAGAGAAGAAGAAGAGAGAGAAGAGAAGAGAGGAGAAGAGAGAGAAAGAGAGAAGGAGAGAGAAGAGGAGAAGAGAGAAGAGATCGGAGAGAAGAGATCGGAAGAGAGAGAAGAGAAGGAAGAGAGAGGAGAAGAGAGAGAAGAAGAGAAGAGAGAAGAGAAAGAGAGAGAAGAGAGAGAAGAGAAGAGAAGAAAGAGAGAAGAGAGAAGAGAGAGAAGAGAGAGAGAAGAGAGAAAGAAGAGAGAAGAGAGAAGAGAAAGAAGAGAAGGAGAGAGAGAGAGGAGAGAGGAAGAAGAGAGAAGAGAGAAGAGAGAGAAGAAGAGAAGAGAGAAGAGAGAGAAGAGAAGAGAGAAGAGAGAAGAAGAGAGAAGAGGAGAAGAGAGAGAGAGAAGAGAGAGAAGAGAGAAGAGGAGAGAGATAGAGAGGAAGAGAAGAGAGAGAGAAGAAAGAGAGAGAGAGAGAGAGGAAGAGAGAGAGAGAAGAGAGAAGAGGAGAGAGAGAAGAGAAGAGAAGAGAGAAGAGAGAGAAGGAAGAGAGAGAGAGGAGAGAAAGAGAGAGAGGAGAGAGAAGAGAGAAGGAGAAGAAGAGAGAGAGAGAAGAGAGAGAAGAGAGAAGAAGAGAGGAGAGAAGAGAGAGGAAGAGAGAGAGAGAGAAGAGAGAAGGAGAGAGAAGAGAGAGAAGAGAGAAGAAGAGAGAAGAGAAGAGAGAGAGAGAAAGAGAAGAGAGAGAGAAGAGAGAGGAGAAGAAGAGAGAGAGAGAAGAGGAGAGAAGAGAGAGAGAAGAGAGAAGAGAAGAAGAGAGAAGGAGAGAGGAAGAGAGAGAGAAGAGAGAAGAGAGAGAAGAGAGAGAAGAGAAGAGAGAGGAGAGAAGAGAGAGAAGAGTAAGAGAAGAGAGAAGAAGAGAAGAGAAGAGAGAGAGAGAAAGAGAGAGAGGAAAGAGGAAGAGAAGAGAGAGAGAGGAGAAGAAGAGAAGAGAGAGAGAAGAGAGAAGAGAGAGAGAGAGGAGAAGAAGAGAGAGAAGAGAGGAGAGGAGAGAAGAAGGAGAAGAGAGAGAAGAGATCGGAAGAGAGAGAGCCCTAGAGAAGAGAGAGAAGAGATCGGAAGAGAGAGAGCCCTAGAGAAGAGATCGGAGAGAAGAGATCGGAAGAGAGAGAGCCCTAGAGAAGAGATCGGAGAGAAGAGATCGGAAGAGAGGAGAAAGGAGAGAGAGAGAGAGAGAGAGAAGAGAAGAGAGGAGAAGAAGAGAGGAGAGAAGAGAAGGAGAGAGGAGAGAGAGAAAGAAGAGAGAAGAGAGAAGAGAGAGAAGAGAAGAGAAGAAAGAAGAGAGAAGAAAGAGAAGAGAGAGAAGAAAGAAGAGAGAAGAAAGAAGAGAGAAGAGAGAAGAGAGAGAGATAGAGAAGAAGAAAGAAAGAAGAAGAGAGAAGAAAGAGAGAGAGAAGAGAGAAGAAGAGAAGAAGAGAGGAGAGAGAGAAAGAAGAGAGAGAGAAAGAGGAGAAGAAAGAAAGAGAGAAGAGAGAAGAGAGAAGAGAGAAAGAGAAGAGAAGAGAGAGAAGAGAGAAGAGAAGAAGAGAGAAGAGAGAAGAGAAGAGAGAGGAGAAGAAGAAGAGAGAAGAAGAGAAGAGAAAGAGAGAGAAGAGAAGAGAGAAGAGAGAAGAAGAGAGAAAGTAGAGAAGAGAAGAGAAGAGGAAGAGAGAAGAGAGAGAGAAGAAGAGAGAAAGAGAAGAGAGAGAAGAAGAGAAGAGGAGAAAGAGAGAGGAAGAGAGAGAGAAGAGAGAAGAAGAAGGAGAAGAGAGAAGAGAGAGAAGAGAGAAGAAGAGAGAAAGAGAAAGAGAGAGAGAGAAGAGAGAAGAGAGAGAGAGAGAAGAGAGAGAGAGAGAGAAAGAAGAAGAAGAGAAGAAGAGAGAGAAAGAGAAGGAGAGGAGAGAAGAGAGAGAAGAAGAGAGAAGAGAAGAGAGAAGAGAGAAGAAGAGAGAGAAGAGAGAGAGAGAAGAAGAGAAGAAGATAGAGAGAGAAAGAAGAAAGAGAAGAGAAGAGAAGAGAGAGAAAGAAGTAGAAGAAGAAGAGAAAGAGAAGAGAGATAGAGAAAGGAAGAGAGAGAAAGAGAGAGAGAGAGAGGAGAAGAGAAGAAGAGAGAGAAAGAAGAGAGAGAGAAGAGGAAGAGAGAAGAGAGAGAAGGAGAAGAAGAGAGAGAAGAGAAGAGAGAAGAGAAGAGAGAAGAGAGAGAGAAGAAGAAGAAGAGGAGAGAGAAAGAGAGAAGAGAAGAGGAGAAGAAGAGAAGAAGAAAGAGAGAAGAGAGAGAAGAAGAGAGAGAAGAGAGAGAGAGAGGAAGAGAAGAGAGAAGAGAAGAGAGAAGAAGAAGAGAAGAGAGAAAGATAGAGAGAGAGAGAGAAGAGAAGAGAGAAGAAAGAGAGAGAGAAGAGAAGAGAGAAGAAGAGAGAGAGAGAAGAAAGAAGAGAAGAAAGAGAAGGAGAAGAGAAGAGAAGAGAAGAGAGATAGAGAAGAGAGAAGAGAAGAGAGAGAGAAGAAGAAGAGAGAAGAAGAAGAAGAAGAGAATAGATAGAGAAGAGAAGAGAGAGAAGAAGAAGAGAAGAGAGAAGAAGAAGAGAGAAGAGAAGAAGAGAGAAGAGAGAGAAGAAGAGAAGGAGAAGAGATAGAAGAGAGAAAGAGAGAGAGAAGAGAGAGAAGAAGAGAAGAGAAGAGAGAAGAAGAGAGAGAAAGAAAGAAGAGAGAGAGAAGAAGAGAAGAGAAGAGAGAAAGAAGAGAAGAGAGAAAGAAGAGAGAGAAGAGAAGAGAGAGAGAGAAAGAGAGAGAGAGAGAAGAGAGAGAGAAGAAGAAAGAAGAGAGAAGAGAAGAGAAGAGAGAAGAGAAGAGAGAGGAAGAGAGAGAAGAGAGAGAGAGAAGAGAAGAGAGAAGAAAAGAGAGAAGAGAAGAGAAGAGAAGAGGAGAGAGAAAGAGAAGAAAGAGAGAAGAGAAGAGAGAGAGAAGAAAAGAGAGAGAAGAAGAGAAGAGAAGAAGAGAAGAAGAAAGAGAGAGAGAGAGAGAAGAAGAGAAAGAAGAGAGAAGAAAGAGAAGAAAGAGAAGAGAGAGAGAAAGAAGAAGAGAAGAAAGAGAGAGAAGAAGAGAAGATAGAGAAGAGAGAGAAGAAGAGAGAGAGAAGAGAGAAGAGAGAGAAGAGAGAAGAAGAAAGAAGAGAGAAGAGAGAGAAGAGAAGAAAGAGAGAAGAAAGAGAAGAAGAAGAGAAGAGAGAAGAAGGAGAGAAGAAGAGAAGAAGAGAAGAGAAGAGAAGAAGGAAAGAGAGAAAGAAGAAGAGAAAGAGAAGAAGAGAGAAAGAAAGAGAGAAGAAAGAAGAGAAGAAGAGAGAAGAGAAGAAGAGAAGAGAGAGAAGAAGAAAGAGATAGAGAAAGAAGAAAGAGAAGAAGAGAGAGAAGAGGAAGAGAGAGAAAGAAGAGAGAGAGAAGAAGAGAAGAAGAGAGAAAGAAAGAGAGAGAAGAGAAAAGAAGAGGAGAGAAGAGAAGAGAAGAGAGAAGAAAGAAGAGAGAGAAGAAGAGAGAGGAAAGAGAAGAAAGAGAGAGGAAGAAGAAGAAAGAGAAGAAGAGGAGAGAGAGAAGAAGAGAGAAGAAGAAGAGAGAATAGAGAAGAAGAGAGAGAAGAGGAGAGAGAAGAGAGAGGAGAAGAGAAGAAGAGGAAGAAGAGAAAGAGAAGAGAGAGAGAGAGAGAGAGAAAGAAGAGTAGAAGAGAGAGAGAGAGAGAAGAAGGAAGAAGAGAGGAGAAAGAAGGAGGAAAGAGAGAGGAAGAAGAGAAGAGAGGAGGAAGAAGAGAGAGAAGAGGAAGAGGAGAGAAGAAGAAGAGAAGAGGAAGGAGAGAAGAGAAGAGGAGAGAGAGAAGAGAGAGGAAGAGGAAGGAGAGAAGAGAAGGAGAAGAGAGAGAAGAAGAGAAGAGAGAAGAGGAGGGAGAAAGAAGAGAGAGAAGAGAGAGAAGAGAGAGGAGAAGAGAGAAGAGAGAGAAGAGAGAAGAGGGAGAAGAGAGAGAAGGAGAGAGAAGAGAAGAGGAGAGAAGAGAGGAAGAAGGAGAAGAGAAGAAGAGAGGAAGAGAGAGAGAAAGAGAGAAGAGAAGAGAAGAAGAAGGAGAAGAAAGAGAGAGAGAAGGAGAGAAGAGAGGAGAGAGGAAGAGAGAGAAGAGAGAGAGAAGAGAGAAGAGAGAAGAGGAGAAGAGAGAGAGAGAAGAAGAGAAGGAGAAAGGAGAAGAAGGAGAAAAGAGAGAAGAGAGGAAGAGAGAGGAGGAGAAGAGAAGAGAAGAGAGAGAGGAAGAGGAAGAAGAGAGGAGAAGAGAGAGAAGAAGAGAGGAGAGAGAAGGAGAGAAGAGAGAGAAGAAGAGAAGGAGAGAAGAGGAGAGGAAGAGAGAAGAGAGGAAGAGGAGAAGAGAGAGAAGGAAGAGAGAGGAAGAGAAGAAGAGGAGAAAGAGGAGGAGAGAAGAGAGAGAGGAAGAGAGAAGAAGAGAGAAGAGAGAGAAGGAAAGAGGAAGAGAGAGAGAGAAGAGGAGAGAAGAGAGAAGAAGAGAGAAGAGAGAAGAGGAAGAGAAGAGAGAAGAGAGAAAGAGAGAGGAGAAGAGAGAGAGAAGAAGAGGAGAAGAAGAAAGGAGAGAGAGAGAGAAGAGAAAGGAGAGGAGAAGAGAGAAGAGAGAGAAGAGAGAGAGAGAAGAAGAGGAAGGAGAAGAGAGAAGAGAGAAAGAGAGAGGAGAGAGAAGAGGAAGAAGAGAGAGAGAGAAAGAGGAAAGAAGGAGAGAGAAGAAGAGAAGAGAGGAAGAGAGAAGAGGAAGAGAGAGGAAGAAGAGAGGAAGAAGGAGAAGAAGAGAGAGAGGAGAGAAGAGAGAAGAGAGAAGAAGAGGAAGAGAGAGAGAGAAGAGAAGAAGAGAAGAGAGAGAAGGAAGAAGAGAGAGAGAGAGGAAAGAGAGGAAGAGAAGAAGAGAGAGAAGAGAGAAGAGAAGAGGAGAGAGAAGAGAGAGAAGAGAGAAGAGAGAGAAGAGGAGAAGAGAGGAAGGAGGAGAGAAGAGAAGAGAGAGGAAGAAGAGAGAAGAGGAAGGAAGAAGAGAAGAAGGAGGAAGAGAGGAGAGAAGAAGGAGAGAGGAGAGAAAGAGAGAGAGGAAGAGAGAGAAGAGAAGGAGAGAGAGAGAAGAGAGAGAGAAGGAGAGAAGAGGAGAAGAGAGAGGAGAAGAGGAGAGAGAGAGAAGAGAGAAGAGAAGAGGAGAGAAAGAGGAAGAAGGAGAGAGAGAGAAAGAGAGAGGAGAAGAGGAAGAGGAGAGAAGAGAGAAAGAGAGAGAAGAGGAGAGAGGAAAGAAGAAGGAAGAGAGAAGAAAGAGAAGGAGAAGAGAAAGAGAGGAGAAGAGAGGAGAGAGAAGAGGAAGAAGAGAAGAGAAGAAGAAGGAGAGGAGAGAAGAGAGAGAGAAGGAAGAGAAGAGAGGAGAAGAGAGAAGAAGAGAGAGAAGAGGAAGAGAAGAGGAGAGAAGAAGAGAAGAGGAGAAGAGGAGAGAAGGAGAGAAGAGGAGGAGAAGAGGAGAGAGAGAAGAGAGAGAAGAGAGAAGAGAGAAGAGGAGAAAGGAGAGAAAGAAGGAGGAAGAGGAGAAGAAAGAGAGAAGAGGAGAGAGAGAAAGGAGAGAGAAGAGAGAGAGAGAGAAGAGAGAGGAGAAGAGGAGAGAGAAGAGAGAAGAGAGAGAGAGAAGAGAGAAAAGAGAAGAGAAGAGAGAGAGAAGAGAGAAGGAGAGAAGAGGAGAGAGAGAGAGAAAGAAGAGAGGAGAAAGAGAGAGAAGAGGAAGGAAGGAGAGAAGAGAGAGAAGAGAAGGAGGAGAGAAGAGAGAAGAGATCGGAGAGAAGAGAGAGAGAAGAAGAGGAGAGAAGAGAGGAAGAGAAGAGAGGAGAAGAAGAGAGGAGAGAAGGAGAGAGGAGAGAAGGAGAGAGGAGAGAAGGAGAGAGGAGAAGAAGAGAAGAGGAGAGAGAAAGAGAAGAGAGAAGAGAGGAGAGAGAGAGAGGAGGAGAGAGAGAAAGAAGGAGAGAGAAGAGAAGAGAGGAGAAGAGGAGAAGAGAAGAGGAAGAGAGGAAGAAGAGAGAGAGGAGAAAGAGGAAGAGAACAGAGAGGAAGAGAACAGAGAGGAGAGAAGGAGAGGAGAAGAGAGAGAAGAGAGAAGAGAAGGAGGAAGAGAAGAGAAGGAGAAGAGAGAAGAGAAGAAGAGAGAAGAGGAGAGAAGAAAGAAGAGAGAAGAAAGAAGAGAGAAGAAAGAAGAGAGAAGGAGAGAGGAGAGGAGGAGAGAGGAGAGGAGAAGAGAGAGAAGAGAGAAGGAAGAGAAGAGAAAGGAGAGAGAGAAGAGAGGAGAAGAAGGAGAGAGAGAAGAGAGAAGAGAGAGAAGAAGAAAGAGAGAGAAGAGAGAAAGAAGGAGAAGAGAGAGAGGAAGGAGAAGAGAGGAGAAGGAAGAGAAGAGAGAGAGAGAAGAGAGAGGAGAGAGAAGAGGAGAAGGAGAGAGAAAGAGAGGAGAGAGAAGAGGAGAAAGAGGAGAGAGAAGGAGAGAGGAGAAGAGAAGAAGAGAAGAGAGAGAAGGAGAAGAGGAAGAGAGAGAGAGAGAGAGGAAAAGAGAGAAGAGGAGAGAAGGAGAGAGGAGAGAGGAGAAGAGAAGAGAGGAAGAAGAGAGAGAGGAAGAGAAGAGGAGAGAAGAGAAGAGGGAGAAGGAAGAAGAGAAGAGAGAGAGAGAAGAGAGAGAAAGAGAGGAGAGAGAGGAAGAGAGAAGAGGGAGAAGGAGAGAAGAAGAGAGAGGAAGAAGAGAGAGGAGAAAGGAGAAGGAGAGAAGAGAGAGAAGAGGAGAGGAGAGAAAAGAGAAGGAAGAGAGAAGAGAGGAGAGAAGGAAGAGAGAAGAAGGAGAGAGGAAAGAAGAGGAGAGAAGAGGAGAAGAAGGAGAAGAGAGAAGAGAGAGAAGAAAGAGAGGAGAGAGAAGAGGAAGAGAGAAGAGAGAGAGAGAAGGAGAGAGAAGAGAAGGAGAGGAGAGAGAGAGAAGGAGAGGAAAGGAGAGGAAGAGAAGAGAGAGAGGAGAAGAAGAGAAAGAGAGAAGGAAGAGAGAGAAGAAGAGAGGAGAGAGGAAGGAGAAGAGAGAGAGAAGAAGGAAGAGAGAGAAGGAGAAGAAGAGGAGAGAAGAAGAGAGGAGAGAGAAGGAAGAAGAGAGAGAAGAGGAGAGAGAAGGAGAAGAGGAGAGAAGAGAGAGGGAGAGAGAAGAGGAGAGAGAGGAAGAGAGAAGAGAGAGGAGAAGGAAGAGAAGAGGAGAGAGAGGAGAGAGGAGAAGAGAAGAGAGAGGAGAGAAGGAAGAGAGGAGAAGAGAGGAGAGAGAAGGAAGAGAGAAGAGAGGAGAAGAAGAGGAGAAGAGAAGAGAGAGAGAGGAGAGGAGAGAGGAGAGAAGAGAGAGAGAAGGAAGAGAGAGAAGAGAGGAAGAGAGAGAAGAGAAGAGAAGAAAGAGAGAAGGAGAGAGAAGGAGAGAGAGAGAAGAGAAGAGAGAGAGGAAGAAGAGGAAGAGAAGAGAAGGAGAGAAGAGAGAAGAGAAGAGGAGAGAGAGAAGGAGAGAGAGAGAAGAGGAGAAGAGAGAGGAGAGAGAGAAGAAGAGAGGAGGAAGAGAGAGAAGGAAGAGAGGAGAAGGAGAGAAGAGAGAAGAGAGAGAAGGAGAAGAAGAGAGAAGAGAAGAGAGAGAGAAGAGAGGAAGAGAGGAAAGAAGAGAAGAGAGAAGAGAGAGAAGAGAGAAGGAGAGAGAAGAGAGGAGAGAGAGAAGAAGAGGAGAGAAGAAAGAGAGGAAGAGAGGAAGAGAACAGAGAGGAAGAGAGGCGATAGGAAGAGAAGAGAGAGAAGAGGAGAGGAGAGAAGAAGAGAGAGAAGAGAGGAGAGAAGAGAGAGAAGAGAAAGAGAGGAAGAGAGAAGGAGAGAGAGGAGAAGAGAGAGAAGAGAAGAGAGAGAGAAGAAGGAAGAGAGGAGAAGAGAGAGAAGAGAAGAGAGGAGAGAGAGAAGGAAGAGAGAAGAGAGAAAGAAGAGAGAAGAGAGAGAGAGAAGAGGAGAAGAGAAGAAGGAGGAGAGAAGAGAGAGAGAAGAGAGAAGAGAGAAGAAGAGAGAGAAGAGAGGAGAGAGGAGAGAGAAGAGAGAGAAGAAGAGAGAGGAGAGAAGAGAGAGAAGGAGAGGAAGAGAAGAAGGAGAGAGAGAGAAGAGAGGAGAGAAGAGAAGAGGAGAAGAGAGGAGAAGAGAAGGAGAGGAGAGAAGAGAAGAGAGGAGAGAAGAGGAGAAGAGAAGGAGAGAGAAGAGAGGAGAGAAAGAGAAGAGGAGAAGAGAAGAGAGGAGAGAGAGAAGAGAGAGAAGAGAAGAGAGAGAGGAAGAGAGAAGAGGAGAGAGAAGAGAAGAGAGAGGAGAGAGAGAAGAAGAGAGAGAAGAGAAGAGAAGGAGAGAAGGAGAGAGGAGAGAAGGAGAGAGGAGAGAAGGAGAGAGGAGAGAAGAAGAGAGGAGAGAAGAAGAGAGAAGAGAGGAGAAGAAGAGAGGAGAGAAGGAGAGAGGAGAGAAGGAGAGAGGAGAGGAGAAAGAAGAGAGAAGAGAGAAGAGAGAGAGAAGAAAGAAGAGAGAAGAAAGAAGAGAGGAAGAAGAGAGAGAGAGGAGAGAAGAGGAGGAGAGAGAGAGAAGAAGAAGAGAGAGGAAGAGAGGAAGAGAGGAAGAGAGGAGAAGAGAGGAAGAGAGGCGATAGGAAGAGAAAAGAGAGGAAGAGAGGAGAAAGGAAGAGAGAAGAGGAGAAGAGGAGGAGAGAGGAAGAGAAGAAAGAGAGAGAAAGAGGAGAGAGAAGAGAAGAGAAGAGGAAGAGAGAGAGAAGGAAGAAGAGAGGAGAGAGAGAGAAGAGAGGAGAGGAAGAGAGAGAAGAAGGAGAAGAGAGAGAGAGGAGAGAAGAGAGAAGAGAGGAGAAGAGAGAAGAGAAGAGAGAGAAGGAGAGAGAGAGAAGAGAGAAGAAGAGAGAGAGAAGAGAGAGAAGAGGAGAGAGAGAAGAGGAGAAGGAGAGAGAAGAGAGAGAAGAGAGAGGAGAGAGAAGGAGAGAAGAAGGAGAAGAGAGAGAAGAGAGAGAGAGAAGAGAGGAGAGAAGAGAGAAGAGAGAGGAGAAGAGAAGAGAAGAGGAGAGGAGAGGAGAGGAGAGAAGGAGAGAGGAGAGAAGGAGAGAGGAGAGAGGAGAGAGGAGAGGAGAAAGAAGAGAGAAGAGAAGAAGAGAGAAGAGGAGAGAGAGAAGAAGGAGAGAGAGAAGAGAGGAGGAAGAGAGGAAGAGAGAGGAAGAAGAGAGAGGAAGGAGAAGAGGAGAGGAGAAGAAGAGGAGAGGAGAGAAGAGAGGAGAAGAAGAGAGAAGAGAAGAGAGAAGAGAGAGGAGAGAGAGAAGAGAAGAGGAGAAGGAGAGAAGAGAAGAGAGGAGAAGAGAGAGAAGAGGGAAGAGAAGAGAGAAGAGAGAAGAGAAGAGAGAGGAGAAGAGAGAGAGAGGAAGAGAAGAGAGAAGAGAGGAGAAGGAGAGAGAGAAGAGAAGAGGAAGAGAGAGAAGAAGAGAGAAGAGGAGGAGAGAGAAGAGAAGGAGAGAGAGGAGAAGGAAGAGAGAGGAAGAGAGGAAGAGGAGAAGAGAAGAGAAGAAGAGGAGAGAGAAGAGAGAGAGAAGAGAAGGAAGAGAGGAGAGAAGAGAGAGGAGAGAGAAGAGAAGAGGAGAGAGGAGAAGAGGGAGAGAGAGAGAAGAGAGAAGAGAGAGAAGAGGAGAAGAGGAGAAGAGAGAGAAAGAAGGAGAGAGAGAAGAAGGAAGGAGAGAAGAGAGAAGAGGAAGAAGGAGAGAGAGAAGAGAAGAGAGAAGAGAAGGAGGAGAGGAAGAGAGAGAGAGAAGAGAGGAGAGGAAGAGGAGAGAAGGAGAGGAGAGAGAAAGGAGAGGAGAGAAGAAGAGAAGAGAGGAGAGAGGAGAGAGAGAGAAGAGAGAGAAGGAGAGAAGAGAGAGAGAAGAGAAGAGGAGAAGAGGAGAGAGAAGAAGGAGAGGAGAGAAGAGAGAAGAGAGAGGAAGGAGAGAAGAAGGGAGAGGAGAGGAGAGAGGAAGAGGAGAGGAGAGAAGAGAAGAGAGAGAGAGGAGGAGAAGAGAGGAGAGAAGGAAGAGGAGGAAGAGGAGAAGAAGAGAGAGAGGAGAGAGAAGAGGAGAAGAGAAGAAGAGGAGAAGAAGAGAGAGGAAGAAGAGAGGAGAGAAGAGAGAGGAGAAAGAGAGAGAAGAGGAGAAGAGAGAAGAGAAGAAGAGGAGAGAAGGAGAGAGAGAAGAGGAAGAGAGAAGAGAGAAGAGAGGAGAGAGAAGGAAGAAGAGGAGAGAGAAGAGAGAGGAGAGAGGAGAAGAGAGAGAGAGAAGAGGAAGAGAAGAGGAGAGAGAGAAGAGAAGAGGAGAGAGAGGAAGAGAGAGAGAAGAGAAGGAGAGAGAAGAGAGAGAGAGAGGAAGAGAAGAGAGAAGAGGAGAAGAGAAGAGAGAGAGAGAGGAAGAGAGAGGAGAAGAGGAGAAGAGAAGGAGAGAAGAGAGGAGAGAGGAGAGAGAAGAGAAGGAAGAGGAAGAAGAGAGAAGAGAAGAGGAAGAGAGAAGAGAGAGAAGAGAGAGAGAAGAAGGAGAGGAAGAGAGGAGAAGAGGAAGAGAGAAAGAGAGAGAAGAGGAGAGAAGAGAGGAAGAGAAAGAGAGAAGAGAAGAGAAGGAGAGAAGAGAAGAGAGAAGAGAAGGGAGAAGAAGAGAAGAGAGAAGAGAGGAGAAGAAGAGAGAGGAGAGAAAGAGAAGAAGGAGAAGAGGAGAGGAAGAGAGAGGAGAGAGGAGGAAGAAGAGAGAGAGAGGAAGAGAGAGAGGAGAAGAAGAGAGGAAGAGAGAGAAGAGGAGAAGAGAGAGAAGAGAGGAGAAGAAGAAGGAGAGAAGAGAAGAGAGAAGAGAAGAGAGAGAGAGAGAAGAGAGAAGGAGAGAGGAAGGAAAGAGAAGAGAGGAAGAAGAGAGAGAAGAGGAGAGGAGAGAAGAGGAAGAAAGAAGAGAGAAGAGAAGGAGAAGAGAGAAAGGAGGAGGAAGAGGAAGAGGAGAAGAGAGGAGAAGAGAGAGAAGAGAGAGAAGAGAAGAGAGAGAAGGAGGAAGAGAGGAGAGAAGAAAGAGAGAGAGAAGAAAGAAGAGAGAAGGAGAGAGGAGAGAAGGAGAGAGGAGAGAGGAGAGAGGAGAGGAGAAAGAAGAGAGAAGAGAAGAAGAGAGAAGAGGAGAGAAGAAAGAAGAGAGAAGAAAGAAGAGAGAAGAAAGAAGGGAGAAGAGAGAAGAGAGAAGAGGAGAGAAAGGAGAGGAGAGAAGAAGAGAGAGAGAAGAGAGAGAAGGAGAGAGAAGAGAAGAGAGAAGAGAGGAGAGAAGGAGAAGAAGAGAGAAGAGAGAGAGAGAGGAAGAAGAGAAGAAGAAGAGAGAGAGAAAGAGAGAGGAGAGAGGAGAGGAGAGAGGAGAGGAGAGAGGAGAGGAAGAGAGAAGGAGAGAAAGAAGGAGAGAAGAGAAGAGGAGAGAGGAGAGAGAAGAGAAGGAAGAGAGGAGAAGAAGAGAAGAAGAAGAGGAGAGAGAGAGAAAGAGAGAGAAGAGAGAAGGAGAAGAGAAGAAGAGAGAGAGAAGAGAAGAGAGGAAGAGAGAAGAGAAGAGAGAGAAGAGAAGGAAGAAGAGAGAGGAGAAGAGAGAGGAGGAGAAGGAGAAGAGAGAGAGAAGAGAGAGAGAGAAGAGAAGAGAGAGAG
>CANTUZ010000027.1:5705066-5722106 GCA_947846985.1 Fratercula arctica
AAACTGTAAGATCTGGGCATGGCAAAAATGGTATGGATTAAGGGGTGGATAATGTCCTGGTTCTGGTAGGGACAGGGTTAAGTATTCCATGCCATGTGAGCCACGCCCACCCTGAGATTAAAAGGAGGGAGGGGGCAAGAAGTCGGGTTTGGAGTGGGCTGGCGCATCCCGGGTCCGGACCGGTGGGGAGCGGCGGTTCCGTAATCGCGTTTGTATATTCCTCTGTCCGTGTTATTGTTTTCTTGTTCCCTGTGCTGTTCTGTTAAACTGCCTTTGTCTCAACCCAAGAGTTTTGCCTTTTTCTTCTGATCCTTCCCGTACCGGGAAGCGCTGAGCGAGTGACACGTGGTTCTTTGTTGCCGTCTGTGGCCAAACCACGACAAGGCCCAAAGACAGTTGAGTAGCGAAAACAAGTACCTGTGCCCAGAAATTTGGAGGGTCACAGAGGGATATCACGAGGCTGCACCTTTTGACTGATGGAGTGAAGTGTGGTGGACCACCCAAATTGGAGTGTGGACCGTTGATGACAAGTGGATCAAGTCTTCTTATTATTACCCCCTCAAAAAGAAAATACATTTTTACAAAGGATCACCTTCCCCAGAGTGTGGCCTTTTAGAATGTAATCCTCTGTTGATAACTATAACCCAGGCGGATGATACGGCTAACCGAATATATGGAATAGGAGCAGATGCGTCTGGAAGAGATCCAAGGGGAAGATTTAGAACAGACATACTGGAAAATAGCAGTTAAGCGGAAGGGACAACTATGACTACTAAACTCCCAGTAATACAACAGTGGGAACCACCAAATGATCCAGCTGTGGTAATGGTTACCGAGATTAAAGATCTTAGACGAACATTTGAGATTGAGACAGGGTACGGTGAGATGAATGCTTGGGTAGAATGGGTAAAATATACTGTTAATAGTTTGAACCAAAGCAATTGCTATGCTTGTGCCACAGGAAGGCCCACAGCACAGATCGTCCCTTTTCCCTTAGGGTGGACGAAAGATTCCGTAGGGATGTGGTGTATGATAGATAGCATTATACCAAGAAAAGACCGCCTGGGGAAATGAGACTTGTCATTCACTTTCCTTACTGTTTCCTGCCTTGGAGCCAAGAGATGTTAAAAGTGCCACCAGTATTTTCCACAGCAATTGGTAACTATACAGTGTGCCTCTCACAGCAGGGTGTGAATGCTACCAAACCTGTGGGGGGATTTACCCTATGCACTGAAATTCTGAATGTGACCAAGGATGTAAGAGGAAACTACTCAGCGATACGAGCGCCTCGGGCGGATCTCTGGTGGTATTGTGGAGGGAAGACCTTGCGATCTGTGTTGCTGGCTAACTGGAAAGGTACATGTGGAATAGTACAATTGGCAATACCATTCACCCTAGCATTTGAAAAAGGAACAGGATCCCTGAGCTCAGGCAACAGAGTAAAAGGAAGTTGAGGTGTATCCTTTGATGAACAGATATATAGAGAGATTTCATTGTAGTCCCTAGAGGGGGTCCCAGATGAACACAAAGCAAGGAATCAGGAACAGGATTCGAATCTGTCCTTTTCTGGTGGGTAACTATAAACGAAAATATAGATTGGATAAATTATATTCACTGTAACCAACAGAGGTTTATTAATTATACCAGAGATGCATTAAAAGGAATAGTGGAACAATTGGGTGCAACCAGCTGAATGGCATAGGAAAATAGGATTGCCCTGGACATGATCTTAGCAGAGAAGGGAGGTATGTGTGTAATGTTAGGGAATTGGTGCTGTACCTTCATCACAAACAATACAGCTCCGGATAGTGCTATAACTAAAGCCCTTCAAGGACTCACCACTCTAGCTGACGAGTTAGCTGAGAACTCTGGAATAGATACCTCACTGACAGGTCGATGGATTCTTGGTTTGGGAAATGGAAAGGTATGGTGGTATCAAAACTGACTTCTCTTATAATAGTAGCAGGAGTATTAGTGGCTGTAGGATGCTGTATCATTCCCTGTGTGCGAGGATTAGTTCAACGATTAATTGAACCTGCCCTAACAAAATGAATGGAAGTAGACCCTCCCCCATACCCTGGAAAAATGCTTCATCTGGAAGAAAGTAAAAACTCTCGAGAAGAAGAAGAAGAATGCAACATCATGCTATCGGCTCTCGAGGCCTCATATGGAACCATGCCCTAGAAATGCAAAAGACAATAAGATTATGAAAAAGGAAAGGGGGAAGTTGTAAGAAAGGCAGGTATTGCTTTTGCAGAGGAGAAAAGCCATTTCCATCAGAGGTGACATGATAAGGGAATGACTAAGACAAAGAGGCTCCAGCAAAGGCTTGTAGAACATCTCTTATCACACAGACAAAAGGACAAACTGATTCATACTGGATTAGCGTCTAGAAGGGTAGTCAAACATTTAACCAGGGCTAATGACATTGAGCAATTTTTTACCAAAAAGGAAAGAAATAAACTAGTCAGATAATCCCTTTAGGTGTAGCATAAAGAGAAGTAAACAGAGGCAGGACACCCGTGAAGAATTTTAGGTGCCTCGGACAGACTGTGAACCCTGGAGTACCTAACCAATGGGGAACAGGGGAGGGAAAAATTCATCTGGGATTAGGAAATAAAAAGGTGTGTTTCAAGAAATGAAAGTGTGCCTACTTGCTAGGTCACCCGTTCTTGCAAGAATGTTCAAATAAGATGTTCTTCGTATCGTTCGCTGCCTGAGCCATTGTTATTGGATAAGGAGCGTTTCTCACACATCCTGGGAGCTCAGTACTGGTTTTGTATATATTGTATCTATTTCATTATTTTCTTTTTATTTTATTATTAATATTTCATTGAAGTAGTTTAGTTCCTTCTAAACTCATAAATCTCTTTATCTCTCTCCCTCCTCTCCTTGGAGCAAGAGGTGTGGAGAGCATCTGTCATCTCATCATTGGCCAATCTGGCCCAAACCATGACAGATTTATTGGCAACCAATGTGGGGCACGATCAGGGCTCGACCAGGGCTCTGATAGATTGCCTGAATAGTTTGAATTCTAGCTTGCTCAGAAATCAAAACACACAGCTCATATCATGTCATTCTTAAGCAAAATATTATATCATGCCTTCAGAGAGTTTTGTTTAAAGTTAATTGGTGCAATGCTGCTTAACCTGACAAATGCATTGTATGCTTTATTTGTTCTTTGTGTTTGTATGTTGTGGTTTAACGTGCTATTCTGGTGTGGTTTGGGATACAGATGTATAATACGATAACTTGGATAACGGTTTTACCTGCTGTCCTGGTTCTGGCGGGGATAGGGTTAATTCTCCCCAGGACACGGGTATTCCATGCCATGTGAGCCATGCCCACCCTGAGCTGCCGGGGGGGGGGGGGGGGGCAGGAAGTCGCCGCTTGGAGCGGGCTGGGGCGTCCCGGGTCTGGTTGGTGAGCGGCCAGGAGCGGCGGTTCAGTAATCGTGTTTGTAGATTCCTCTATACGTGTTATTGTTGCTGTTTTTCTTGTTCCCTTTGCTGTTCTGTTAAACTGCCTTTGTCTCAACCCAAGAGTTTTGCCTTTTTCTTCTGATCCTTCCCGTATTGGGAAGGCCCGAGCGAGCAGCACGTGGTTCTTTGTTGCCGTCTGAGGCTAAACCACGACAGTCCTTTTTTGGTGCCCAACGTGGGGCTCGAAGGGTTGAGATAACAACAGAATCCAACTAGAGTTTGAAAAAACGAATTTATTGTATGCATTTATTTTATTAGGTAAATAGTCGCTGGTCACCATGTTGCTTGGTTTGTTCGCATGGCTGTGTTATGTAAATTCCTATATGGCTTATGTACTCCCTGCGATGATGTTTGTTACTTCTGGGAGGGGGATGAGGATTATCATTTTACTATCCTGTGCAATATCGGCTTATGATATGATAACATCACTTGTTAGACGGTTACTTTGGGGCGTTTATGTGGTATTGCTGTCCTGTCCATACATTGGGCACCACCTCTCAGAATTCATTAATAATTACACCCAGTCTATGGGGGAAACAGAGGGGGACACTTTCCCCAGCTCTTTTGCCTCCCTTTTCTCCTTCAGGTCAGGTATGACAGCTTTTGAGAATTTTGAATATCCTTGGGATGCTCAAACCAGCATGTTCCTAGTGCTATGTCTGCTGAATATGTTCCAGGTCTCGTTTAGGGTTAAACGACTATTTAAGTCTACCACCCAGAGATCTGCCCCGAGGCTGGACAGTCAGGGGTGGCATGGCATGTGGGAGAACATGGGCAGGTATTTAGAGAACTTCTCGCCTCCAATGGTCTGGGACTTCACCCCTGAACAATTACAGGACCCTGATAGAGTAGTAGAATATCTGAAGGGAAAATGCTGTGGCCATTCTAGAGAGGCACAACTCACCGCACTGTGCTGGGCCCTGGCCAATATCTACCAGGCACTGCTCAGTGTTACGCAGCACCCTCAGGGGAAAGAGACGGAGACCAGACCAACAGGCACTGCGGCTACTGCAGCCCCTGCGACAGGCACTGCGGCTACTGCAGCCCCTGCGACAGGCACTGCGGCTACTCCAACCCCGGTGACAGCCACTGCAGCTACTCCAACCCCAGTGACAGCCACTGCTGCTGAACCAGGGAACCAACCCGTGCCAGTATCTGTTGCCCCCATACAAAAGAAGAAGTACACAAAGAAATCAGTTCGCTTAGTAAGAGATGACGATGAACCAGGGCCATCACAAGGACAGGAGGAAGAGGCAGAACCAGAGATAATTACCCGATCCCTATCCTTGAGTGAGCTGCGGGATATGCGAAAAGATTTTAGCCGACTTTCAGGCGAGCACATTGTCACCTGGCTGCTTCGGTGTTGGGATAATGGGGCCAGTAGCCTGGAATTAGAGGGTAGGGAAGCCAGGCAGCTGGGATCCCTGTCTAGGGAAGGTGGCATTGACAAGGCAATTGGAAAGAAGACCCAAGCCCTCAGCCTCTGGAAACGACTCCTGTCAGGCGTGAGGGAGAGGTACCCCTTCAGTGAAGATGTTGTATGTCACCCAAGCAAGTGGACCACCATGGAAAGAGGTATCCAGTACCTGAGAGAATTAGCCGTGCGGGAGATGATTTATTATGACTTGGACAACACAGACTTACCCACGGACCCTGATGAGGTGCACTGCACAAGGCCCATGTGGCGGAAGTTTGTACGGAGCGCACCATCGTCATATGCCAACTCACTGGCAGTAATGGAATGGAAAGGTGAAGAAGGACCAACGGTGGATGAGGTGGCTGGCCGGCTCCGGCGATATGAAGAAAGCCTCTCTTCCCCCCTTGTCTCAGCTGTGGAGAAACTGTGACCAGAAGGTCCAGCAACTTGAAGAGAATATGTCCCACTCCCCACCTGTATGGGCCAGCATCTCAGCTATTAGGAGCAGGCATTTCCCCACTCAAGAGAGAGAGTACAGAGAGTACACACCACGAGGCACCTTGTGGTTCTACCTGCGTGACCACGGGGAGGACATGAGGAAATGGAATGGACAACCTACTTGATTCCTGCAGACACGGGTACAGGAGTTGCAAGGAAGGACAACCACAAAAGGAGATCCCTCCAGGAAAAGTGCCGCCCCAGTTTCCAGTGGGCACTTCCCCAGACAGAGCATAAGGCCTGATCTTGCTTCTGATCCTCTTGAAGGAGCCTCCAAGTCATTTCTGCAAGAAGTGAGTACCGGATACCATGACCAGTATTAGAGGAGCCCTGTCTCCAGCCAGGTGGAGGAAAGGGACAACCGGGTTTATTGGACAGTGTGGATTCGATGTCCTGGCACATCAGACCCACAGGAGTATAAGGCTCTAGTGGACACGGGTGCACAGTGCACCCTGATACCATCAAGCTATAGAGGGGCAGAACCCATTTGTATTTCTGGGGTCACAGGGGGATCCCAAGAGTTGACTGTACTGGAGGCGGAAGTGAGCCTAACTGGGAATGAGTGGCAAAAGCATCCCATTGTGACTGGCCCAGAGGCTCCATGCATCCTTGGCATAGATTACCTCAGGAGAGGGTATTTTAAGGACCCAAAAGGGTATCGGTGGGCCTTTGGCATAGCTACCTTGGAGACGGAGGAAGTTAAACAGTTGTCTACCTTGCCTGGTCTCTCGGAGGACCCTTCTGTTGTGGGGTTGTTGAGGGTCGAAGAACAGCAGGTGCCGATTGCTACCACAACGGTGCATCGGCGGCAATATCGCACTAACCGAGACTCTCTGATTCCCATCCATAAGCTGATTCGTCAACTAGAGGTTCAAGGAGTGATCAGCAAGACTCGCTCACCCTTTAACAGTCCTATATGGCCGGTGCGGAAATGTAAGGGAGAGTGGAGGCTAACTGTAGACTATTGTGGCCTGAATGAAGTCATGCCACCGCTGAGCGCTGCTGTGCCGGACATGCTAGAACTCCAGTACGAACTGGAGTCCAAGGCAGCCAAGTGGTATGCCACGATTGATATAGCGAATGCATTTTTCTCAGTCCCTTTGGCAGCAGAGTGCAGGCCACAGTTTGCTTTCACTTGGAGGGGCATCCAGTACACCTGGAATCGACTGCCCCAGGGGTGGAAACACAGCCCCACCATTTGCCATGGACTGATCCAGACTGCACTGGAACAGGGTGAATCTCCAGAACATCTGCAGTACGTTGATGATATCATTGTATGGGGAAACACAGCCGAAGAATTTTTTGAGAAAGGGGATAAAATAGTCCGAATCCTTCTGAAAGCTGGTTTTGCCATAAAACGAAGTAAGGTCAAGGGACCTGCACAGGAGATCCAGTTCTTAGGAATAAAATGGCAAGATGGATGCCGCCAAATCCCAATGGATGTGATCAACAAAATAGCAGTCTGATTGTAAGCCCTCTGTATCAAGTAACCCGGAAGAAGAACGATTTTAAATGGGGTCCTGAGCAAAGACAAGCTTTTGAACAAATCAAACAGGAAATAGTCCATGCAGTGACCCTGGGGCCAGTCCGGGCAGGACAAGATGTTAAAAACATGCTCTACACCGCAGCCGGGGAGAATGGCCCTACCTGAAGCCTCTGGCAGAAAGCACCAGGGGAGACTCAAGGTCGACCCCTAGGGTTTTGGAGTTGGGGATACAGAGGATCCGAAGCCCGCTACACTCCAACAGAAAAAGAGATAGTGGCAGCATATGAAGGGGTTCGAGCTGCTTCGGAACTGGTTGGTACAGAAGCGCAGCTCCTCTTAGCACCTCGACTGCTGGTGCTGGGTTGGATGTTCAAAGAAAGGGTCCCCACCACACATCATGCAACTGATGCTACATGGAGCAAGTGGATTGCACTGATCACACAGCGAACTCGAATGGGAAACCCCAGTCGCCCAGGAATTCTGGAAGTGATCATGGACTGGCCAGAAGGCAAGGATTTTGGAATGTCACCAGAGGAGGAGGTGACGCGTGCGGAAGAGGCCCCACCGTATAATAAACTGCCAGAAAATGAGAAGAAATATGCCCTGTTCACTGATGGGTCCTGCCGGATTGTGGGAAAGCATCGAAAGCAGCAGTGCATGGCAGCGCAGAGGCAAACCCATCTGGGCTGCTGAACTATGGCAAGATATTGCTGCCCGGATAGAGAATCTGGTTGTGAAAGGACGCCACGTAGATGCCCACGTACCGAAGAATCGGGCCACGGAGGAACATCAGAACAACCAGCAGGTGGATCGGGCTGCCAGGATTGAAGTGGCTCAGGTGGATCTGGACTGGCAACGTAAGGGTGAACTATTCATAGCTCAGTGGGCCCATGAGACCTCAGGCCACCAAGGAAGAGATGCGACATATAGATGGGCTCGTGACCGAGGGGTGGACTTGACCATGGACACTATTGCACAGGTCATCCATGAATGTGAGACATGCGCTGCAATCAAGCAAGCCAAGCGGTTGAAGCCTCTTTGGTATGGAGGACGATGGTTGAAATACAAATATGGGGAGGCCTAGCAGATTGATTATATCACACTGCCACGAACCCGTCAAGGCAAGCGCTATGTGCTCACAGTGGTGGAAGCAACCACTGGATGGCTGGAAACATACCCTGTGCCCCATGCCACTGCCCGGAACACTATCCTGGGCCTTGAAAAGCAAGTCCTGTGGCGACATGGTACCCCAGAGAGGACTGAGTCGGACAACGGGACTCATTTCCGAAACAGCCTCATAGACACCTGGGCCAAAGAGCATGGTATTGAGAGGGTATATATCACATCCCCTATCATGCACCAGCCTCTGGGGAGATAGAACGGTACAATGGACTGTTAAAAACTACACTGAGAGCAATGGGTGGTGGGACCTTGAAACATTGGGATGCACATTTAGCAAAGGCTACCTGGCTAGTTCACACCAGGGGATCTACCAATCAGGCTGGCCCTGCCCAATCAAAACTTCCGCGTACTGTAGAAGGGGATAAGGTCCCCGTAGTGCACATGAAGAATATGTTGGGGAAGACAGTCTGGGTTAGTCCTGCCTCAGGCAAAGGCAAACCCATCCGGGGGATTGCTTTTGCCCAAGGACCTGGGTGCACTTGGTGGGTAATGCGGCAGGATGGGGAAGTCCGATGTGTACCTCATGGGGATCTGATTTTGGGTGAGAATAGCCAATGAATCAAATCGTGTGTAACCCTGTCACTGTATGTCCTCGTTACTATAATTGCTATCGGCTGTACTGCAGTAAGAATCACCCAAATTAAGGACAGATGGACTTTGATGAAGAACTGAGTAAAGCAAAGTGGTGATGGGATCAGAGCTGACGCCCAGCAACTTCCTCAAGATCTGCATCTTCGGCCCATGGACTGTGTGCATGAGCCACGCCGGGTACACCAGTCACATGTTCAGAAAACTGTAAGATCTGGGCATGGCAAAAATGGTATGGATTAAGGGGTGGATAATGTCCTGGTTCTGGTAGGGACAGGGTTAAGTATTCCATGCCATGTGAGCCACGCCCACCCTGAGATTAAAAGGAGGGAGGGGGCAAGAAGTCGGGTTTGGAGTGGGCTGGCGCATCCCGGGTCCGGACCGGTGGGGAGCGGCGGTTCCGTAATCGCGTTTGTATATTCCTCTGTCCGTGTTATTGTTTTCTTGTTCCCTGTGCTGTTCTGTTAAACTGCCTTTGTCTCAACCCAAGAGTTTTGCCTTTTTCTTCTGATCCTTCCCGTACCGGGAAGCGCTGAGCGAGTGACACGTGGTTCTTTGTTGCCGTCTGTGGCCAAACCACGACAAGGCCCAAAGACAGTTGAGTAGCGAAAACAAGTACCTGTGCCCAGAAATTTGGAGGGTCACAGAGGGATATCACGAGGCTGCACCTTTTGACTGATGGAGTGAAGTGTGGTGGACCACCCAAATTGGAGTGTGGACCGTTGATGACAAGTGGATCAAGTCTTCTTATTATTACCCCCTCAAAAAGAAAATACATTTTTACAAAGGATCACCTTCCCCAGAGTGTGGCCTTTTAGAATGTAATCCTCTGTTGATAACTATAACCCAGGCGGATGATACGGCTAACCGAATATATGGAATAGGAGCAGATGCGTCTGGAAGAGATCCAAGGGGAAGATTTAGAACAGACATACTGGAAAATAGCAGTTAAGCGGAAGGGACAACTATGACTACTAAACTCCCAGTAATACAACAGTGGGAACCACCAAATGATCCAGCTGTGGTAATGGTTACCGAGATTAAAGATCTTAGACGAACATTTGAGATTGAGACAGGGTACGGTGAGATGAATGCTTGGGTAGAATGGGTAAAATATACTGTTAATAGTTTGAACCAAAGCAATTGCTATGCTTGTGCCACAGGAAGGCCCACAGCACAGATCGTCCCTTTTCCCTTAGGGTGGACGAAAGATTCCGTAGGGATGTGGTGTATGATAGATAGCATTATACCAAGAAAAGACCGCCTGGGGAAATGAGACTTGTCATTCACTTTCCTTACTGTTTCCTGCCTTGGAGCCAAGAGATGTTAAAAGTGCCACCAGTATTTTCCACAGCAATTGGTAACTATACAGTGTGCCTCTCACAGCAGGGTGTGAATGCTACCAAACCTGTGGGGGGATTTACCCTATGCACTGAAATTCTGAATGTGACCAAGGATGTAAGAGGAAACTACTCAGCGATACGAGCGCCTCGGGCGGATCTCTGGTGGTATTGTGGAGGGAAGACCTTGCGATCTGTGTTGCTGGCTAACTGGAAAGGTACATGTGGAATAGTACAATTGGCAATACCATTCACCCTAGCATTTGAAAAAGGAACAGGATCCCTGAGCTCAGGCAACAGAGTAAAAGGAAGTTGAGGTGTATCCTTTGATGAACAGATATATAGAGAGATTTCATTGTAGTCCCTAGAGGGGGTCCCAGATGAACACAAAGCAAGGAATCAGGAACAGGATTCGAATCTGTCCTTTTCTGGTGGGTAACTATAAACGAAAATATAGATTGGATAAATTATATTCACTGTAACCAACAGAGGTTTATTAATTATACCAGAGATGCATTAAAAGGAATAGTGGAACAATTGGGTGCAACCAGCTGAATGGCATAGGAAAATAGGATTGCCCTGGACATGATCTTAGCAGAGAAGGGAGGTATGTGTGTAATGTTAGGGAATTGGTGCTGTACCTTCATCACAAACAATACAGCTCCGGATAGTGCTATAACTAAAGCCCTTCAAGGACTCACCACTCTAGCTGACGAGTTAGCTGAGAACTCTGGAATAGATACCTCACTGACAGGTCGATGGATTCTTGGTTTGGGAAATGGAAAGGTATGGTGGTATCAAAACTGACTTCTCTTATAATAGTAGCAGGAGTATTAGTGGCTGTAGGATGCTGTATCATTCCCTGTGTGCGAGGATTAGTTCAACGATTAATTGAACCTGCCCTAACAAAATGAATGGAAGTAGACCCTCCCCCATACCCTGGAAAAATGCTTCATCTGGAAGAAAGTAAAAACTCTCGAGAAGAAGAAGAAGAATGCAACATCATGCTATCGGCTCTCGAGGCCTCATATGGAACCATGCCCTAGAAATGCAAAAGACAATAAGATTATGAAAAAGGAAAGGGGGAAGTTGTAAGAAAGGCAGGTATTGCTTTTGCAGAGGAGAAAAGCCATTTCCATCAGAGGTGACATGATAAGGGAATGACTAAGACAAAGAGGCTCCAGCAAAGGCTTGTAGAACATCTCTTATCACACAGACAAAAGGACAAACTGATTCATACTGGATTAGCGTCTAGAAGGGTAGTCAAACATTTAACCAGGGCTAATGACATTGAGCAATTTTTTACCAAAAAGGAAAGAAATAAACTAGTCAGATAATCCCTTTAGGTGTAGCATAAAGAGAAGTAAACAGAGGCAGGACACCCGTGAAGAATTTTAGGTGCCTCGGACAGACTGTGAACCCTGGAGTACCTAACCAATGGGGAACAGGGGAGGGAAAAATTCATCTGGGATTAGGAAATAAAAAGGTGTGTTTCAAGAAATGAAAGTGTGCCTACTTGCTAGGTCACCCGTTCTTGCAAGAATGTTCAAATAAGATGTTCTTCGTATCGTTCGCTGCCTGAGCCATTGTTATTGGATAAGGAGCGTTTCTCACACATCCTGGGAGCTCAGTACTGGTTTTGTATATATTGTATCTATTTCATTATTTTCTTTTTATTTTATTATTAATATTTCATTGAAGTAGTTTAGTTCCTTCTAAACTCATAAATCTCTTTATCTCTCTCCCTCCTCTCCTTGGAGCAAGAGGTGTGGAGAGCATCTGTCATCTCATCATTGGCCAATCTGGCCCAAACCATGACAGATTTATTGGCAACCAATGTGGGGCACGATCAGGGCTCGACCAGGGCTCTGATAGATTGCCTGAATAGTTTGAATTCTAGCTTGCTCAGAAATCAAAACACACAGCTCATATCATGTCATTCTTAAGCAAAATATTATATCATGCCTTCAGAGAGTTTTGTTTAAAGTTAATTGGTGCAATGCTGCTTAACCTGACAAATGCATTGTATGCTTTATTTGTTCTTTGTGTTTGTATGTTGTGGTTTAACGTGCTATTCTGGTGTGGTTTGGGATACAGATGTATAATACGATAACTTGGATAACGGTTTTACCTGCTGTCCTGGTTCTGGCGGGGATAGGGTTAATTCTCCCCAGGACACGGGTATTCCATGCCATGTGAGCCATGCCCACCCTGAGCTGCCGGGGGGGGGGGGGGGGGCAGGAAGTCGCCGCTTGGAGCGGGCTGGGGCGTCCCGGGTCTGGTTGGTGAGCGGCCAGGAGCGGCGGTTCAGTAATCGTGTTTGTAGATTCCTCTATACGTGTTATTGTTGCTGTTTTTCTTGTTCCCTTTGCTGTTCTGTTAAACTGCCTTTGTCTCAACCCAAGAGTTTTGCCTTTTTCTTCTGATCCTTCCCGTATTGGGAAGGCCCGAGCGAGCAGCACGTGGTTCTTTGTTGCCGTCTGAGGCTAAACCACGACAGTCCTTTTTTGGTGCCCAACGTGGGGCTCGAAGGGTTGAGATAACAACAGAATCCAACTAGAGTTTGAAAAAACGAATTTATTGTATGCATTTATTTTATTAGGTAAATAGTCGCTGGTCACCATGTTGCTTGGTTTGTTCGCATGGCTGTGTTATGTAAATTCCTATATGGCTTATGTACTCCCTGCGATGATGTTTGTTACTTCTGGGAGGGGGATGAGGATTATCATTTTACTATCCTGTGCAATATCGGCTTATGATATGATAACATCACTTGTTAGACGGTTACTTTGGGGCGTTTATGTGGTATTGCTGTCCTGTCCATACATTGGGCACCACCTCTCAGAATTCATTAATAATTACACCCAGTCTATGGGGGAAACAGAGGGGGACACTTTCCCCAGCTCTTTTGCCTCCCTTTTCTCCTTCAGGTCAGGTATGACAGCTTTTGAGAATTTTGAATATCCTTGGGATGCTCAAACCAGCATGTTCCTAGTGCTATGTCTGCTGAATATGTTCCAGGTCTCGTTTAGGGTTAAACGACTATTTAAGTCTACCACCCAGAGATCTGCCCCGAGGCTGGACAGTCAGGGGTGGCATGGCATGTGGGAGAACATGGGCAGGTATTTAGAGAACTTCTCGCCTCCAATGGTCTGGGACTTCACCCCTGAACAATTACAGGACCCTGATAGAGTAGTAGAATATCTGAAGGGAAAATGCTGTGGCCATTCTAGAGAGGCACAACTCACCGCACTGTGCTGGGCCCTGGCCAATATCTACCAGGCACTGCTCAGTGTTACGCAGCACCCTCAGGGGAAAGAGACGGAGACCAGACCAACAGGCACTGCGGCTACTGCAGCCCCTGCGACAGGCACTGCGGCTACTGCAGCCCCTGCGACAGGCACTGCGGCTACTCCAACCCCGGTGACAGCCACTGCAGCTACTCCAACCCCAGTGACAGCCACTGCTGCTGAACCAGGGAACCAACCCGTGCCAGTATCTGTTGCCCCCATACAAAAGAAGAAGTACACAAAGAAATCAGTTCGCTTAGTAAGAGATGACGATGAACCAGGGCCATCACAAGGACAGGAGGAAGAGGCAGAACCAGAGATAATTACCCGATCCCTATCCTTGAGTGAGCTGCGGGATATGCGAAAAGATTTTAGCCGACTTTCAGGCGAGCACATTGTCACCTGGCTGCTTCGGTGTTGGGATAATGGGGCCAGTAGCCTGGAATTAGAGGGTAGGGAAGCCAGGCAGCTGGGATCCCTGTCTAGGGAAGGTGGCATTGACAAGGCAATTGGAAAGAAGACCCAAGCCCTCAGCCTCTGGAAACGACTCCTGTCAGGCGTGAGGGAGAGGTACCCCTTCAGTGAAGATGTTGTATGTCACCCAAGCAAGTGGACCACCATGGAAAGAGGTATCCAGTACCTGAGAGAATTAGCCGTGCGGGAGATGATTTATTATGACTTGGACAACACAGACTTACCCACGGACCCTGATGAGGTGCACTGCACAAGGCCCATGTGGCGGAAGTTTGTACGGAGCGCACCATCGTCATATGCCAACTCACTGGCAGTAATGGAATGGAAAGGTGAAGAAGGACCAACGGTGGATGAGGTGGCTGGCCGGCTCCGGCGATATGAAGAAAGCCTCTCTTCCCCCCTTGTCTCAGCTGTGGAGAAACTGTGACCAGAAGGTCCAGCAACTTGAAGAGAATATGTCCCACTCCCCACCTGTATGGGCCAGCATCTCAGCTATTAGGAGCAGGCATTTCCCCACTCAAGAGAGAGAGTACAGAGAGTACACACCACGAGGCACCTTGTGGTTCTACCTGCGTGACCACGGGGAGGACATGAGGAAATGGAATGGACAACCTACTTGATTCCTGCAGACACGGGTACAGGAGTTGCAAGGAAGGACAACCACAAAAGGAGATCCCTCCAGGAAAAGTGCCGCCCCAGTTTCCAGTGGGCACTTCCCCAGACAGAGCAGAAGGCCTGATCTTGCTTCTGATCCTCTTGAAGGAGCCTCCAAGTCATTTCTGCAAGAAGTGAGTACCGGATACCATGACCAGTATTAGAGGAGCCCTGTCTCCAGCCAGGTGGAGGAAAGGGACAACCGGGTTTATTGGACAGTGTGGATTCGATGTCCTGGCACATCAGACCCACAGGAGTATAAGGCTCTAGTGGACACGGGTGCACAGTGCACCCTGATACCATCAAGCTATAGAGGGGCAGAACCCATTTGTATTTCTGGGGTCACAGGGGGATCCCAAGAGTTGACTGTACTGGAGGCGGAAGTGAGCCTAACTGGGAATGAGTGGCAAAAGCATCCCATTGTGACTGGCCCAGAGGCTCCATGCATCCTTGGCATAGATTACCTCAGGAGAGGGTATTTTAAGGACCCAAAAGGGTATCGGTGGGCCTTTGGCATAGCTACCTTGGAGACGGAGGAAGTTAAACAGTTGTCTACCTTGCCTGGTCTCTCGGAGGACCCTTCTGTTGTGGGGTTGTTGAGGGTCGAAGAACAGCAGGTGCCGATTGCTACCACAACGGTGCATCGGCGGCAATATCGCACTAACCGAGACTCTCTGATTCCCATCCATAAGCTGATTCGTCAACTAGAGGTTCAAGGAGTGATCAGCAAGACTCGCTCACCCTTTAACAGTCCTATATGGCCGGTGCGGAAATGTAAGGGAGAGTGGAGGCTAACTGTAGACTATTGTGGCCTGAATGAAGTCATGCCACCGCTGAGCGCTGCTGTGCCGGACATGCTAGAACTCCAGTACGAACTGGAGTCCAAGGCAGCCAAGTGGTATGCCACGATTGATATAGCGAATGCATTTTTCTCAGTCCCTTTGGCAGCAGAGTGCAGGCCACAGTTTGCTTTCACTTGGAGGGGCATCCAGTACACCTGGAATCGACTGCCCCAGGGGTGGAAACACAGCCCCACCATTTGCCATGGACTGATCCAGACTGCACTGGAACAGGGTGAATCTCCAGAACATCTGCAGTACGTTGATGATATCATTGTATGGGGAAACACAGCCGAAGAATTTTTTGAGAAAGGGGATAAAATAGTCCGAATCCTTCTGAAAGCTGGTTTTGCCATAAAACGAAGTAAGGTCAAGGGACCTGCACAGGAGATCCAGTTCTTAGGAATAAAATGGCAAGATGGATGCCGCCAAATCCCAATGGATGTGATCAACAAAATAGCAGTCTGATTGTAAGCCCTCTGTATCAAGTAACCCGGAAGAAGAACGATTTTAAATGGGGTCCTGAGCAAAGACAAGCTTTTGAACAAATCAAACAGGAAATAGTCCATGCAGTGACCCTGGGGCCAGTCCGGGCAGGACAAGATGTTAAAAACATGCTCTACACCGCAGCCGGGGAGAATGGCCCTACCTGAAGCCTCTGGCAGAAAGCACCAGGGGAGACTCAAGGTCGACCCCTAGGGTTTTGGAGTTGGGGATACAGAGGATCCGAAGCCCGCTACACTCCAACAGAAAAAGAGATAGTGGCAGCATATGAAGGGGTTCGAGCTGCTTCGGAACTGGTTGGTACAGAAGCGCAGCTCCTCTTAGCACCTCGACTGCTGGTGCTGGGTTGGATGTTCAAAGAAAGGGTCCCCACCACACATCATGCAACTGATGCTACATGGAGCAAGTGGATTGCACTGATCACACAGCGAACTCGAATGGGAAACCCCAGTCGCCCAGGAATTCTGGAAGTGATCATGGACTGGCCAGAAGGCAAGGATTTTGGAATGTCACCAGAGGAGGAGGTGACGCGTGCGGAAGAGGCCCCACCGTATAATAAACTGCCAGAAAATGAGAAGAAATATGCCCTGTTCACTGATGGGTCCTGCCGGATTGTGGGAAAGCATCGAAAGCAGCAGTGCATGGCAGCGCAGAGGCAAACCCATCTGGGCTGCTGAACTATGGCAAGATATTGCTGCCCGGATAGAGAATCTGGTTGTGAAAGGACGCCACGTAGATGCCCACGTACCGAAGAATCGGGCCACGGAGGAACATCAGAACAACCAGCAGGTGGATCGGGCTGCCAGGATTGAAGTGGCTCAGGTGGATCTGGACTGGCAACGTAAGGGTGAACTATTCATAGCTCAGTGGGCCCATGAGACCTCAGGCCACCAAGGAAGAGATGCGACATATAGATGGGCTCGTGACCGAGGGGTGGACTTGACCATGGACACTATTGCACAGGTCATCCATGAATGTGAGACATGCGCTGCAATCAAGCAAGCCAAGCGGTTGAAGCCTCTTTGGTATGGAGGACGATGGTTGAAATACAAATATGGGGAGGCCTAGCAGATTGATTATATCACACTGCCACGAACCCGTCAAGGCAAGCGCTATGTGCTCACAGTGGTGGAAGCAACCACTGGATGGCTGGAAACATACCCTGTGCCCCATGCCACTGCCCGGAACACTATCCTGGGCCTTGAAAAGCAAGTCCTGTGGCGACATGGTACCCCAGAGAGGACTGAGTCGGACAACGGGACTCATTTCCGAAACAGCCTCATAGA
>CANTUZ010000027.1:5722306-5738529 GCA_947846985.1 Fratercula arctica
CATTGCCGCACAGTCCTTGGGGCTCCGGGCTTTCCTGGTGCCTTCAGCCTCAAAACAACCCTGTCTCACTCGCCCCAGGGCAGGCCACAAAAATTACCATATCTCTGGAGACGGTTGACACAAGGGAAGCCACCTGAGTCCGGTGCCCAAGGAGCCACGAGGGAAAACTGTGCCTTGTTTTAAAGCTCTCTAGAAACCGCTTGCATTGCCGCACAGTCCTTGGGGCTCCGGCCTTTCCTGGTGCCTTCAGCCTCAAAACAACCCTGTCTCACTCGCCCCAGGGCCGGCCACAAAAATTACCATATCTCCAGAGACAGTTACCATGAGGGGAGCCACGTAACACACGTGGCCAAGGAGCCACGAGGGAAAACTGTGCCTTGTTTTAAAGCTCTCTAGAAACCGCTTGCCATTGCCGCACAGTCCTTGGGGCTCCGGGCTTTCCTGGTGCCTTCAGCCTCAAAACAACCCTGTCTCACTCGCCCCAGGGCAGGCCACAAAAATTACCATATCTCTGGAGACGGTTGACACAAGGGAAGCCACCTGAGTCCGGTGCCCAAGGAGCCACGAGGGAAAACTGTGCCTTGTTTTAAAGCTCTCTAGAAACCGCTTGCATTGCCGCACAGTCCTTGGGGCTCCGGCCTTTCCTGGTGCCTTCAGCCTCAAAACAACCCTGTCTCACTCGCCCCAGGGCAGGCCACAAAAATTACCATATCTCTGGAGACGGTTGACACAAGGGAAGCCACCTGAGTCCGGTGCCCAAGGAGCCACGAGGGAAAACTGTGCCTTGTTTTAAAGCTCTCTAGAAACCGCTTGCATTGCCGCACAGTCCTTGGGGCTCCGGCCTTTCCTGCTGCCTTCAGCCTCAAAACAACCCTGTCTCACTCGCCCCAGGGCAGGCCACAAAAATTACCATATCTCTGGAGACGGTTGACACAAGGGAAGCCACCTGAGTCCGGTGCCCAAGGAGCCACGAGGGAAAACTGTGCCTTGTTTTAAAGCTCTCTAGAAACCGCTTGCATTGCCGCACAGTCCTTGGGGCTCCGGCCTTTCCTGGTGCCTTCAGCCTCAAAACAACCCTGTCTCACTCGCCCCAGGGCAGGCCACAAAAATTACCATATCTCTGGAGACGGTTGACACAAGGGAAGCCACCTGAGTCCGGTGCCCAAGGAGCCACGAGGGAAAACTGTGCCTTGTTTTAAAGCTCTCTAGAAACCGCTTGCATTGCCGCACAGTCCTTGGGGCTCCGGGCCTTTCCTGGTGCCTTCAGCCTCAAAACAACCCTGTCTCACTCGCCCCAGGGCAGGCCACAAAAATTACCATATCTCTGGAGACGGTTGACACAAGGGAAGCCACCTGAGTCCGGTGCCCAAGGAGCCACGAGGGAAAACTGTGCCTTGTTTTAAAGCTCTCTAGAAACCGCTTGCATTGCCGCACAGTCCTTGGGGCTCCGGGCTTTCCTGGTGCCTTCAGCCTCAAAACAACCCTGTCTCACTCGCCCCAGGGCAGGCCACAAAAATTACCATATCTCTGGAGACGGTTGACACAAGGGAAGCCACCTGAGTCCGGTGCCCAAGGAGCCACGAGGGAAAACTGTGCCTTGTTTTAAAGCTCTCTAGAAACCGCTTGCATTGCCGCACAGTCCTTGGGGCTCCGGGCCTTTCCTGGTGCCTTCAGCCTCAAAACAACCCTGTCTCACTCGCCCCAGGGCCGGCCACAAAAATTACCATATCTCCAGAGACAGTTACCATGAGGGGAGCCACGTAACACACGTGGCCAAGGAGCCACGAGGGAAAACTGTGCCTTGTTTTAAAGCTCTCTAAAATACCGCTTGCCATTGCCGCACAGTCCTTGGGGCTCCGGGCTTTCCTGGTGCCTTCAGCCTCAAAACAACCCTGTCTCACTCGCCCCAGGGCAGGCCACAAAAATTACCATATCTCTGGAGACGGTTGACACAAGGGAAGCCACCTGAGTCCGGTGCCCAAGGAGCCACGAGGGAAAACTGTGCCTTGTTTTAAAGCTCTCTAGAAACCGCTTGCATTGCCGCACAGTCCTTGGGGCTCCGGCCTTTCCTGCTGCCTTCAGCCTCAAAACAACCCTGTCTCACTCGCCCCAGGGCAGGCCACAAAAATTACCATATCTCTGGAGACGGTTGACACAAGGGAAGCCACCTGAGTCCGGTGCCCAAGGAGCCACGAGGGAAAACTGTGCCTTGTTTTAAAGCTCTCTAGAAACCGCTTGCATTGCCGCACAGTCCTTGGGGCTCCGGCCTTTCCTGCTGCCTTCAGCCTCAAAACAACCCTGTCTCACTCGCCCCAGGGCAGGCCACAAAAATTACCATATCTCTGGAGACGGTTGACACAAGGGAAGCCACCTGAGTCCGGTGCCCAAGGAGCCACGAGGGAAAACTGTGCCTTGTTTTAAAGCTCTCTAGAAACCGCTTGCATTGCCGCACAGTCCTTGGGGCTCCGGCCTTTCCTGGTGCCTTCAGCCTCAAAACAACCCTGTCTCACTCGCCCCAGGGCAGGCCACAAAAATTACCATATCTCTGGAGACGGTTGACACAAGGGAAGCCACCTGAGTCCGGTGCCCAAGGAGCCACGAGGGAAAACTGTGCCTTGTTTTAAAGCTCTCTAGAAACCGCTTGCATTGCCGCACAGTCCTTGGGGCTCCGGGCCTTTCCTGGTGCCTTCAGCCTCAAAACAACCCTGTCTCACTCGCCCCAGGGCCGGCCACAAAAATTACCATATCTCTGGAGACGGTTGACACAAGGGAAGCCACCTGAGTCCGGTGCCCAAGGAGCCACGAGGGAAAACTGTGCCTTGTTTTAAAGCTCTCTAGAAACCGCTTGCATTGCCGCACAGTCCTTGGGGCTCCGGCCTTTCCTGGTGCCTTCAGCCTCAAAACAACCCTGTCTCACTCGCCCCAGGGCCGGCCACAAAAATTACCATATCTCTGGAGACGGTTGACACAAGGGAAGCCACCTGAGTCCGGTGCCCAAGGAGCCACGAGGGAAAACTGTGCCTTGTTTTAAAGCTCTCTAGAAACCGCTTGCATTGCCGCACAGTCCTTGGGGCTCCGGCCTTTCCTGGTGCCTTCAGCCTCAAAACAACCCTGTCTCACTCGCCCCAGGGCAGGCCACAAAAATTACCATATCTCCAGAGACAGGTACCATGAGGGGAAGCCACGTAAGTCAGGGGGGGTCAAGGAGCCACGAGGGAAAACTGTGCCTTGTTTTAAAGCTCTCTAGAAACCGCTTGCATTGCCGCACAGTCCTTGGGGCTCCGGGCTTTCCTGGTGCCTTCAGCCTCAAAACAACCCTGTCTCACTCGCCCCAGGGCAGGCCACAAAAATTACCATATCTCTGGAGACGGTTGACACAAGGGAAGCCACCTGAGTCCGGTGCCCAAGGAGCCACGAGGGAAAACTGTGCCTTGTTTTAAAGCTCTCTAAAATACGCTCCCATTGCCGCACAGTCCTTGGGGCTCCGGCCTTTCCTGGTGCCTTCAGCCTCAAAACAACCCTGTCTCACTCGCCCCAGGGCAGGCCACAAAAATTACCATATCTCTGGAGACGGTTGACACAAGGGAAGCCACCTGAGTCCGGTGCCCAAGGAGCCACGAGGGAAAACTGTGCCTTGTTTTAAAGCTCTCTAAAATACGCTCCCATTGCCGCACAGTCCTTGGGGCTCCGGCCTTTCCTGGTGCCTTCAGCCTCAAAACAACCCTGTCTCACTCGCCCCAGGGCAGGCCACAAAAATTACCATATCTCTGGAGACGGTTGACACAAGGGAAGCCACCTGAGTCCGGTGCCCAAGGAGCCACGAGGGAAAACTGTGCCTTGTTTTAAAGCTCTCTAGAAACCGCTTGCATTGCCGCACAGTCCTTGGGGCTCCGGCCTTTCCTGCTGCCTTCAGCCTCAAAACAACCCTGTCTCACTCGCCCCAGGGCAGGCCACAAAAATTACCATATCTCTGGAGACGGTTGACACAAGGGAAGCCACCTGAGTCCGGTGCCCAAGGAGCCACGAGGGAAAACTGTGCCTTGTTTTAAAGCTCTCTAGAAACCGCTTGCATTGCCGCACAGTCCTTGGGGCTCCGGGCTTTCCTGGTGCCTTCAGCCTCAAAACAACCCTGTCTCACTCGCCCCAGGGCCGGCCACAAAAATTACCATATCTCTGGAGACGGTTGACACAAGGGAAGCCACCTGAGTCCGGTGCCCAAGGAGCCACGAGGGAAAACTGTGCCTTGTTTTAAAGCTCTCTAGAAACCGCTTGCATTGCCGCACAGTCCTTGGGGCTCCGGCCTTTCCTGGTGCCTTCAGCCTCAAAACAACCCTGTCTCACTCGCCCCAGGGCAGGCCACAAAAATTACCATATCTCTGGAGACGGTTGACACAAGGGAAGCCACCTGAGTCCGGTGCCCAAGGAGCCACGAGGGAAAACTGTGCCTTGTTTTAAAGCTCTCTAGAAACCGCTTGCATTGCCGCACAGTCCTTGGGGCTCCGGGCTTTCCTGGTGCCTTCAGCCTCAAAACAACCCTGTCTCACTCGCCCCAGGGCAGGCCACAAAAATTACCATATCTCTGGAGACGGTTGACACAAGGGAAGCCACCTGAGTCCGGTGCCCAAGGAGCCACGAGGGAAAACTGTGCCTTGTTTTAAAGCTCTCTAGAAACCGCTTGCATTGCCGCACAGTCCTTGGGGCTCCGGCCTTTCCTGGTGCCTTCAGCCTCAAAACAACCCTGTCTCACTCGCCCCAGGGCCGGCCACAAAAATTACCATATCTCCAGAGACAGTTACCATGAGGGGAGCCACGTAAGTCACGTGGCCAAGGAGCCACGAGGGAAAACTGTGCCTTGTTTTAAAGCTCTCTAAAATACGCTCCCATTGCCGCACAGTCCTTGGGGCTCCGGGCTTTCCTGGTGCCTTCAGCCTCAAAACAACCCTGTCTCACTCGCCCCAGGGCAGGCCACAAAAATTACCATATCTCTGGAGACGGTTGACACAAGGGAAGCCACCTGAGTCCGGTGCCCAAGGAGCCACGAGGGAAAACTGTGCCTTGTTTTAAAGCTCTCTAGAAACCGCTTGCATTGCCGCACAGTCCTTGGGGCTCCGGCCTTTCCTGGTGCCTTCAGCCTCAAAACAACCCTGTCTCACTCGCCCCAGGGCAGGCCACAAAAATTACCATATCTCTGGAGACGGTTGACACAAGGGAAGCCACCTGAGTCCGGTGCCCAAGGAGCCACGAGGGAAAACTGTGCCTTGTTTTAAAGCTCTCTAGAAACCGCTTGCATTGCCGCACAGTCCTTGCTCAGTCCCTTCTGAGTCTTGCTGTCCAACCCCGAAAAGGCAACTCAAACCCAACCCCAAAAAATCCCACCCCGAACATTCCAACCCGAAATCCCACCGAAAAGCAATTCCAACACGAAATCCGACCCATAGCAAAATTCTTTTTCGTTGGAATTCAGGTTGGAATTCCAACCTGAATTATGACCCAAAAAATAGCAAAAGTGCAATCCCCAAAACCCAACTCCCAAACCCAACCCCAAAAAATCCCAACCCGAACATTCCAACGTGAAATCCAACCCAAAACCAATTTTTTGGGTCAGATTCCGGGTTGGAATTCCAACCAGAAATCCGACCCAAAAAACTAAAATATCCAACCCCAAAAGCCAATTTCCAAACCCAACCCCAAAAAATACCGACCCAAACATTCCAACGCGCAATCCCACCCAAAACCAATTTTTTGGGTCGGATTTCGGGTTGGAATTCGAACCCGAAATATCATCCAAAAAACTGAAAATTCCAACCCCCAAAACCGACTCCCAAACCCAACTCCATAAAATCCCAACCCGAACATTCCAACCCGGAATCCAACCCAAAACCAATTTTTTGGGTCAGATTTTGGGTTGGAATTCAAGCACGAAATCTGACCCAAAACACTGAAAAAAACCAACCCACAAAAGCCAACTCCCAAACCCAACCCCAAAAAAATCCCAACCCGAATATTCCAACCTGAAATCCAATGCAAAACCAATTCCAACCCGAAATCCGACCCCAAAAACTGAAAAATCCAACCCCCAAATATCCAACTCCAAAACCCAACACAGAACAATCCCAACCCAAACATTCCAAACCAAAATCCAACCCAAAAAAATCCCAACCCAAATATTCCAACCCGAAATCCAACCCAAAAAACTGAAAAATCCAACCCCAAAACAACAATTCCAAAAGCCAACAGAAAACAATCCTAACCCGAACATTTCAACGTGAAATCCCACCCAAAACCAATTTTTTGGGTGGCATTTCAGGTTGGAATTCCAACCCGAAATCCCACCCAAAAACCTAAAAAATCCAACCCCCAAAAGCCAACTCCCAAACCCAACCCCAAAAAATCCCAACTCGAACATTCCAACATGCAATCCAACCCAAAACCAATTTTTTGGGTGGGATTTCGGGTTGGAATTTCAACTTGAATTCTAACCGAAAAAAATGAAAAATGCAGCCCCTAAACATCCAACTCCAAAACCCAACCCAAAACAATCCCGACCCGAACATTCCAAACGAAAACACAAACCAAAAAAGTCCAAAACCAAATATTCCAACCCAAAATCCAACCCATAAAACTGAAAAATCCAACCCCAAAACAACAACTCCAAAAGCCAACACAAAACAATCCTAACCCGAACATTCCAACCCGCAATCCCACCCAAAACCAATTTTTTGGGTGGGATTGCGGGTTGGAATTCCAACCGAAATCCCACCCCAAAAAAACCCAACCCGAACATTCCAACCCGAAATCCCACCCAAAAACCTGAAAAATCGAACCCCCAAAAGCCAACTCCCAAACCCAACTCCACAAAGTCCCAACCCGAACATTCCAACCCGCAATCCAACCCATAACAAATTTTTTTTTCGTTGGATTTCGGGTTGGAATTTCAACCCGAAATCCGACGGAAAAAACGCAAAAATCCAACCCCCAAAAGCCAACTCCCAAACCCAACCCCAAAAAATCCCAACCCAAACATTCCAACCCGAAATCCAACCCAAAACCAATTTTTTGGGTGGGATATTCGGTTGGAATTCCAACCCGAAATCCCACACAAAAAACTGAAAACAACAATCCCCAAAAGCCAACTCCCAAACCCAACTCCAACAAATCCCAACCCGAACATTCCAACCCGAAATCCAACCCAAAACCAATTCCTAACCGAAATCCAACCCAAAACCAAATTTTTGGGTGGGATTTCAGGTTGGAATTCCAACTCGAATTCTAACCGAAAAAACTGAAAAATCCAACCCCCAAATATCCAACTCCAAAACAATCCCAACCCAAATATTCCAACCCGAAATCCAACCCAAAACACTGAAAAATCCAACCCCAAAACAACAAATCCAAAAGCCAACACAAAACAATCCTAACCCGAACATTCCAACGTGAAATCCCACCCAAAACCAATTTTTTGGGTGGCATTTCAGGTTGGAATTCCAACCCGAAGTCCTACCCAAAAACCTAAAAAATCCAACCCACAAAAGCCAACTCCCAAACCCAACCCCAAAAAATCCCAACTCGAACATTCCAACATGCAATCCAACCCAAAACCAATTTTTTGGGTGGGATTTCGGGTTGGAATTCCAACTTGAATTCTAACTGAAAAAACTGAAAAATGCAGCCCCTAAACATCCAACTCCAAAACCCAACCCAAAACAATCCCGACCCGAACATTCCAAACGAAAACACAAACCAAAAAAGTCCAAAACCAAATATTCCAACCCAAAATCCAACCCCTAAAACTGAAAAATCCAACCCCAAAACAACAACTCCAAAAGCCAACACAAAACAATCCTAACCCGAACATTCCAACCCGCAATCCCACCCAAAACCAATTTTTTGGGTGGGATTTCAGGTTGGAATTCCAAACCGAAATCCCACCCAAAAAACTGAAAAATCCAACCCCCAAAGAGCAACTCCAAAACCCAACCCCAAAAAACCCCAACCCGAACATTCCAACCCGCAATCCAAACCAAAACCAATTTTTCGGGTGGGATTTCAGGTTGGAATTCCAACCTGAAATCCCACCCAAAAAACTACAACATCCAACCACCAAAAGCCAACTCCCAAACCCAACCCCAAAAAAATCCCAACTGGAACATTCCAACCCGAAATCCAACCCAAAACCAATTCCAAACCGAAATCCGACCCAAAAAACTGAAAAATCCACCCCCCAAAGTATCCAATTCCAAAACCCAACTCAAAAGAATCCCAACCCAAACATTCCAAACCAAAATCCAACCCAAAAAAATCCCAACCCAAATATTCCAACCCGAAATCCAACCCAAAAAACTGAAAAATCTAACCCCAAAACAACAACTCCAAAAGCCAACAGAAAACAATCCTAATCCGAACATTCCAACGTGAAATCCCACCCAAAACCAATTTTTTGGGTGGCATTTCAGGTTGGAATTCCAACCCGAAATCCCACCCAAAAACCTAAAAAATCCAACCCCCAAAAGCCAACACCCAAACCCACCCCCCCAAAATCCCAACTCGAACATTCCAAACGAAAATCCAAACCAAAAAAGTCCAAAACCAAATATTCCAACCCAAAATCCAACCCATAAAACTGAAAAATCCAACCCCAAAACAACAACTCCAAAAGCCAACACAAAACAATCCTAACCCGAACATTCCAACCCGCAATCCCACCCAAAACCAATTTTTTGGGTGGGATTGCGGGTTGGAATTCCAACCGAAATCCCACCCCAAAAAACCCCAACCCGAACATTCCAACCCGAAATCCCACCCAAAAACCTGAAAAATCGAACCCCCAAAAGCCAACTCCCAAACCCAACTCCACAAAATCCCAACCCGAACATTCCAACCCGCAATCCAACCCATAACAAATTTTTTTTTCGTTGGATTTCGGGTTGGAATTTCAACCCGAAATCCGACGGAAAAAACGCAAAAATCCAACCCCCAAAAGCCAACTCCCAAACCCAACCCCAAAAAATCCCAACCCAAACATTCCAACCCGAAATCCAACCCAAAACCAATTTTTTGGGTGGGATTTTCGGTTGGAATTCCAACCCGAAATCCCACACAAAAAACTGAAAACAACAATCCCCAAAAGCCAACTCCCAAACCCAACTCCAACAAATCCCAACCCGAACATTCCAACCCGAAATCCAACCCAAAACCAATTCCTAACCGAAATCCAACCCAAAACCAAATTTTTGGGTGGGATTTCAGGTTGGAATTCCAACTCGAATTCTAACCGAAAAAACTGGAAAATCCAACCCCCAAATATCCAACTCCAAAACAATCCCAACCCAAATATTCCAAACCGAAATCCAACCCAAAACACTGAAAAATCCAACCCCAAAACAACAAATCCAAAAGCCAACACAAAACAATCCTAACCCGAACATTCCAACGTGAAATCCCACCCAAAACCAATTTTTTGGGTGGCATTTCAGGTTGGAATTCCAACCCGAAATCCCACCCAAAAACCTAAAAAATCCAACCCACAAAAGCCAACTCCCAAACCCAACCCCAAAAAATCCCAACTCGAACATTCCAACATGCAATCCAACCCAAAACCAATTTTTTGGGTGGGATTTCGGGTTGGAATTCCAACTTGAATTCTAACTGAAAAAACTGAAAAATGCAGCCCCTAAACATCCAACTCCAAAACCCAACCCAAAACAATCCCGACCCGAACATTCCAAACGAAAACACAAACCAAAAAAGTCCAAAACCAAATATTCCAACCCAAAATCCAACCCCTAAAACTGAAAAATCCAACCCCAAAACAACAACTCCAAAAGCCAACACAAAACAATCCTAACCCGAACATTCCAACCCGCAATCCCACCCAAAACCAATTTTTTGGGTGGGATTGCGGGTTGGAATTCCAACCGAAATCCCACCCCAACAAATCCCAACCCGAACATTCCAACCCGAAATCCAACCCAAAACCAATTTTTTGGGTGGGATTTTCGGTTGGAATTCCAACCCGAAATCCCACACAAAAAACTGAAAACAACAACCCCCAAAAGCCAACTCCCAAACCCAACTCCAACAAATCCCAACCCGAACATTCCAACCCGAAATCCAACCCAAAACCAATTCCTAACCGAAATCCCACCCAAAACCAATTTTTTGGGTGGCATTTCAGGTTGGAATTCCAACTCGAATTCTAACCGAAAAAACTGAAAAATGCAGCCCCTAAATATCCAACTCCAAAGCCCAACCCAATACAATCCCAACCCGAACATTCCAAACGAAAATCCAAACCAAAAATACCAACCCGAACATTCCAAACCAAAATCCAACCCAAAAAACTGAAAAATCCCACCGCATAACAACAACTCCAAAAGCCAACACAAAACAATCCTAACCTGAACATTCCAACCCGAAATCCCACCCAAAACCAATTTTTTGGGTGGCATTCCAGGTTGGAATTCCAACCAGAAATCCCACCCAAAAAACTGAAAATCCAACCCCCAAAAGCCAACTCCCGAACCTAACTCCATAAAATCCCAACCCGAACATTCCAACCCGAAATCCAAACCATAGCTAAATTTTATTTCGTTGGATTTCGGGTTGGAATTTCAACCCGAAATCTGACGGAAAAAACGCAAAAATCCAACCCCCAAAAGCCAACTCCCAAACCCAACTCCAACAAATCCCAACCCGAACATTCCAACCCGAAATCCAACCCAAAACCAATTCCTAACCGAAATCCCACCCAAAACCAATTTTTTGGGTGGCATTTCAGGTTGGAATTCCAACTCGAATTCTAACCGAAAAAACTGAAAAATGCAGCCCCTAAATATCCAACTCCAAAGCCCAACCCAATACAATCCCAACCCGAACATTCCAAACGAAAATCCAAACCAAAAATACCAACCCGAACATTCCAAACCAAAATCCAACCCAAAAAACTGAAAAATCCCACCGCATAACAACAACTCCAAAAGCCAACACAAAACAATCCTAACCTGAACATTCCAACCCGAAATCCCACCCAAAACCAATTTTTTGGGTGGCATTCCAGGTTGGAATTCCAACCAGAAATCCCACCCAAAAAACTGAAAATCCAACCCCCAAAAGCCAACTCCCGAACCTAACTCCATAAAATCCCAACCCGAACATTCCAACCCGAAATCCAAACCATAGCTAAATTTTATTTCGTTGGATTTCGGGTTGGAATTTCAACCCGAAATCTGACGGAAAAAACGCAAAAATCCAACCCCCAAAAGCCAACTCCCAAACCCAACCCCAAAAAATCCCAACCCAAACGTTCCAACCCAAAATCCAACCCAAAACCAATTTTTTGGGTGGGATTTCAGGTTGGAATTTTTGGGTGGGATTTCGGGTTGGAATTCCAACTCGAATTCTAACCGAAAAAAACTGAAAAATGCAGCCCCTAAATATCCAACTCCAAAACCCAACCCAAAACAGTACCAACCCGAACATTCCAACCCAAAATCCAACCCAAAAAACTCCAAAACCAAATATTCCAACCCGAAATCCCACCCAAAAAACTGAAAAATCCAACCCCCAAAAGCCAACTCCCAAACCCAACTCCATAAAATCCCGACCCGAACATCCCAACCCGAAATCCAACCCATAGCTAATTTTTTTTTTTTTGGATTTCGGGTTGGAATTCCAACACGAAATCCAATGGAATAAAACGCAAAAGTCCAACCCCCAAAAGCCAACTCCCAAACCCAACCCCAAAAATCCCAACCTGAACATTCCAAACCAAAATCCAACCCGTAATAAATTTTTTTTTCGTTGGAATTCGGGTTGGAATTCCAACCCGAAATGCGACCCAAAAAACTGAAAAATCCAACCCCCAAAAGCCAACTCCCAAACCCAACCCCCAAAAATACCAACCCGAAAATTCCAACCTGAAATCCACCCCAAACCCAATTTTTTGGGTGAGATTTTGGGTTGGAATTTCAACCCAAAATCCCACCCAAAAAATGCAAAAATCCAACCCCTAAAAGCCAACTCCCAAAACCAAGCCCAAAACAATCGCAACCCAAACATTCCAACCCAAAATACAACCCAAAACCAATTGTTTGACTTGTAATTCCAACCCGAAGTCCAACCCAAAAAACTGAAAAATCCAACCCGCAAAATGCAACTCCCAAACCCAACTCCAAAAAATCCGAACCCGAACATTCCAACCCGACATCCAACACAAAACAAATTTTTTGGGTGCGATTTCGAGTTGGAATTCCAACCCGAAATTCAACCCAAAAAACGAAAAATCCAACGCCCAAAATCCAACTCCAAAACCCAATCCAAAATTATCCCAGCCCGAACATTCCAACACGAAATCCAACCCAAATAACTGAAAATTCCAACCCCGAAAATCCAACTCCAAAACCCAAGCCAAAACAATCCCAAGCTGAACATTCCAACCCTAAAACCCAACCCAACCAAATTTTTGGGTGGGATTTCAGGTTGGAATTCCAACCTGAAATCCCACCCAAAAAACTGAAAAATTCAGCCCTAAAAATCCAACTCCAAACACAACCCAAAGAAATCCCAACCCGAACATTCCAACCCGACAGCCAACCCAAAAAACTGAAAAATCCAATTCCAAAAATACAGCTCTGAAACCCAACCCAAAGAAATCCAAACCCGAACATTCGAACCCAAAATCCAATCCAAAAATCTGAAAATTCCAACCCCAAAAATCCAACTCCAAACCCAACTCAAAAAAGTCCCAACCCGAACACTCCAACCCGAAATCCAACCCAAAAATCTGAAAACTCCAACCCCCAAAAGCCAACTCCCAAACCCAACTCAAAACAATCCCAACCCAAACATTCCAACCCAAAATCCAACCCAAAAAATCTGAAAAATCCAACCCCAAAAATCCAACCCCAAAAATCCAACTGCAAAATACAGCCACAAAAATCCTAACACCAAAATTCCAACCCAAATTGCAACCCAAAAAACTGAAAACTCAAACCCAAAAATCAGACTCAGAAAATACGAAGTCCAACCCCAAAAATCCAACTCCTAAATCCAACTCAAGAACGCCAAAACTCCAGGACAAAAAATCCAACCCCCAAAATCAATAATTCCAACCCCAAAAACTCAAAGAAATTTAACCCCAAAACCCCAAATTCCAATTCAAAATCCGACTCAAAAAACCAATATCGACTCCAAAAATTCCAACACGAAAAATTCATCCCTCAAGATCCAAACCCAAGAAACGTAACCCAAAAATTCCAACCCAATATCCAATCCAAAAAACTGAAAAATCCAACCTGAAAACCAACTGAAATACTCCAAAATCCAACCCCAAAAATCCAACTCAAGGAACCCAAAAATCCAACAAGAAAAATCCAACCCCCAAAATCAAAAAATCCAACCCCAAGAACTCAAAAAAATTTGACCCCAAACCCCAAATTCCAATTCAAATTCCAAATCAAAAAACCTAATATCCACCCCAAAAATTCCAACACAAAAAATCCAACCCCAAAATCCAACCCAAAAAAACCCAACACAAAAATTGCAATATAAAAACCTGAAAAATCCAACCTGCAAAAATTCAGCCCAAAAATCCAACCAAAAAAAATCCTGACCCAAAATTTCCAACACGAAAAATCCAACCCAAAAATTCCAACCCAAAATCCAACACAAAAAACTGAAAAATCCAACCCCAAAAAATCCAACTCCAAAACCCAACACAAAAAAATCCCAACCCAAACATTCCAACCCAAAATCCAACCCAAAAAACTGAAAAATCCAACCCCCAAAAGCCAACTCCAAAACCCTACCCAAAAAATCCCAACCCAAACATTCCAACCCGAAATCCAACCCAAAAAACTTAAAAATCCAACCCCAAAAATCCAGCTCCAAAAACCAACCCAAAACAATCCCAACCCAAAAATTCCACCCCAAAATCCATCGCAGAAAACTGAAAAATCGAACCCGAAAATCCAACTGAAAAACTCGAAAATCCAACCCCAAAAAATCCAACCCAAAAATTCCAACTCAAAATCCAACTCAAAAAAATGAAAAATCCAATCCAAAATCCATTGGAAAAAATCGAACCCCCAAAAAATCCAACCCAAAACCATCCAACCGAAAAATTCCAACCTCAAATCCAAGTCAAACAACTGAAAAATACAACCTGAAAAATCCAACCTGAAACATGCAACTCAAAGAAAACTAAAATCCAACCCCAAAAATCAAGTCCAAACTCCAACCCCAAAAATCCAACCCAAAATCCAACCGAAAAAAAAGAAAAATCCAATCCAAAATCCACCACAAAAAATGCAACCCCCAAAGAATCCAACCCAAAAATATCCAACCCAAAAATTCCAACCCAAAAATACAAAACCCATCCCAAAATCCAACTCAAAAAACCCAAAATCCACTGTAAAAAATCCAACACTAAAAATGCAACCCCAAAAATCCAACCCCAAAAATATAACCCATAAGAATGAAAATCCAAACCCAAAAATCCAATCTCAAAAACCCAACCCCAAAAAACCCACTCAAAAATCCAACCCCAAAACCCCAAAATCTACCGCACAAATCAAACCCAAAAACCCAACTAACCCAAAATCCAACCCCAAAAATCCAACCTGCAAATCCAACTCTGAAACACCAAAAATCCAACTACAAAATCCAACCCCAAAAAAATACAACCCAAAAATTCCAACCCAAAATCCAACTCAACCAACCCAAAATCCCAGGCTTCAAGGCCAGCTTGGACGGGGTTGGAGGAACCTGACCTGCTTGAAGATGGCCCTTCCCATAGCAGCCCCACCACTGTGGGCAGCACATCAGCGGTTGCCATGCCCCCACCGCCAGACAATCAGCGCTGGCTCTGCTGCCGTGATGTCACAATGGCTTCCTGACACGACCGCGCAGGGGTGAGAATCCAACCCCAAAGATCCAACACCAAGAATCCAACCCAAAAAAATCCAAACCCAAAGTCCAACCCAAAAAATCCAACCCAAACATTCCAACCCAAAAGCAAACTCTAAAACTGGATAATCCATCCCAAAAATTCCAACACAAAAATCCAACTCAAAAACCCCAAAATCCAACCCCAAATGTCCAATCCCCCAAAAATTCCAATCCAAAAAACCCAACCCCAAAAATCCCAAAATCCATATCCAAGAAACCTAAAATCCACCCCAAAAATCCTACCAACCCAAAATCCAACCCCAAAAATCCAATCCCAAATCCAACCCCCAAAAAATCCAATTCAAAAAACCCAACCTCAAAAAAACACTAAATCCACCCCAGAAAACCCAAAATCCACCCCAAAAATCCAACCTCAACAATCCAACTAATGCAAAATCCAACCTCAACAATCCAATTCAAAATCCAACCCCCAAAATCCCATCCAAAATCCCATCCAAAATCTAATCCAAAAATCATAATGTATATTAATACGGAATTCCGTAGCACTTCAGAGAATCCTTTCACAGATATAAAAGCAAAACGATACATGGAACAGTGCACTGTTACCGTCTCAACACACTATCAGCACATTTCAAGAAACCTTCTGGTTTGATAATCAACACAAGCAGCAACATCCTCTTCATTTTTGTAAAAAAGTTTGCATGCCAATAGAAAAATGGTCTCAAAAGTCACTAAAGGAGAGCTGCTAACGCACAAGGTTCTTTCGTCATCCAGCTTCAGCTGCTTTTGCTTCCCTTAGGCTACAAACCCAGGAGATCTCTGGAGAAAAACAAACCACAGAGACGTCTCACCTGCGCAAACCAGCCTCTGAAGTCAGACCAGCTTGCCCTGCAAAAAAAACACTTGGCTAAAGCATGAACGCTCTGCGCCATGGCTTTCAGATCTGTCACCTCAAAATGATTCACCCAGTGCCACCAGTGCTGGAGACCGGCAGAACACAGAAGAGACCCCGCCAGCTCTGTTCTATTGCTTGGAGCGCCAACAGCCGTGCTTCCCAGCTGCTCAGGGATTTACAGAGAAATGGAAACAAAGCTGGCGCTGCTAGAATTCGGATCACAGAAATTTGGGGGTTTTTGAGCTTGCTTTCACAAGTAGGGCAGAATTGGCTCCATCTAAAGTGGTATCTCCGCTACAGGCCTACAGGATCCTGATTGCTCTGAGCCATCGACTCTGGGTCGTGAGTGGAAAAGTACCAGCATATCCCAGTGTCCGAGTTGGGCCAGAGTGTAAAAATACCTGTCAAAAGTCAATTATCT
>CANTUZ010000027.1:5738729-5754646 GCA_947846985.1 Fratercula arctica
TCCCCAGCGCAGCCTTACCTGCCAGTGAAGCTGGTCTCTCCGTGGCAATGGCTGTTTGGCACCAGAACAGGGTCGTTCAATTTCCCCGGCTCCGCAGCCCACCCACCTATTGACAGCCCCCAGCACAAGCCAAGGGGCTTTTCTGCCTCCAAAAAGGATCAAATAGAGCTTTTCGTCAGCCTTTTTGCTGCAGATCCCTTCCCCAGTACAGTCTTACCTGCCCTGAAGCTGGTCTCCGTGACAATGGCCATTCGGCACCATAACAGGTCGTTCAATTTCCCCGGGTGGTGCTGTCTCCGCCCAGGCTCACTCAAGCAGCCCGCCCACCAACTGACCAATCCCAGCACAAGCCAAGGGCTTTTACCGGCTCCGAAAAGGCCCAAAAGAGATTTTGTTAGCATTTTTACTGGCAGATCCCTTCCCAGCACAGCCTTACCTGCCCTGATGCTGATCTCTATGGCAATGGCTTTTCGGCACCATAACAGATCGTTCAATTTCCCCAGGATGGTGGTGTCTCCACCCAGGCTCAGTCAGCAGCCCACCCACCAATTGACAGCCCCCAGCAAAAACTAAGGGCTTTTACCGGCTCCGAAAAGGCCCAAAAGAGATTTTTGTTAAGCATTTTTACTGCAGATCCCTTCCCCAGCACAGCCTTACCTGCCCTGATGCTGATCTCTATGGCAATGGCTTTTCGGCACCATAACAGGTCGTTCAATTTCCCCAGGATGGTGGTGTCTCCACCCAGGCTCAGTCAGCAGCTCGCCCACCAACTGACCACCCCCAGCACAAGCCAACGGCTTTTCCTGCCTCCAAAAAGGCTCAAGAAGAGCTTTCCGTCGGCCCTTTTCGCTGAAAATCCCTTACCCAGCACAGCCTGGCCTGCCCTGAAGCTGGTCTCCGTGGCAATGGCGGTTCGGCACCATAAGAGGTCGTTCAGTTTTCCCGGGGTGGTGCTGTCTCCACCCAGGCTCACTCAGCAGCCCGCCCACCAACTGACCACCCCCAGCACAAGCCAAGGGCTTTTCCCAGCTCCAAAAAGGCCCAAAAGAGATTTTCGTCGGCCCTTTTCCTGAAGATCCCTTCCCCAGTACAGCCTTACCTGCCCTGAAGCTGGTCTCCGTGACAATGGCTGTTCGGCACTGTAACAGGTCGTTCAGTTTTCCCAGGGTGGTGCTGTCTCTGCCCAGGCTCACTAAGCGGCCTGCCCACCAACTGACCAATCCCAGCATAAGCCAACGGCTTTTCCCGGCTCCGAAAAGGCCCAAAAGAGATTTTTGTTAAGCTTTTTTACTGCAGATCCCTTCCCCAGCGCAGCCTTACCTGCCCGGAAGCTGGTCTCCGTGGCAATGGCTGTTTGGCACCAGAACAGGTCGTTCAATTTCCCCGGCTCAGCAGCCCACCCACCTATTGACAGCCCCCAGCAAAAACTAAGGGCTTTTACCGGCTCCGAAAAGGCCCAAAAGAGATTTTTGTTAAGCATTTTTACTGCAGATCCCTTCCCCAGCACAGCCTTACCTGCCCTGATGCTGATCTCTATGGCCATGGCTTTTCGGCACCATAACAGATCGTTCAATTTCCCCAGGATGGTGGTGTCTCCACCCAGGCTCAGTCAGCAGCTCGCCCACCAACTGACCACCCCCAGCACAAGCCAAGGGCTTTTCCTGCCTCCAAAAAGCCCCAAAAAGACGTTTCCGTCGGCCCTTTTCGCTGAAAATCCCTTACCCAGCACAGCCTGGCCTGCCCTGAAGCTGGTCTCTGTGGCAATGGCGGTTCGGCACCATAAGAGGTCGTTCAGTTTTCCCGGGGCGGTGCTGTCTCCGCCCAGGCTCACTCAGCAGCCCGCCCACCAACTGACCACCCCCAGCAAAAACTAAGGGCTTTTCCCAGCTCCGAAAACGCCCAAAGGAGATTTTCGTTATCATTTTTTTGCTGCAGATCCCTTCCCCAGCACAGCCTTACCTGCCCTGAAGCTGGTCTCCGTGGCAATGGCTGTTTGGCACCAGAACAGGTCGTTCAATTTCCCTGGCTCAGCAGCCCACCCACCAATTGACAGCCCCCAGCACAAACCAAGGGCTTTTCCTGCCTCCAAAAAGGATCAAAAAGAGCTTTTCGTCAGCTCTTTTCGCTGCAGATCCCTTCCCCAACTCAGCCTTACCTGCCCGGAAGCTGGTCTCCGTGGCAATGGCTGTTCGGCACCATAACAGATCGTTCAGTTTTCCCAGGGTGGTGCTGTCTCCACCCAGGCTCACTCAACAGCCCGCCCACCAACTGACCACCCCCAGCACAAGCCAAGGGCTTCTCCCAGCTCCGAAAAGCCCAAAAGAGATTTTCGTCGGCCCTTTTCACTGCAGATCCCTTCCCCAGCACAGCCTTACCTGCCCGGAAGCTGGTCTCCGTGGCAATGGCTGTTTGGCACCAGAACAGGTCGTTCAATTTCCCCGGCTCAGCAGCCCACCCACCAATTGACAGCCCCCAGCAAAAACTAAGGGCTTTTACCGGCTCCGAAAAGGCCCAAAAGAGATTTTTGTTAAGCATTTTTACTGCAGATCCCTTCCCCAGCACAGCCTTACCTGCCCTGATGCTGATCTCTATGGCAATGGCTTTTCGGCACCATAACAGGTCGTTCAATTTCCCCAGGATGGTGGTGTCTCCACCCAGGCTCAGTCAGCAGCTCGCCCACCAACTGACCACCCCCAGCACAAGCCAACGGCTTTTCCTGCCTCCAAAAAGGCTCAAGAAGAGCTTTCCGTCGGCCCTTTTCGCTGAAAATCCCTTACCCAGCACAGCCTGGCCTGCCCTGAAGCTGGTCTCCGTGGCAATGGCGGTTCGGCACCATAAGAGGTCGTTCAGTTTTCCCGGGGTGGTGCTGTCTCCACCCAGGCTCACTCAGCAGCCCGCCCACCAACTGACCACCCCAGCACAAGCCAAGGGCTTTTCCCAGCTCCAAAAAGGCCCAAAAGAGATTACCGTCGGCCCTTTTCGCTGCAAATCCCTTCCTCAGCATAGCCATACCTGCCCTGAAGCTGGTCTCCGTGGCCATAGCCATTCGGCGCCGTAACAGGTCGTTCAGTTTTCCCGGGGTGGTGCTGTCTCCACCCAGGCTCACTCAGCAGCCCACCCACCAACTGACAGCCCCCAGCACAAGCCAAGGGCTTTTCCTGCCTCCAAAAAGGATCAAAAAGAGCTTTTCATCAGCTCTTTTCGCTGCAGATCCCTTCCCCAACTCAGCCTTACCTGCCCTGAAGCTGCTCTCCGTAGCAATGGCTGTTTGGCACCAGAACAGGTCGTTCAATTTCCCCGGCTCAGCAGCCAACCCACCAATTGACAGACCCCAGCAAAAACTAAGGGCTTTTCCCAAATCCGAAAAGGATCAAAAAGAGCTTTTCGTCAGCTCTTTTCGCTGCAGATCCCTTCCCCAACTCAGCCTTACCTGCCCTGAAGCTAGTCTCCGTGACAATGGCTGTTCGGCACTGTAACAGGTCGTTCAGTTTTCCCAGGGTGGTGCTGTCTCTGCCCAGGCTCACTAAGCGGCCTGCCCACCAACTGACCAATCCCAGCATAAGCCAACGGCTTTTCCCGGCTCCGAAAAGGCCCAAAAGAGATTTTTGTTAAGCTTTTTTACTGCAGATCCCTTCCCCAGCGCAGCCTTACCTGCCCGGAAGCTGGTCTCCGTGGCAATGGCCATTCGGCACCATAACAGGTCATTCAATTTTTCCGGGGCGGTGCTATCTCCGCCCAGGCTCACTCAGCAGCCCGCCCACCAACTGACCAATCCCAGCACAAGCCAAGGGCTTTTACCGGCTCCGAAAAGGCCCAAAAGAGATTTTTGTTAAGCATTTTTACTGCAGATCCCTTCCCCAGCACAGCCTTACCTGCCCTGATGCTGATCTCTATGGCAATGGCTTTTCGGCACCATAACACATCGTTCAATTTCCCCAGGATGGTGGTGTCTCCACCCAGGCTCAGTCAGCAGCTCGCCCACCAACTGACCACCCCCAGCACAAGCCAAGGGCTTTTCCTGCCTCCAAAAAGCCCCAAAAAGACGTTTCCGTCGGCCCTTTTCGCTGAAAATCCCTTACCCAGCACAGCCTGGCCTGCCCTGAAGCTGGTCTCTGTGGCAATGGCGGTTCGGCACCATAAGAGGTCGTTCAGTTTTCCCGGGGCGGTGCTGTCTCCGCCCAGGCTCACTCAGCAGCCCGCCCACCAACTGACCACCCCCAGCAAAAACTAAGGACTTTTCCCAGCTCCGAAAACGCCCAAAGGAGATTTTCGTTATCATTTTTTGCTGCAGATCCCTTCCCCAGCACAGCCTTACCTGCCCTGAAGCTGGTCTCCGTGGCAATGGCTGTTTGGCACCAGAACAGGTCGTTCAATTTCCCTGGCTCAGCAGCCCACCCACCAATTGACAGCCCCCAGCACAAACCAAGGGCTTTTCCTGCCTCCAAAAAGGATCAAAAAGAGCTTTTCATCAGCTCTTTTCGCTGCAGATCCCTTCCCCAACTCAGCCTTACCTGCCCTGAAGCTGCTCTCCGTAGCAATGGCTGTTTGGCACCAGAACAGGTCGTTCAATTTCCCCGGCTCAGCAGCCAACCCACCAATTGACAGACCCCAGCAAAAACTAAGGGCTTTTCCCAAATCCGAAAAGGATCAAAAAGAGCTTTTCGTCAGCTCTTTTCGCTGCAGATCCCTTCCCCAACTCAGCCTTACCTGCCCTGAAGCTGGTCTCCGTGACAATGGCTGTTCGGCACTGTAACAGGTCGTTCAGTTTTCCCAGGGTGGTGCTGTCTCTGCCCAGGCTCACTAAGCGGCCTGCCCACCAACTGACCAATCCCAGCATAAGCCAACGGCTTTTCCCGGCTCCGAAAAGGCCCAAAAGAGATTTTTGTTAAGCTTTTTTACTGCAGATCCCTTCCCCAGCGCAGCCTTACCTGCCCGGAAGCTGGTCTCCGTGGCAATGGCCATTCGGCACCATAACAGGTCATTCAATTTTTCCGGGGCGGTGCTATCTCCGCCCAGGCTCACTCAGCAGCCCGCCCACCAACTGACCAATCCCAGCACAAGCCAAGGGCTTTTACCGGCTCCGAAAAGGCCCAAAAGAGATTTTTGTTAAGCATTTTTACTGCAGATCCCTTCCCCAGCACAGCCTTACCTGCCCTGATGCTGATCTCTATGGCAATGGCTTTTCGGCACCATAACACATCGTTCAATTTCCCCAGGATGGTGGTGTCTCCACCCAGGCTCAGTCAGCAGCTCGCCCACCAACTGACCACCCCCAGCACAAGCCAACGGCTTTTCCTGCCTCCAAAAAGGCTCAAGAAGAGCTTTCCGTCGGCCCTTTTCGCTGAAAATCCCTTACCCAGCACAGCCTGGCCTGCCCTGAAGCTGGTCTCTGTGGCAATGGCGGTTCGGCACCATAAGAGGTCGTTCAGTTTTCCCGGGGTGGTGCTGTCTCCACCCAGGCTCAGTCAGCAGCTCGCCCACCAACTGACCACCCCCAGCACAAGCCAAGGGCTTTTCCCAGCTCCGAAAAGCCCAAAAGAGATTTTCGTCGGCCCTTTTCACTGCAGATCCCTTCCCCAGCACAGCCTTACCTGCCCGGAAGCTGGTCTCCGTGGCAATGGCTGTTTGGCACCAGAACAGGTCGTTCAATTTCCCCGGCTCAGCAGCCCACCCACCAATTGACAGCCCCCAGCAAAAACTAAGGGCTTTTACCGGCTCCGAAAAGGCCCAAAAGAGATTTTTGTTAAGCATTTTTACTGCAGATCCCTTCCCCAGCACAGCCTTACCTGCCCTGATGCTGATCTCTATGGCCATGGCTTTTCGGCACCATAACAGATCGTTCAATTTCCCCAGGATGGTGGTGTCTCCACCCAGGCTCAGTCAGCAGCTCGCCCACCAACTGACCACCCCCAGCACAAGCCAAGGGCTTTTCCTGCCTCCAAAAAGCCCCAAAAAGACGTTTCCATCGGCCCTTTTCGCTGAAAATCCCTTACCCAGCACAGCCTGGCCTGCCCTGAAGCTGGTCTCTGTGGCAATGGCGGTTCGGCACCATAAGAGGTCGTTCAGTTTTCCCGGGGCGGTGCTGTCTCCGCCCAGGCTCACTCAGCAGCCCGCCCACCAACTGACCACCCCCAGCAAAAACTAAGGGCTTTTCCCAGCTCCGAAAACGCCCAAAGGAGATTTTCGTTATCATTTTTTGCTGCAGATCCCTTCCCCAGCACAGCCTTACCTGCCCTGAAGCTGGTCTCCGTGGCAATGGCTGTTTGGCACCAGAACAGGTCGTTCAATTTCCCCGGCTCAGCAGCCCACCCACCAATTGACAGCCCCCAGCAAAAACTAAGGGCTTTTACCGGCTCCGAAAAGGCCCAAAAGAGATTTTTGTTAAGCATTTTTACTGCATATCCCTTCCCCAGCACAGCCTTACCTGCCCTGATGCTGATCTCTATGGCAATGGCTTTTCGGCACCAGAACAGGTCGTTCAATTTCCCCAGGATGGTGGTGTCTCCACCCAGGCTCAGTCAGCAGCTCGCCCACCAACTGACCACCCCCAGCACAAGCCAACGGCTTTTCCTGCCTCCAAAAAGGCTCAAGAAGAGCTTTCCGTCGGCCCTTTTCGCTGAAAATCCCTTACCCAGCACAGCCTGGCCTGCCCTGAAGCTGGTCTCCATGGCAATGGCTGTTTGGCACCAGAACAGGTCGTTCAGTTTTCCCAGGGTGGTGCTGTCTCCGCCCAGGCTCACTCAGCAGCCCGCCCACCAACTGACCACCCCCAGCACAAGCCAAGGGCTTTTCCCAGCTCCAAAAAGGCCCAAAAGAGATTATCGTCGGCCCTTTTCGCTGCAAATCCCTTCCTCAGCATAGCCATACCTGCCCTGAAGCTGGTCTCCGTGGCCATAGCCATTCGGCGCCGTAACAGGTCGTTCAGTTTTCCCGGGGTGGTGCTGTCTCCACCCAGGCTCACTCAGCAGCCCACCCACCAATTGACAGCCCCCAGCACAAGCCAAGGGCTTTTCCTGCCTCCAAAAAGGATCAAAAAGAGATTTTCATCAGCTCTTTTCGCTGCAGATCCCTTCCCCAACTCAGCCTTACCTGCCCTGAAGCTGGTCTCCGTAGCAATGGCTGTTTGGCACCATAACAAGTCGTTCAATTTCCCCAGGATGGTGCTGTCTCCGCCCAGGCTCACTCAGCAGCCCGCCCACCAACTGACCACCCGCAGCACAAGGCAAGGGCTTCTCCCAGCTCCAAAAAGGCCCAAAAGAGATTTTCGTCGGCCCTTTTCCTGAAAATCCCTTCCCCAGTACAGCCTTACCTGCCCTGAAGCTGGTCTCCGTGACAATGGCTGTTCGGCACTGTAACAGGTCGTTCAGTTTTCCCAGGGTGGTGCTGTCTCTGCCCAGGCTCACTAAGCGGCCTGCCCACCAACTGACCAATCCCAGCACAAGCCAACGGCTTTTCCCGGCTCCGAAAAGGCCCAAAAGAGATTTTTGTTAAGCTTTTTTACTGCAGATCCCTTCCCCAGCGCAGCCTTACCTGCCCGGAAGCTGGTCTCCGTGGCAATGGCTGTTTGGCACCAGAACAGGTCGTTCAATTTCCCCGGCTCAGCAGCCCACCCACCTATTGACAGCCCCCAGCACAAGCCAAGGGCTTTTCCTGCCTCCAAAAAGGATCAAAAAGAGCTTTTCGTCAGCCCTTTTTGCTGCAGATCCCTTCCCCAGCACAGTCTTACCTGCCCTGAAGCTGGTCTCCGTGACAATGGCCATTCGGCACCATAAGAGGTCATTCAATTTTTCCGGGGCGGTGCTATCTCCGCCCAGGCTCACTCAGCAGCCCGCCCACCAACTGACCAATCCCAGCACAAGCCAAGGGCTTTTACCGGCTCCGAAAAGGCCCAAAAGAGATTTTTGTTAAGCATTTTTACTGCAGATCCCTTCCCCAGCACAGCCTTACCTGCCCTGATGCTGATCTCTATGGCAATGGCTTTTCGGCACCATAACAGATCGTTCAATTTCCCCAGGATGGTGGTGTCTCCACCCAGGCTCAGTCAGCAGCTCGCCCACCAACTGACCACCCCCAGCACAAGCCAACGGCTTTTCCTGCCTCCAAAAAGGCTCAAGAAGAGCTTTCCGTCGGCCCTTTTCGCTGAAAATCCCTTACCCAGCACAGCCTGGCCTGCCCTGAAGCTGGTCTCTGTGGCAATGGCGGTTCGGCACCATAAGAGGTCGTTCAGTTTTCCCGGGGTGGTGCTGTCTCCACCCAGGCTCAGTCAGCAGCTCGCCCACCAACTGACCACCCCCAGCACAAGCCAAGGGCTTTTCCCAGCTCCGAAAAGCCCAAAAGAGATTTTCGTCGGCCCTTTTCACTGCAGATCCCTTCCCCAGCACAGCCTTACCTGCCCGGAAGCTGGTCTCCGTGGCAATGGCTGTTTGGCACCAGAACAGGTCGTTCAATTTCCCCGGCTCAGCAGCCCACCCACCAATTGACAGCCCCAGCAAAAACTAAGGGCTTTTACCGGCTCCGAAAAGGCCCAAAAGAGATTTTTGTTAAGCATTTTTACTGCAGATCCCTTCCCCAGCACAGTCTTACCTGCCCTGATGCTGATCTCTATGGCCATGGCTTTTCGGCACCATAACAGGTCGTTCAATTTCCCCAGGATGGTGGTGTCTCCACCCAGGCTCAGTCAGCAGCTCGCCCACCAACTGACCACCCCCAGCACAAGCCAACGGCTTTTCCTGCCTCCAAAAAGGCTCAAGAAGAGCTTTCCGTCGGCCCTTTTCGCTGAAAATCCCTTACCCAGCACAGCCTGGCCTGCCCTGAAGCTGGTCTCCATGGCAATGGCTGTTTGGCACCAGAACAGGTCGTTCAGTTTTCCCGGGGTGGTGCTGTCTCCACCCAGGCTCACTCAGCAGCCCGCCCACCAACTGACCACCCCCAGCACAAGCCAAGGGCTTTTCCCAGCTCCAAAAAGGCCCAAAAGAGATTATCGTCGGCCCTTTTCGCTGCAAATCCCTTCCCCAGCATAGCCATACCTGCCCTGAAGCTGGTCTCCGTGGCCATAGCCATTCGGCGCCGTAACAGGTCGTTCAGTTTTCCCGGGGTGGTGCTGTCTCCGCCCAGGCTCACTCAGCAGCCCGCCCACCAACTGACCACCCCCAGCAGAAGCCAAGGGATTTTCCTGGCCGCGAGAAGGCCCAAAATAAGATTTTCATTGGCCCTTTTCTCTCCAGATCCCTTCCCCAGCGCAGCCTTACCTGCCCTGATGCTGGTCTCCATGGCAATGGCTTTTCGGCACCATAACAGATCGTTCAATTTCCCCAGGATGGTGGTGTCTCCACCCAGGCTCAGTCAGCAGCTCGCCCACCAACTGACCACCCCCAGCACAAGCCAAGGGCTTTTCCTGCCTCCAAAAAGCCCCAAAAAGACCTTTCCGTCGGCCCTTTTCGCTGAAAATCCCTTACCCAGCACAGCCTGGCCTGCCCTGAAGCTGGTCTCTGTGGCAATGGCGGTTCGGCACCATAAGAGGTCGTTCAGTTTTCCCGGGGCGGTGCTGTCTCCGCCCAGGCTCACTCAGCAGCCCGCCCACCAACTGACCACCCCCAGCACAAGCTAAGGAATCTTCCCGACTCAGAAAAGCCCCCAAAACAGCTTTTCGTCGGCCCTTTTTGCTGCAGATCCCTTCCCCAGCACAGCCTTACCTGCCCTGAAGCTGGTCTCCGTGGCAATGGCTGTTCGGCACCAGAACAGGTCGTTCAGTTTTCCCGGGGTGGTGGTGTCTCCACCCAGGCTCAGTCAGCAGCTCGCCCACCAACTGACCACCCCCAGCACAAGCCAAGGGCTTTTCCCAGCTCCAAAAAGGCCCAAAAGAGATTATCGTCGGGCCTTTTCGCTGCAAATCCCTTCCCCAGCATAGCCTTACCTGCCCTGAAGCTGGTCTCCGTGGCCATAGCCATTCGGCGCCGTAACAGGTCGTTCAGTTTTCCCAGGGTGGTGCTGTCTCCGCCCAGGCTCACTCAGCAGCCCGCCCACCAACTGACCACCCCCAGCACAAGTCAAGGGCTTTTCCTGCCTCCAAAAACGATCAAAAACAGCTTTTCGTCGGCCCTTTTCGCTGCAGATCCCTTCCCCAGCACAGCCTTACCTGCCCTGAAGCTGGTCTCCATGGCAATGGCTGTTTGGCACCGTAACAGGTCGTTCAGTTTTCCCAGGGTGTTGCTGTCTCCACCCAGGCTCATTTAGCAGCCTGCCCACCCACTGACCACCCCCAGCACAAGCTAAGGACTTTTCCAGACTCAGAAAAGCCCCAAAAACAGCTTTTCGTCGGCCCTTTTTGCTGCAGATCCCTTCCCCAGCACAGCCTTACCTGCCCTGAAGCTGGTCTCCGTGGCAATGGCTGTTCGGCACCAGAACAGGTCGTTCAGTTTTCCCGGGGTGGTGGTGTCTCCACCCAGGCTCAGTCAGCAGCTCGCCCACCAACTGACCACCCCCAGCACAAGCCAAGGGCTTTTCCCAGCTCCAAAAAGGCCCAAAAGAGATTATCGTCGGGCCTTTTCGCTGCAAATACCTTCCCCAGCATAGCCTTACCTGCCCTGAAGCTGGTCTCCGTGGCCATAGCCATTCGGCGCCATAACAGGTCGTTCAGTTTTCCCAGGGTGGTGCTGTCTCCGCCCAGGCTCACTCAGCAGCCCGCCCACCAACTGACCACCCCCAGCACAAGTCAAGGGCTTTTCCTGCCTCCAAAAACGATCAAAAACAGCTTTTCGTCGGCCCTTTTCGCTGCAGATCCCTTCCCCAGCACAGCCTTACCTGCCCTGAAGCTGGTCTCCATGGCAATGGCTGTTTGGCACCGTAACAGGTCGTTCAGTTTTCCCAGGGTGTTGCTGTCTCCACCCAGGCTCATTTAGCAGCCTGCCCACCCACTGACCACCCCCAGCACAAGCTAAGGACTTTTCCAGACTCAGAAAAGCCCCAAAAACAGCTTTTCGTCGGCCCTTTTTGCTGCAGATCCCTTCCCCAGCACAGCCTTACCTGCCCTGAAGCTGGTCTCCGTGGCAATGGCTGTTCGGCACCAGAACAGGTCGTTCAATTTCCCCGGGGTGTTGCTGTCTCCGCCCAGGCTCACTCAGCAGCCCGCCTACCAACTGATCACCCCCAGCACAAGCCAAGTGCTTTTCCTGCCTCCAAATGGGATCAAAAAGAGCTTTTCGTCAGCTCTTATCGCTGCAGATCCCTTCCCCAGCGCAGCCTTACCTGCCCTGAAGCTGGTCTCCGTGACAATGGCTGTTCGGCACCGTAACAGGTCGTTCAGTTTTCCCAGGGTGGTGCTGTCTCCGCCCAGGCTCACTCAGCAGCCCGCCCACCAACTGACCAATCCCAGCACAAGCCAAGGGCTTTTACCGGCTCCGAAAAGGCCCAAAAGAGATTTTTGTTAAGCTTTTTTACTGTAGATCCCTTCCCCAGCGCAGCCTTACCTGCCCTGAAGCTGGTCTCCATGGCAATGGCTTTTCGGCACCATAACAGATCGTTCAGTTTCCCCAGGATGGTGCTGTCACTGCACAGGCTCACTCAGCAGCCCACCCACCAACTGACCACCCCCAGCACAAGCCAAGGGCTTTTCCCAGCTCCGAAAAGCCCAAAAGAGATTTTCGTCGGCCCTTTTCGCTGCAGATCCCTTCCCCAGCACAGCCTTACCTGCCCGGAAGCTGGTCTCCGTGGCAATGGCTGTTTGGCACCAGAACAGGTCGTTCAATTTCCCCGGCTCAGCAGCCCACCCACCAATTGACAGCCCCCAGCAAAAACTAAGGGCTTTTACCGGCTCCGAAAAGGCCCAAAAGAGATTTTTGTTAAGCATTTTTACTGCAGATCCCTTCCCCAGCACAGCCTTACCTGCCCTGATGCTGATCTCTATGGCCATGGCTTTTCGGCACCATAACAGATCGTTCAATTTCCCCAGGATGGTGGTGTCTCCACCCAGGCTCAGTCAGCAGCTCGCCCACCAACTGACCACCCCCAGCACAAGCCAACGGCTTTTCCTGCCTCCAAAAAGGCTCAAGAAGAGCTTTCCGTCGGCCCTTTTCGCTGAAAATCCCTTACCCAGCACAGCCTGGCCTGCCCTGAAGCTGGTCTCTGTGGCAATGGCGGTTCGGCACCATAAGAGGTCGTTCAGTTTTCCCGGGGTGGTGCTGTCTCCGCCCAGGCTCACTCAGCAGCCCGCCCACCAACTGACCACCCCCAGCACAAGCTAAGGACTCTTCCCGACTCAGAAAAGCCCCAAAAACAGCTTTTCGTCGGCCCTTTTTGCTGCAGATCCCTTCCCCAGCACAGCCTTACCTGCCCTGAAGCTGGTCTCCATGGCAATGGCTGTTCGGCACCAGAACAGGTCGTTCAATTTCCCCGGGATGTTGCTGTCTCCGCCCAGGCTCACTCAGCAGCCCGCCTACCAACTGATCACCCCCAGCACAAGCCAAGTGCTTTTCCTGCCTCCAAATGGGATCAAAAAGAGCTTTTCGTCAGCTCTTATCGCTGCAGATCCCTTCCCCAGCGCAGCCTTACCTGCCCTGAAGCTGGTCTCCGTGGCAATGGCTGTTCGGCACCAGAACAGGTCGTTCAGTTTTCCCGGGGTGGTGGTGTCTCCACCCAGGCTCAGTCAGCAGCTCGCCCACCAACTGACCACCCCCAGCACAAGCCAAGGGCTTTTCCCAGCTCCAAAAAGGCCCAAAAGAGATTATCGTCGGGCCTTTTCGCTGCAAATCCCTTCCCCAGCATAGCCTTACCTGCCCTGAAGCTGGTCTCCGTGGCCATAGCCATTCGGCGCCGTAACAGGTCGTTCAGTTTTCCCAGGGTGGTGCTCTCTCCGCCCAGGCTCACTCAGCAGCCCGCCCACCAACTGACCACCCCCAGCAGAAGCCAAGGGATTTTCCTGGCCGCGAGAAGGCCCAAAATAAGATTTTCATTGGCCCTTTTCTCTCCAGATCCCTTCCCCAGCGCAGCCTTACCTGCCCTGATGCTGGTCTCCATGGCAATGGCTTTTCGGCACCATAACAGATCGTTCAATTTCCCCAGGATGGTGGTGTCTCCACCCAGGCTCAGTCAGCAGCTCGCCCACCAACTGACCACCCCCAGCACAAGCCAAGGGCTTTTCCTGCCTCCAAAAAGCCCCAAAAAGACATTTCCGTCGGCCCTTTTCGCTGAAAATCCCTTACCCAGCACAGCCTGGCCTGCCCTGAAGCTGGTCTCTGTGGCAATGGCGGTTCGGCACCATAAGAGGTCGTTCAGTTTTCCCGGGGCGGTGCTGTCTCCGCCCAGGCTCACTCAGCAGCTCACCCACCAACTGACCACCCCCAGCACAAGCCAACGGCTTTTCCTGCCTCCAAAAAGGCTCAAGAAGAGCTTTCCGTCGGCCCTTTTCGCTGAAAATCCCTTACCCAGCACAGCCTTACCTGCCCTGATGCTGGTCTCTATGGCAATGGCTTTTCGGCACCGTAACAGGTTGTTCAGTTTTCCCGGGGTGGTGCTGTCTCCACCCAGGCTCACTCAGCAGCCCGCCCACCAACTGACCACCCCCAGCACAAGCCAACAGTTTTTTCCCGGCTCCGAAAAGGCCCAGAAGAGATTTTCATTATCATTTTTTGCTGCAGATCCCTTCCCCAGCACAGCCTTACCTGCCCGGAAGCTGGTCTCCGTGGCAATGGCTGTTTGGCACCAGAACAGGTCGTTCAATTTCCCCGGCTCAGCAGCCCACCCACCAATTGACAGCCCCCAGCACAAGCCAAGGGCTTTTCCTGCCTCCAAAAAGGATCAAAAAGAGCTTTTCGTCAGCTCTTTTCGCTGCAGATCCCTTCCCCAACTCAGCCTTACCTGCCCTGAAGCTGGTCTCCGTAGCAATGGCTGTTTGGCACCAGAACAGGTCGTTCAATTTCCCCGGCTCAGCAGCCCACCCACCAATTGACAGCCCCCAGCACAAGCCAAGGGCTTTTCCTGCCTCCAGAAAGGATCAAAAAGAGCTTTTCATCAGCTCTTTTCGCTGCAGATCCCTTCCCCAACTCAGCCTTACCTGCCCTGAAGCTGGTCTCCGTAGCAATGGCTGTTTGGCACCAGAACAGGTCGTTCAATTTCCCCGGCTCAGCAGCCCACCCACCAATTGACAGCCCCCAGCACAAGCCAAGGGCTTTTCCTGCCTCCAAAAAGGATCAAAAAGAGCTTTTCATCAGCTCTTTTCGCTGCAGATCCCTTCCCCAACTCAGCCTTACCTGCCCTGAAGCTGGTCTCCGTGGCAATGGCTGTTCGGCACCATAACAAGTCGTTCAATTTCCCCAGGATGGTGCTGTCTCTGCCCAGGCTCACTCAGCAGCCCGCCCACCAACTGACCACCCCCAGCACAAGCCAAGGGATTTTCCTGGCCGCGAGAAGGCCCAAAATAAGATTTTCATTGGCCCTTTTCTCTCCAGATCCCTTCCCCTGTGCAGCCTTACCTGCCCTGATGCTGGTCTCTATGGAAATGGCTTTTCGGCACCGTAACAGGTCGTTCAATTTCCCCGGGGTGGTGCTGTCTCCGCCCAGGCTCACTCAGCAGCCCGCCCACCAACTGACCACCCCCAGCACAAGCCAAGGTCTTCTCCCAGCTCCAAAAAGGCCCAAAAGAGATTTTCGTCGGCCCTTTTCCTGAAAATCCCTTCCCCAGTACAGCCTTACCTGCCCTAAAGCTGGTCTCCGTGACAATGGCTGTTCGGCACCGTAACAGGTCGTTCAGTTTTCCCAGGGTGGTGCTGTCTCCGCCCAGGCTCACTAAGCGGCCTGCCCACCAACTGACCAATCCCAGCACAAGCCAACGGCTTTTCCCGGCTCCGAAAAGGCCCAAAAGAGATTTTTGTTAAGCTTTTTTACTGCAGATCCCTTCCCCAGCGCAGCCTTACCTGCCCGGAAGCTGGTCTCCGTGGCAATGGCTGTTTGGCACCAGAACAGGTCGTTCAATTTCCCCGGCTCAGCAGCCCACCCACCCATTGACAGCCCCCAGCACAAGCCAAGGGCTTTTCCTGCCTCCAAAAAGGATCAAAAAGAGCTTTTCGTCAGCCCTTTTTGCTGCAGATCCCTTCCCCAGCACAGTCTTACCTGCCCTGAAGCTGGTCTCCGTGACAATGGCCATTCGGCACCATAAGAGGTCATTCAATTTTTCCGGGGCGGTGCTATCTCCGCCCAGGCTCACTCAGCAGCCCGCCCACCAACTGACCAATCCCAGCACAAGCCAAGGGCTTTTACCGGCTCCGAAAAGGCCCAAAAGAGATTTTTGTTAAGCATTTTTACTGCAGATCCCTTCCCCAGCACAGCCTTACCTGCCCTGATGCTGATCTCTATGGCAATGGCTTTTCGGCACCATAACAGATCGTTCAATTTCCCCAGGATGGTGGTGTCTCCACCCAGGCTCAGTCAGCAGCTCGCCCACCAACTGACCACCCCCAGCACAAGCCAACGGCTTTTCCTGCCTCCAAAAAGGCTCAAGAAGAGCTTTCCGTCGGCCCTTTTCGCTGAAAATCCCTTACCCAGCACAGCCTGGCCTGCCCTGAAGCTGGTCTCTGTGGCAATGGCGGTTCGGCACCATAAGAGGTCGTTCAGTTTTCCCAGGGCGGTGCTGTCTCCGCCCAGGCTCACTCAGCAGCCTGCCCACCAACTGACCACCCCCAGCACAAGCCAACGGATTTTCCTGGCCGCGAGAAGGCCCAAAATAAGATTTCCATTGGCCCTTTTCTCTCCAGATCCCTTCCCCAACGCAGCCTTACCTGCCCTGATGCTGGTCTCTATGGCAATGGCTTTTCGGCACCGTAACAGGTTGTTCAGTTTTCCCGGGGTGGTGCTGTCTCCACCCAGGCTCACTCAGCAGCCCGCCCACCAACTGACCACCCCCAGCACAAGCCAACAGTTTTTCCCGG
>CANTUZ010000027.1:5754846-5770703 GCA_947846985.1 Fratercula arctica
TCCTTTCCGAGCCTCGGGACGCAACGGGAGGGTTTCCCAGACAGCTTGTTGGACCCTGTCCCATAGGCAGTAAATCATCCTGGGTACGTGGCCGTGGAATCTGGTAAAGCGCTGTCACTTGTGCCGCTACCTTAGTTGAATCGCTGTGTTAATGTTGCTAAATGCTTCTCTAGTTCTCTCCTAGGAGGGTAGTTTATCGCTGCACCTGCCAGAACTGTGTATTGCCTTCTCCAGCCCTCTACTGTGTTACGTCTAGCATTGTATTGCCATGTCACTGTATTCATTGCCATGATATCCATTGTGTCATAGTAGTGCACTGTGTTGTGAATTTTTTAACTGTCTGTTATTTATCTGACTTTCTATTGACCGGTACCGCCCTGTGTAATGTAAAGTATTGCTTTGTATTGCCCTGTAATTGTCTTGACAACCGTCTGAGACTTTTTGAGATTGTACGGCAGTGTATTGTGGGTTTTCTGATTGCCTGTTCTTCATTTGACAATGAATTGCCTTGTGCCGCCCTGCACGGTGTGCTGTCTTGCGTTGTCATTGACTCGACCGACATGTGGGATGGTTTGCCATTGTACTGCAGTGTATTTTGGGTATTTTAATTGACTGTTCTTTATTTCACTGTGTATTGCCTTGTACTACCCTGTATAATATGTCTTGCACCGTATTGTTCTGTTACTGTCTTGACCGACATCTGAGACTGTCTGGCGTTGTAGCGTACTGTATTGTGGGTCTTGTAATTGGCTGTTTGTCGGCGTATTGGTTGTACTGCCCGGTATACTGTAATGTGTTGCATTGTATTGCCCTGTCATTGTCTAAATGGTCACTTAAAAGATTCTGTCATATGACTGCACTCTTGTGAATTTTTTCTTCAGTTGTTATTTCTTTGGCTGCATATTGCTTTGTATCACCAGTAACGTGTTACGCCTTCCGTTGTATGGCTCAATCGTTGTCTTCACTGACATCTGATAATTTCTGCCATTGGATGGCACTGTATCTTCAATGTTTTCATTGGCTGTTATTTATTGGACTGTGTATTGCCTTGTACTCCTCTGTATAATGTTACGTTTTGCACTGTATTGCCCCATCACTTGTCTTGACCTATATTAGACTGTCTGTGATTGTACTGCACTGTATTGTGAGTTTCTCAATTTCTTGTTCTATATTGGAGTGCTGCGGTGGCATGATCGTCACCCCCGCCTTCTGTTTTGGTTTTTTTCTGCCCCGCCTTCTGTTTTGGTTTTTTTCTGCCCCGCCTTCTGTTTTGGTTTTTTTCTGCCCCGCCTTCTGTTTTGGTTTTTTTCTGCCCCGCCTTCTGTTTTGGTTTTTTTCTGCCCCGCCTTCTGTTTTGGTTTTTTTCTGCCCCGCCTTCTGTTTTGGTTTTTTTCTGCCCCGCCTTCTGTTTTGGTTTTTTTCTGCCCCGCCTTCTGTTTTGGTTTTTTTCTGCCCCGCCTTCTTTTATTGGTTTGTCGTCCACACCCCTTGCATTTCTCGCCCCCCCCCTTTTTCTTTTTTTCGCCACCTCTTTTTTTTTTCTCCTCCCCTGCTCTGGCCTTTCTCGCCCTCCCTCTTTTTCTTTTTTTCACCACCTCTTATTTTTTTTCTCATCCCCTCCCCTTGCCTTTCTTGCCCTCCTGCTTTTTTCTTTTTCTCGCCCCCCCTTTTTTTTCGTTTTTCGCGGCCCCTCTTTTTGTTTTTCTCGCCCCGCTCTTGTTGTCGTTTTTCTTGCCCCCCCCTTTTCGTTTTTGTTGCCTCCCATTATTTGTTTCCTCATCCCTTCCCCTTGCCTTTCTCACCCCCTTCTTCTCGTTTTTCTCGGCCCCCCTTTCCTTTCCTTCTTTGTCGGCCCCCTTGTCTTTCTCACCCCCTTCTTCTTTTTTCTTACCCCCCTTCTTCTTCTTTTTACTCACCCCCCCTTCTTCTTCTTTGTCCTTGCCCCCCCTTCTTCTTGTTCTTTGTCCTCGCCCCCACTTATTTTTTTTACTCATCCCTTCCCCTTGCCGTTCTCACCCCCTCCTTCTCGTTTTTTCTCGCCCCCCCTTACTTTTTCTTCTTTCGCGGCCCCTCTTGTCTTTCTCGCCCCCCCCTTCTTCTTCGTCTTTGTCGTCGCCCCCCCCCTTCTTCTTCGTCTTTGTCGTCGCCCCCCCCTTCTTCTTCGTCTTTGTCGTCGCCCCCCCCTTCTTCTTCGTCTTTGTCGTCGCCCCCCCCCCTTCTTTTTCGCCTTTGTCGTCGTCCCCCCCTTCTTTTTCGCCTTTGTCGTCGCCCCCCCCTTCTTTTTCGCCTTTGTCGTCGCCCCCCCCCTTCTTTTTCGCCTTTGTCGTCGCCCCCCCTTCTTTTTCGCCTTTGTCGTCGCCCCCCCCTTCTTCTTCGTCTTTGTCGTCGCCCCCCCCCTTCTTCTTCGTCTTTGTCGTCGCCCCCCCCCCTTCTTCTTCGTCTTTGTCGTCGCCCCCCCCTTCTTCTTCGTCTTTGTCGTCGCCCCCCCCCCTTCTTCTTCGTCTTTGTCGTCGCCCCCCCCCCCTTCTTCTTCGTCTTTGTCGTCGCCCCCCCCCTTCTTCTTCGTCTTTGTCGTCGCCCCCCCCCCTTCTTCTTCGTCTTTGTCGTCGCCCCCCCCCCTTCTTCTTCGTCTTTGTCGTCGCCCCCCCCCCCCCTTCTTCTTCGTCTTTGTCGTCGCCCCCCCCCCTTCTTCTTCGTCTTTGTCGTCGCCCCCCCCCTTATTTTTTTTCTCATCCCTTCCCCTTGCCGGTCTCGCCCTTATTCTCGTTTTTCTCGCCCCCCTTTCTTTTTCTTCTTCCTCGGCCCCCCTTGACTTTCGCGCCCCCTTCTTCTCGTTTTTCTTGCCCCCCTTTATTTTTCTTCTTTCTCGGCCCCCCTTGACTTTCGCGCCCCCTTCTTCTTTTTTTTTTCTCGGTCCCCCCCTTCTTCTTCCCTTTTTTTTTTTTCGGTCCCCCTTCTTCTTTTTTCTCATCCCTTCTCTTTGCCTTCCTCAGCTCCTTCTTCTTTCCCCCCCACCCCCTTCTTTTCGTTCTTCTCGGCCCTCTTATTTCTTTCCCCATTCGTTCCCCTTGCCTTTCTCACTCCCTTTTTTTTATTCTTTTTTCTCGCCGCCCCTTAGTTTTTTCCTCATCCCTTCCCTTTGCCTTTCTTGCCCTCTTTTTTTTTTTTTCTCGGCCCCCCTTCTTCTACTTTTTCCTCGGCCCCCCCTTTTTCTTATTCTGTCTCACTCCCCCCTTCTTTGTTCTTGTGCACCCCTTTCTCTTTCTCTTTCTTGTTGCTGCCCCCTCTCCACAGTGTATTGTGTTGTGTCTCATATTGTGTTGTGTTGTATTGTATTGATCTGTCATCATCTTGCTTGCTCTCTCACAGATATTGGCATTGGTGTGCATTGTATTATGGGTTATATAATCGGTTGGTGTTTTGACTGTGTAATGACCTGTACTGCCCTGTATTGTGTCATGTCTTGCATTGTATTGCTCTGTCATAATATTGACCGGCATCTTATTTATTCTTTGTTGTCGTGCCACTGTATTGTGGGGTTTTCTTTGTTTTGTATTTGATTGCATCAGCATCGTACTACACTGTGTAATGTTGCGTCTTCAATTCTGTTGCCTTGTAACGGTCTCGATTGCCACCCGAGACTGTTTGGAATTGTACCAGTCTGTATTGGGGCGTTTTGATCGGCTGCTCTTTACTTGATTCTGCCTTGCATTATACTGCACCGTATACTGTCACATATTGCATTGTATTGGCCTTTCATTGTCTCGAGTGTCACTTGAGAGTCTCTGGGACTTTAGTGCACCGTATTGTGGGCGGTTTTGATCGGTTGTTGTATATTTGACTATGTATTGATTTGTCCCGCCCATTATTTTCTAATGTCTTGCATTGTGTTTCCCTGTGACTGTCCCGAGACATATCCGATACATTCTGGCGGCATATCGCAAGCTTCTTAATCGGTTGTATGTTCAGTGCTTTTTGCCTTGTACTGGCCTGTCGGGTATTTTGTCTTGAATGTTATTCCTTCATAACTGCCTTTCCTGCCGACCGAGGCTGTCTTGGATTGTACCGTGCTGTATTGTGAGTTAATTAGTTTTTTAGTTGATTGTGTATTCCCTTGTACTGTCCCGTATTGCGTCGCTTATGGCAATGTATTGCCATAATGTCGTTTTGGCTGTCTTTTGTGGTATTCTGTCATAGTACTGCACTGTAACGTCAATTTTACGTTCGGTCCTTCCTTATTTGAGCGTGTATTGGCTTTTACCGCCCTGTATCCTGTAATGTCTTACGTTGTATTGCTCTGTAATTGTCTTGACTGTCATTTCAGAGTTCCCGGGGCTTGTACTGGAGCGTATTGTCAATTCTTGAATGAGATGTTATTTATTTGTCTGCTTATTGCTTTGCGCTGCACAGTATACCGTAATGTCTTGGATTGTACTGTCCTGTCATTGTCTCGATTGTAATTTTAGATATCGTTTCATAGAGTTGCACTGTATTGCGGGTGTTTTAATTGTCTGTCCTTTGTTTGACCACGTATTGCCTCGTGCTGCCTGATATACTTTCACATCTTGCATTGTATCGCCTTGTCATTGTCTCGATTGTTATTTTAGACAAGGTATCATAGGACCACGCTGTATTTTTAATATTTTTGACTGTGTATTGCAGCGTACTATCCTGTATAATGTGACGTCTTGCGTCGTATCGCCCTGTCACTGGCTCGATTGTCCTTGTAGACTTCGTGTCGTAGCGCAACACAGGGTCGTGTTCTTGTTAGCAAGCCATTTTTTATTTGACAACGTATTGGCTTTTACTGCCCTGTATACCGTAATGTCTCACAATCTATTGCCGTGTCATTTTCACAAATGTAATTTCAGAGCGTCTGGGATTGTACCGTAATGTACCATGAATTTTTTAAACGGTCGTTTTTTATTTGACCGGGTGTTGGCTTTTACTGCCTTGTATACCATTAGGACTCGCATTGTATTGCCGTGTCAATGTCTTGACCGTAATTTTAAACATTGTGTCATTGGCCTGTCCTGTTTTGTGGGTATTCTAAGCGGCTTTAATTGATTTCACTGTGTATTGCCTTGTACCACCCTGTATTCGATTATGTCTGGCATCGTATTGCTCTGTCATGTATCAAGTCTTCTTTTAGGCGCTCTGTCATAGGACTATATCGTATTGTGGATATTTTACTCGGTTGTGGTTTATTTGTCTGTGTATTGACCTGTACCGCCCCGTATCACGTTACGCCTAGTTTTGTATTGCTCTGCCCTTGTCTTGACTGACGTCTGATCTCTTCTGCTGGCGTATGTCACGGTATTGGCAATTCATTTGTCGACCACTCTTTATTTGACAGCATTTAGCAGCGTAGCGCCACGTACGGTGTTACATGTCGCGTCGCATTGTCTGTCATTGTCTTGCTTGTCATTGGAACCTGTCTGTGAAAGTACTGCGTCGTATTGTGACTTTTTTAGTCGGTTGTTTATCTGACAGTGCTGCGATGCGATGTCCCCTTTTTCCTAATTCCTATGAGTTGCAGGTTGTACGTGGAGTTGAGTCTTGCCTTTCTGAAGGCATGCGGAGCCCAATGAAGGAATAAAGAAACCCCACCCGGGGTTCCCCCCCCGCCCCGGCTGGGTTGTTTTTTTCCCCAGTCCCGGCCCCTCTGCCAGGTGTCGATCATCGCCCAAGTTTGGGCAGAGGTAGCGCTCGGGACGGGGTTTTGTGAGGCAGGGACGTTTGGGAGCCCCCCGGCAGCGGCGCTCCTGAGGAGCGCTGGCCGCAGCAGGGGATGGTGTGCGGCAGCAGGTGGGTGGAGGCAGGCGGGAGGTGAGAGCGTTGGGTGTTCTGTGCGGTACTTGGGCGAGTGGTGTGCGTGGCGTGTGTGTTTTGGTTTTGTTGTTGCCTTGCAGGTTGTACGTGGAGTTGAGTTTTGCCTTTCTGAAGGCAAGCAGAGCCCAATGAAAGAATAAAAAAAACCCCAGCCGGGGGATTTTTTTTTTTTTTCCCCCGGCTGGGTTTTTTTTTTCCCCGGTCCCGGCCCCTCTGCCAGGCGACGGTCATCGCCAAAGTTTGAGCAGAGGTAGCGCTGGGGCCGGGGTTTTGTGAGGGCAATGAAAGAATAAAAAAAACCCCAGCCGGGGGATTTTTTTTTTTTTTTCCCCCGGCTGGGGTTTTTTTTTTCCCCGGTCCCGGCCCCTCTGCCAGGCGACGGTCATCGCCAAAGTTTGAGCAGAGGTAGCGCTGGGGCCGGGGTTTTGTGAGGCAGGGACGTTTGGGAGCCCCCCGGCAGCGGCGCTCCCGAGGAGCGCCGCCCGCAGCGGGTGATGGCGTACGGCTGCAGGCAGGCAGTGAGAGCGTTGGGTGTTCTGTGCGGTACTTGGGCGAGCGGTGTGCGTGGCGTGTGTGTTTTGGTTTTGTTGTTGCCTTGCAGGTTGTACGTGGAGTTGAGTCTTGCCTTTCTGAAGGCAAGCAGAGCCCAATGAAAGAATAAAAAAAACCCCAGCCGGGGGATTTTTTTTTTTTTTTTCCCCCGGCTGGGTTTTTTTTTTCCCCGGTCCCGGCCCCTCTGCCAGGCGACGGTCATCGCCAAAGTTTGAGCACAGGTAGCGCTGGGGCCAGGGTTTTGTGAGGCAGGGACGTTTGGGAGCCCCCCGGCAGCGGCGCTCGCGAGGAGCGCCGCCCGCAGCGGGCGATGGTGTACGGCTGCAGGCAGGCAGTGAGAGCGTTGGGTGTTCTGTGCGGTACTTGGGCGAGCGGTGTGTGCGGCGGTGTGTCTTGGTTTTGTTGTTGCCTTGCAGGTTGTACGTGGAGTTGAGTCTTGCCTTTCTGGAGGCAAGCAGAGCCCAATGAAAGAATAAAAAAAACCCCAGCCGGGGGATTTTTTTTTTTTTTTCCCCCGGCTGGGTTTTTTTTTTCCCCGGTCCCGGCCCCTCTGCCAGGCGACGGTCATCGCCAAAGTTTGAGCAGAGGTAGCGCTGGGGCCAGGGTTTTGTGAGGCAGGGACGTTTGGGAGCCCCCCGGCAGCGGCGCTCCCGAGGAGCGCCGCCCGCAGCGGGGGATGGTGTACGGCTGCAGGCAGGCAGTGAGAGCGTTGGGTGTTCTGCGCGGTACTTGGGCGAGCGGTGTGCGTGGCGGTGTGTCTTGGTTTTGTTGTTGCCTTGCAGGTTGTACGTGGAGTTGAGTCTTGCCTTTCTGAAGGCAAGCAGAGCCCAATGAAAGAATAAAAAAAACCCCAGCCGGGGGATTTTTTTTTTTTTCCCCCGGCTGGGTTTTTTTTTTCCCCGGTCCCGGCCCCTCTGCCAGGCGACGGTCATCGCCAAAGTTTGAGCAGAGGTAGCGCTGGGGCCGGGGTTTTGTGAGGCAGGGACGTTTGGGAGCCCCCCGGCAGCGGCGCTCCCGAGGAGCGCCGCCCGCAGCGGGGGACGGCGTACGGCTGCAGGTGGGCAGAGGCAGGCAGGCAGTGAGAGCGTTGGGTGTTCTGTGCGGTAGTTGGGCGAGCGGTGTGTTTCAGTCTGTGAAGGCTAGGATGTTTCTGGTTTGGTTTGACCAAAATAAGAATGAACTAGGGTGTGATATATTTTGATGTGCAGATGGCTTATAATGATATGTTAGAAGAATTTACAGGGGTAGCAGTTAATTTCAGCATGCATATGGAAACATAGCTGGTAGCAGGGGAAAAAAGAAAGGTAGAAGTAGTTGTTGCGTCATGAACAGTTCAGATTTGGACTGTACTGGTAATTGTAGTAATTGATCAAGTAAGTTCTGTCATGGTGTAGGAGGGAGTCTGGGCAAGGTGTAGGAAAACGTAGCTGCTGACAGGTTCCAGGAAAGCCAGGGTTTTAGGGAGTTATTAAGTAGTTATATGGTAGATTTGGTTGTGCTTAGGTATTGGTTTTAAACTTCCTGTAATGGTAATTACACATGCATAGAATGTTAATAGGATTCACTCGCTGTTGAACTTGAACAGTGATTGTAATGTGGTAATAGGGGGAACGAAATACATTTAGAGTGTGTTATCACGGAAACGTCATGGTAAGCCATAAAGCAGGGGAGCTGCTACGGATGCGGTGAAATTTCATGTATGGATGCAACAGGTAAATCGGGTTGGTAAACTACACTGCAACGGAGTTGCCTTGTAGTCTGCGGAGGCCCGGCTCGCCAAATGCCTGAGAAATGCTTTCTCTGACCCTGTATCTTCAGGGAGAGGGCAGGCAGAGAGAGATATTTGAGTTTAGGGGAGAAAGCTACATTGCTGTAAAGGGACAAACATGTATATAATGGAAGAATACACATGCAAGTAATGAAATGTTTGCCATGCGTGACATTCTCTATCAAGCTCCTCTCATGAGTAGGGTGTCGGCAACAGGCATGGGGGAAGTCGCAGGTACGAGCTGGAGACGGACGCTTTGGAGCGTGTCTCTGGATTTAGGAAATAGGTCCTTGGGATTCAAAATCCGCAGTTACGGATAGCGAAGTTTGGGAACAATCACTTTCAGAACGTGTAGTTGAAAGCGGATTTAGTTCCCACGTCTATAATGAAGTTACCAAGACTATAGTGAGGAATTACATTTGTGTTGTTCGTCTGATGTGTATTTGTCTTGATTTTTGCGTGCGATCAAGTCTGACGGTTTTGGAGCGTACACGTACTTGTTGCTGAGGCTGACCGTGCACGTGCAGAAAAGGTGCGGCGGTGGACTTTGAGGGCGTACTGTTTGGAGATCGGCCGTGCGTGTGTCAGTCAGATGGCGACGGAGCCTGAGAGCCCACGTAGCGGAGCGGGAGTGCCCGAGTCGGATGGCGGCAGAGTCACCGTCTGACTCGGCCACTGTTGGAGTCCGAGGGCACATGTTCTGGAGTGGGACTGTGACTGTGGTTGAGTTGGACCGTGGTGGTGTTTGACTTGGATTGTTAAGAGGTGCATCTGACCTGAACTAGTAATAGGTGCATCTGACTCGGTGTACGGGTGAGTAGGCATCTGGCTGCGTATTCTAGATTGTTTTGGACTGTCATCGTGCACGTCCAGGCCCACACTTGCGTATGAGCAGTGTCAGTTTGGATCATGAATGTTTATACGTGTGTTTGTTTTGGACAGTGTGCAACTCTGTGTCAGAGCTGAGTCGCTTTGGATTGTGAGCGCGCGTTTTGGAGAGCATGGGAGTCGCCATCTGGCCGAGGTGTTGTTATCGGCCGTGTCAGAGTCTGTGCTCGAGCGGGACACCCAGCAGCCCAGTCACACTCGTCTGGGACCGAGGCGGAGTTTTCAGGGGTCTTACTCTGCATGTGTCTGTAGGAGTGCGTATGGGCGAGGTTGAGAAAGCATGTTCGAGCGTTTGCTAGAGCACATTCAGTAATCATTGAAGGTCTGGCTCTGACCAGTGTTTGTTACACATAGGTCCCCATAAGTAGGCAGATTTATAATTGTAACAAAGCAGCACTAGAATTTGGCACATTGGCTGGGAGTCACTTCCAAAAAAAAAAAAAAAAAAAAAAAAAAAAACAAAATAAAACCACAAATCAGAGTTTCGAAGTCACTCCCAGTCCCTGTGCCAAATTCCAGTGCTGCACCGGTCTTATGATTTTTATTTCTTTTATTACAATAATATTATACCCCCTACATGCATAAAATAGCAGTATTCTAATTGGGAGTAATCTCTGATTAAAATAACCTGAACCACTGGTTAATTTAACCAGCCATTACTCCCAATTAGAATACCCACTATGCAAATTATTTAATGGAATATGCAAATTAGCAATTAATTATGCAAATTAGGGGGGAATTTTTTTCTTCCACACACACCCAGGGTGAGGGGTTAGTGTTAGGGATAACAGTTAGGGTTAGGCGTTACACTTAGATTTAGGATTTACGGTTAGGGGTTAGACTTAGCACTTAGGGTCACAGTTATCATTCGCGTTAGGGATAAGGGTTACAGATACAGATTAATGTTTACCATTAGGATTTAGAGTTACGGGTGAGGGGTTAGGGTAAAGCGTTACAGTTAGGGGTTAGGCAGTGGGGTTAGGGGTTGGGGTTAGGGGTTAGGGTTAGGGTTTAGGGTTAGGGGTTAGGGTTAGGGTTAGGGGTTAGGGTTAGGGGTTAGGGTTAGGGGTTAGGGGTTAGGGGTTAGGGTTAGGGGTTAGGGTTAGGGTTAGGGGTTAGGGTTAGGGGTTAGGGGTTAGGGGTTAGGGTTAGGGGTTAGGGTTAGGGGTTAGGGTTAGGGGTTAGGGTTAGGGGTTAGGGGTTAGGGTTAGGGGTTAGGGTTAGGGTTAGGGGTTAGGGTTAGGGTTAGGGTTAGGGTTAGGGGTTAGGGTTAGGGTTAGGGTTAGGGTTAGGGTTAGGGTTAGGGTTAGGGTTAGGGTTAGGGTTAGGGTTAGGGTTAGGGTTAGGGTTAGGGTTAGGGTTAGGGTTAGGGTTAGGGTTAGGGTTAGGGTTAGGGTTAGGGGTTAGGGTTAGGGGTTAGGGGTTAGGGTTAGGGTTAGGGTTAGGGTTAGGGTTAGGGTTAGGGTTAGGGTTAGGGTTAGGGTTAGGGTTAGGGTTAGGGTTAGGGTTAGGGTTAGGGTTAGGGTTAGGGTTAGGGTTAGGGTTAGGGTTAGGGTTAGGGTTAGGGTTAGGGTTAGGGTTAGGGTTAGGGTTAGGGTTAGGGTTAGGGTTAGGGTTAGGGTTAGGGTTAGGGTTAGGGTTAGGGTTAGGGTTAGGGTTAGGGTTAGGGTTAGGGTTAGGGTTAGGGTTAGGGTTAGGGTTAGGGTTAGGGTTAGGGTTAGGGTTAGGGTTAGGGTTAGGGTTAGGGTTAGGGTTAGGGTTAGGGTTAGGGTTAGGGTTAGGGTTAGGGTTAGGGTTAGGGTTAGGGTTAGGGTTAGGGTTAGGGTTAGGGTTAGGGTTAGGGTTAGGGTTAGGGTTAGGGTTAGGGTTAGGGTTAGGGTTAGGGTTAGGGTTAGGGTTAGGGTTAGGGTTAGGGTTAGGGTTAGGGTTAGGGTTAGGGTTAGGGTTAGGGTTAGGGTTAGGGTTAGGGTTAGGGTTAGGGTTAGGGTTAGGGTTAGGGTTAGGGTTAGGGTTAGGGTTAGGGTTAGGGTTAGGGTTAGGGTTAGGGTTAGGGTTAGGGTTAGGGTTAGGGTTAGGGTTAGGGTTAGGGTTAGGGTTAGGGTTAGGGTTAGGGTTAGGGTTAGGGTTAGGGTTAGGGTTAGGGTTAGGGTTAGGGTTAGGGTTAGGGTTAGGGTTAGGGTTAGGGTTAGGGTTAGGGTTAGGGTTAGGGTTAGGGTTAGGGTTAGGGTTAGGGTTAGGGTTAGGGTTAGGGTTAGGGTTAGGGTTAGGGTTAGGGTTAGGGTTAGGGTTAGGGTTAGGGTTAGGGTTAGGGTTAGGGTTAGGGTTAGGGTTAGGGTTAGGGTTAGGGTTAGGGTTAGGGTTAGGGTTAGGGTTAGGGTTAGGGTTAGGGTTAGGGTTAGGGTTAGGGTTAGGGTTAGGGTTAGGGTTAGGGTTAGGGTTAGGGTTAGGGTTAGGGTTAGGGTTAGGGTTAGGGTTAGGGTTAGGGTTAGGGTTAGGGTTAGGGTTAGGGTTAGGGTTAGGGTTAGGGTTAGGGTTAGGGTTAGGGTTAGGGTTAGGGTTAGGGTTAGGGTTAGGGTTAGGGTTAGGGTTAGGGTTAGGGTTAGGGTTAGGGTTAGGGTTAGGGTTAGGGTTAGGGTTAGGGTTAGGGTTAGGGTTAGGGTTAGGGTTAGGGTTAGGGTTAGGGTTAGGGTTAGGGTTAGGGTTAGGGTTAGGGTTAGGGTTAGGGTTAGGGTTAGGGTTAGGGTTAGGGTTAGGGTTAGGGTTAGGGTTAGGGTTAGGGTTAGGGTTAGGGTTAGGGTTAGGGTTAGGGTTAGGGTTAGGGTTAGGGTTAGGGTTAGGGTTAGGGTTAGGGTTAGGGTTAGGGTTAGGGTTAGGGTTAGGGTTAGGGTTAGGGTTAGGGTTAGGGTTAGGGTTAGGGTTAGGGTTAGGGTTAGGGTTAGGGTTAGGGTTAGGGTTAGGGTTAGGGTTAGGGTTAGGGTTAGGGTTAGGGTTAGGGTTAGGGTTAGGGTTAGGGTTAGGGTTAGGGTTAGGGTTAGGGTTAGGGTTAGGGTTAGGGTTAGGGTTAGGGTTAGGGTTAGGGTTAGGGTTAGGGTTAGGGTTAGGGTTAGGGTTAGGGTTAGGGTTAGGGTTAGGGTTAGGGTTAGGGTTAGGGTTAGGGTTAGGGTTAGGGTTAGGGTTAGGGTTAGGGTTAGGGTTAGGGTTAGGGTTAGGGTTAGGGTTAGGGTTAGGGTTAGGGTTAGGGTTAGGGTTAGGGTTAGGGTTAGGGTTAGGGTTAGGGTTAGGGTTAGGGTTAGGGTTAGGGTTAGGGTTAGGGTTAGGGTTAGGGTTAGGGTTAGGGTTAGGGTTAGGGTTAGGGTTAGGGTTAGGGTTAGGGTTAGGGTTAGGGTTAGGGTTAGGGTTAGGGTTAGGGTTAGGGTTAGGGTTAGGGTTAGGGTTAGGGTTAGGGTTAGGGTTAGGGTTAGGGTTAGGGTTAGGGTTAGGGTTAGGGTTAGGGTTAGGGTTAGGGTTAGGGTTAGGGTTAGGGTTAGGGTTAGGGTTAGGGTTAGGGTTAGGGTTAGGGTTAGGGTTAGGGTTAGGGTTAGGGTTAGGGTTAGGGTTAGGGTTAGGGTTAGGGTTAGGGTTAGGGTTAGGGTTAGGGTTAGGGTTAGGGTTAGGGTTAGGGTTAGGGTTAGGGTTAGGGTTAGGGTTAGGGTTAGGGTTAGGGTTAGGGTTAGGGTTAGGGTTAGGGTTAGGGTTAGGGTTAGGGTTAGGGTTAGGGTTAGGGTTAGGGTTAGGGTTAGGGTTAGGGTTAGGGTTAGGGTTAGGGTTAGGGTTAGGGTTAGGGTTAGGGTTAGGGTTAGGGTTAGGGTTAGGGTTAGGGTTAGGGTTAGGGTTAGGGTTAGGGTTAGGGTTAGGGTTAGGGTTAGGGTTAGGGTTAGGGTTAGGGTTAGGGTTAGGGTTAGGGTTAGGGTTAGGGTTAGGGTTAGGGTTAGGGTTAGGGTTAGGGTTAGGGTTAGGGTTAGGGTTAGGGTTAGGGTTAGGGTTAGGGTTAGGGTTAGGGTTAGGGTTAGGGTTAGGGTTAGGGTTAGGGTTAGGGTTAGGGTTAGGGTTAGGGTTAGGGTTAGGGTTAGGGTTAGGGTTAGGGTTAGGGTTAGGGTTAGGGTTAGGGTTAGGGTTAGGGTTAGGGTTAGGGTTAGGGTTAGGGTTAGGGTTAGGGTTAGGGTTAGGGTTAGGGTTAGGGTTAGGGTTAGGGTTAGGGTTAGGGTTAGGGTTAGGGTTAGGGTTAGGGTTAGGGTTAGGGTTAGGGTTAGGGTTAGGGTTAGGGTTAGGGTTAGGGTTAGGGTTAGGGTTAGGGTTAGGGTTAGGGTTAGGGTTAGGGTTAGGGTTAGGGTTAGGGTTAGGGTTAGGGTTAGGGTTAGGGTTAGGGTTAGGGTTAGGGTTAGGGTTAGGGTTAGGGTTAGGGTTAGGGTTAGGGTTAGGGTTAGGGTTAGGGTTAGGGTTAGGGTTAGGGTTAGGGTTAGGGTTAGGGTTAGGGTTAGGGTTAGGGTTAGGGTTAGGGTTAGGGTTAGGGTTAGGGTTAGGGTTAGGGTTAGGGTTAGGGTTAGGGTTAGGGTTAGGGTTAGGGTTAGGGTTAGGGTTAGGGTTAGGGTTAGGGTTAGGGTTAGGGTTAGGGTTAGGGTTAGGGTTAGGGTTAGGGTTAGGGTTAGGGTTAGGGTTAGGGTTAGGGTTAGGGTTAGGGTTAGGGTTAGGGTTAGGGTTAGGGTTAGGGTTAGGGTTAGGGTTAGGGTTAGGGTTAGGGTTAGGGTTAGGGTTAGGGTTAGGGTTAGGGTTAGGGTTAGGGTTAGGGTTAGGGTTAGGGTTAGGGTTAGGGTTAGGGTTAGGGTTAGGGTTAGGGTTAGGGTTAGGGTTAGGGTTAGGGTTAGGGTTAGGGTTAGGGTTAGGGTTAGGGTTAGGGTTAGGGTTAGGGTTAGGGTTAGGGTTAGGGTTAGGGTTAGGGTTAGGGTTAGGGTTAGGGTTAGGGTTAGGGTTAGGGTTAGGGTTAGGGTTAGGGTTAGGGTTAGGGTTAGGGTTAGGGTTAGGGTTAGGGTTAGGGTTAGGGTTAGGGTTAGGGTTAGGGTTAGGGTTAGGGTTAGGGTTAGGGTTAGGGTTAGGGTTAGGGTTAGGGTTAGGGTTAGGGTTAGGGTTAGGGTTAGGGTTAGGGTTAGGGTTAGGGTTAGGGTTAGGGTTAGGGTTAGGGTTAGGGTTAGGGTTAGGGTTAGGGTTAGGGTTAGGGTTAGGGTTAGGGTTAGGGTTAGGGTTAGGGTTAGGGTTAGGGTTAGGGTTAGGGTTAGGGTTAGGGTTAGGGTTAGGGTTAGGGTTAGGGTTAGGGTTAGGGTTAGGGTTAGGGTTAGGGTTAGGGTTAGGGTTAGGGTTAGGGTTAGGGTTAGGGTTAGGGTTAGGGTTAGGGTTAGGGTTAGGGTTAGGGTTAGGGTTAGGGTTAGGGTTAGGGTTAGGGTTAGGGTTAGGGTTAGGGTTAGGGTTAGGGTTAGGGTTAGGGTTAGGGTTAGGGTTAGGGTTAGGGTTAGGGTTAGGGTTAGGGTTAGGGTTAGGGTTAGGGTTAGGGTTAGGGTTAGGGTTAGGGGGTTAGGGTTAGGGTTAGGGTTAGGGTTAGGGTTAGGGTTAGGGTTAGGGTTAGGGTTAGGGTTAGGGTTAGGGTTAGGGTTAGGGTTAGGGTTAGGGTTAGGGTTAGGGTTAGGGTTAGGGTTAGGGTTAGGGTTAGGGTTAGGGTTAGGGTTAGGGTTAGGGTTAGGGTTAGGGTTAGGGTTAGGGTTAGGGTTAGGGTTAGGGTTAGGGTTAGGGTTAGGGTTAGGGTTAGGGTTAGGGTTAGGGTTAGGGTTAGGGTTAGGGTTAGGGTTAGGGTTAGGGTTAGGGTTAGGGTTAGGGTTAGGGTTAGGGTTAGGGTTAGGGTTAGGGTTAGGGTTAGGGTTAGGGTTAGGGTTAGGGTTAGGGTTAGGGTTAGGGTTAGGGTTAGGGTTAGGGTTAGGGTTAGGGTTAGGGTTAGGGTTAGGGTTAGGGTTAGGGTTAGGGTTAGGGTTAGGGTTAGGGTTAGGGTTAGGGTTAGGGTTAGGGTTAGGGTTAGGGTTAGGGTTAGGGTTAGGGTTAGGGTTAGGGTTAGGGTTAGGGTTAGGGTTAGGGTTAGGGTTAGGGTTAGGGTTAGGGTTAGGGTTAGGGTTAGGGTTAGGGTTAGGGTTAGGGTTAGGGTTAGGGTTAGGGTTAGGGTTAGGGTTAGGGTTAGGGTTAGGGTTAGGGTTAGGGTTAGGGTTAGGGTTAGGGTTAGGGTTAGGGTTAGGGTTAGGGTTAGGGTTAGGGTTAGGGTTAGGGTTAGGGTTAGGGTTAGGGTTAGGGTTAGGGTTAGGGTTAGGGTTAGGGTTAGGGTTAGGGTTAGGGTTAGGGTTAGGGTTAGGGTTAGGGTTAGGGTTAGGGTTAGGGTTAGGGTTAGGGTTAGGGTTAGGGTTAGGGTTAGGGTTAGGGTTAGGGTTAGGGTTAGGGTTAGGGTTAGGGTTAGGGTTAGGGTTAGGGTTAGGGTTAGGGTTAGGGTTAGGGTTAGGGTTAGGGTTAGGGTTAGGGTTAGGGTTAGGGTTAGGGTTAGGGTTAGGGTTAGGGTTAGGGTTAGGGTTAGGGTTAGGGTTAGGGTTAGGGTTAGGGTTAGGGTTAGGGTTAGGGTTAGGGTTAGGGTTAGGGTTAGGGTTAGGGTTAGGGTTAGGGTTAGGGTTAGGGTTAGGGTTAGGGTTAGGGTTAGGGTTAGGGTTAGGGTTAGGGTTAGGGTTAGGGTTAGGGTTAGGGTTAGGGTTAGGGTTAG
>CANTUZ010000027.1:5770903-5786354 GCA_947846985.1 Fratercula arctica
GGCTGGGATGGGGGGGGACACACCCCAGTGGGGACCACCGGGACGGGGCTTGGGGGACACCGGTGACACCCCCCCCTTCCCCACCCCCCCCCCCCCGCCCCCATTCCGCAGCCCACCCCCCCCTGCGGGGCCCCCCCGCCCCCCCCCGCGATCTGCCAGGACGTTCACGGAGGGGGGGCGCGCGCCGACGGCGTCTACCTGGTGTCCCGGGGGGGGGCAGGGCCCCCCCGGCCCGTCTACTGCGACATGAGCACCCTGGGACAACGTCTGGACGGTGACACCCCCCCCCGGGACCCCCCCCATTCCCCTCCCCCACCCCCCCCCGACACCCCCACGGACCCCCCCCCCCACTAGCCCCCCATTGGGATCCCCCCAATTCCCCTCCCCCCACCCCCCCCCGGACCCCCCCAAACCCCCCCATAGGGGATTCCCCCCCCCAATTCCCCTCCCCCCCCTCCATTCCCCTCCCCCACCCCCCCCCGACACCCCCACGGACCCCCCCCCAGCCCCCCATAGGGATTCCCCCCCATTCCCCTCCCCACCCCCCCCGACACCCCATGGACCCCCCCCCCACAGCCCCCCATTGGGATCCCCCCCAATTCCCCTCCCCCCACCCCCCCCCGGACCCCCCCAAACCCCCCCATAGGGATTCCCCCCCCCAATTCCCCTCCCCCCCCTCCATTCCCCCTCCCCCACCCCCCCGACACCCCCATGGACCCCCCCCAAACCCCCCATAGGGAGTCCCCCCCCCCCCATTCCCCCTCCCCCACCTTCAAATTCCCCTCCCCCACCCCCCCCACGGGACCCCCCCCATGGACCCCCCCATAGGGATCCCCCCCCATTCCCCTCCCCCCACCCCCTCTCCCCCCCCCAATTCCTCTCCCCCCCCCCCATTCCCCCCCCCCCCCCCCCCCGCCACCCCCATGGACCCCCCCCCCCCCCATTGGGATCCCCCCCCCCCATGCCCCCAAAATTCCCCTCCCCCACCTTCAAATTCCCCTCCTCCACCCCCCCATGGACCCCCCACTCCCCCACAGATCCCCCCATTCCCCTCCCCCACCCCCCCATGGACCCCCCCCCAGCCCCCCATAGGGATTCCCCCCCCATTCCCCTCCCCCCACCCCCTCTCCCCCCCCAATTCCTCTCCCCCCCCCTCATTCCCCTCCCCCACCCCCCCGACCCCCCCCAAACCCCCCCATAGGGATTCCCCCCCCATTCCCCTCCCCCACCTTCAAATTCCCCTCCCCCACCCCCCCCCGGACCCCCCCCCAACCCCCCCATAGGGATTCCCCCCCCCCATTCCCCTCCCCCACCTTCAAATTCCCCTCCCCCACCCCCCCATGGACCCCCCCATGGACCCCCCACCCCCCCATTGGGATCCCCCCCCCCCATGCCCCCAAAATTCCCCTCCCCCACCTTCAAATTCCCCTCCCCCCCCTCAATTCCCCCCAACCCCCCCCCCATTCCCCTCCCCCCCCCCCCACCGGCCCCCTCTCACGCCCCCCCCCCTCCCCCCCCCCCATTCCAGGTGTTCCAGAAGCGCTTTAACGGCTCCGTCAGCTTTTTCCGGGGCTGGAGCGATTATCGCGACGGCTTCGGCCGCGCCGACGGCGAGTACTGGCTGGGTGAGCCCCCCCCAGTGCCCCCCAGTGCCCCCCAGTATGGCCCAGTGCCCCCTGTGCCCCCCCAGTACGGCCCAGTGCCCCCCCAGTACGGCCCAGTGCCCCCCAGTGCCCCCCAGTATGGCCCAGTGCCCCCCAGTACGGCCCAGTGCCCCCCAGTGCCCCCCAGTGCCCCCCAGTGACCCCCCAGTACGGCCCAGTGCCCCCCCAGTACGGCCCAGTGCCCCCCAGTGCCCCCCAGTGACCCCCCAGTGCCCCCCAGTGCCCCCCAGTGCCCCCCAGTATGGCCCAGTGCCCCCCAGTGCCCCCCAGTGACCCCCCAGTGCCCCCCAGTGCCCCCACAGCATGGCCCAGTGCCCCCCAGTACAGCCCAGTGCCCCCCAGTGCAGCCCAGTATTTCCCAGTGCGGCCCAGTGCCCCCCCCAGTACGGCCCAGTGCCCCCCGTGCCCCCCAGTGCGGCCCAGTGCCCGCCAGTGCCCCCCAGTATGGCCCAGTGCCCCCTGTGCCCCCCAGTGCGGCCCAGAGCCCCCCAGTGCCCCCCAGTGCAGCCCAGTGCGGCCCAGTGTGGCCCAGTGCCCCCCAGTGCCCCCCAGTACGGCCCAGTGCCCCCCAGTGCCCCCCAGTCACCCCCCAGTACAGCCCAGTGCCCCCCAGTGCCCCCCAGTGCCCCCCCAGTGCCCCCCAGTGCCCCCCAGTGCCCCCCAGTATGCACCAGTATGCACCAGGGTCACTCCAGTGCCCCGCAAAACCCCTCAGTCCCCCCCGAGTACAGCCCAGTACGGCCCCCCCTGCCCCACACCCCCCCCGCCCCATATCCCCCCCCTGCCCCACACCCCCCCTCTGTGCCCCACACCCCCCCTGCCCCACACCCCCCCCTGCCCCACACCCCCCCCCGCCCCACATCTCCCCCTGCCCCACATCCCCCTCTGTGCCCCACATCTCCCCCTGCCCCACATCCCCCTCTGTGCCCCACACCCCCCTCTGTGCCCCACATCCCCCCCCTGCCCCACACCCCCTCTGTGCCCCACACCCCCCCCTCTGTGCCCCACATCCCCCCCTGCCCCACCCCCCCCCTCTGAGCCCCACACCCCCCCTGCCCCACATCCCCCCTGCCCCACACCCCCCCCGCCCCACATCTCCCCTCTGTGCCCCACACCCCCCCCTTCCCCACACCCCCCCTCTGTGCCCCACATCCCCCCTCTGTGCCCCACACCCCCCCTGCCCCACACCCCCCCCTGCCCCACTCCCCCCTCTGTGCCCCACATCCCCCCCCTGCCCCACACCCCCCTCTGTGCCCCACACCCCCCCGCCCCACATCTCCCCCACCCCACACCCCCCTCTGTGCCCCACACCCCCCCCAAAACACCCCTCTCCTCTGCCCCCCCCGTCTCACACCCCGTCTTGTTCCCCGCTCTGCCCCACATCCCCGCCCCACCTCCCGCCCCACATCCCCTCTCTGTGCCCCACACCCCCCACTGTGCCCCACATCCCCCCTCTGTGCCACACACCCCCCCTGCCCCACATCCTCCTCTGTGCCCCACACCCCCCCTCTCCTGCCCCACACCCCCCCCTGCCCCACATCTCCCCCCTGCCCCACACCCCCCTCTGTGCCCCACACCCCCCTCTGTGCCCCACCCCCCCCCAAAACACCCCTCTCCTCTGCCCCCCCGTCTCACACCCCGTCTTGTTCCCCGCTCTGCCCCACATCCCGCCCCACCTCCCGCCCCACATCCCCTCTCTGTGCCCCACATCGCCCCTGCCCCACATCCCCCTCTGTGCCCCACATCCCCCCTCTGTGCCCCACATCCCCCTCCGCCCCACATCTCCCCCTGCCCCACATCCCCCTCTGTGCCCCACACCCCCCTCTGTGCCCCACATCCTCCCTGTGCCCCACATCCCTCCCCATGCCCCACACCCCCCTCTGTGCCCCACATCCCCCCTCTGTGCCCCACACCCCCCTGCCCCACACCCCCCCCTGCCCCACTCCCCCCTCTGTGCCCCACATCCCCCCCCTGCCCCACACCCCCCTCTGTGCCCCACACCCCCCCGCCCCACACCCCCCCCACCCCACACCCCCCTCTGTGCCCCACACCCCCCCCAAAACACCCCTCTCCCCTGCCCCCCCGTCTCACACCCCGTCTTGTTCCCCGCTCTGCCCCACCTCCCGCCCCACCTCCCGCCCCACATCCTGCCCCACATCCCGCCCCACCTCCAGGCCTGCAGACCCTGCACCTGCTGACGCTGCAGGGCCGCTACGAGCTGCGGGTGGAACTGGAGGACTTTGAGAACAACACGGCGGCCGCCACCTACGGCACCTTCGCCCTCTCGCCCCACGCCATCAGCGCCGAGGAGGACGGCTACACCCTCCACGTGGGGGACTTCGTGGACGGCGGGGCGGGTGGGGACGCTTGGGGGGGGGGGCGCCCCACGGCGGGGGCCGGGGTGGGGCTGGGGCGGTCGGTTTGGGGCCTGGGGAGGGGGTGGTGGGTCGAGGTGGGGCGTGGGGAGGAGGTTGGGGGTCGAGGTGGGGCGTGGGGAGGGGGTGGTGGGTCAAGGTGGGGCGTGGGGAGGGGGTTGGGGGTCGAGGTGGGGCGTGGGGAGGAGGTTGGGGGTCAATGTGGGTCACAGGGGGGAGGTTGTGGGTCAACGTGGGTCATGGGGAGGAGGTTGGGGGTCAAGGTGGGTCATGGGGAGGAGGTTGGGGGTCAAGGTGGGCCATGGGGAGGAGGTTGGGGGTCAACATTGGCCATGGGGAGGAGGTTGTGGGTCAAGGTGGGGCGTGGGGAGGGGGTTGTGGGTCAATATGGGTCATGGGGAGGAGGTTATGGGTCAACATTGGCCATGGGGAGGGGGTTGTGGGTCAAGGTGGGGCGTGGGGAGGGGGTGGTGGGTCAAGGTGGGCCATGGGGAGGAGGTTGTGGGTCAACATTGGCCATGGGGAGGAGGTTGTGGGTCAAGGTGGGGCGTGGGGAGGAGGTTGGGGGTCAAGGTGGGCCATGGGGAGGAGGTTGTGGGTCAACATTGGCCATGGGGAGGAGGTTGTGGGTCAACGTGGGCAACGGGGAGGAGGTTGTGGGTCAATATGCGTCATGGGGAGGAGGTTATGGGTCAACATTGGCCATGGGGAGGAGGTTGTGGGTCAACGTGGGCAACGGGGAGGAGGTTGTGGGTCAATATGGGTCATGGGGAGGAGGTTATGGGTCAACATTGGCCATGGGGAGGGGGTTGTGGGTCAACGTGGGCCACGGGGAGGAGGTTGGGGGTCAATGTGGGCCACGGGGAGGAGGTTGTGGGTCAACGTGGGTCACAGGGAGGAGGTTGTGGGTCAACGTGGGCCACGGGGAGGAGGTTGTGGGTCAACATTGGCCATGGGGAGGGGGTTGTGGGTCAATGTTGGTCACAGGGGGGAGGTTGTGGGTCAACATTGGCCATGGGGAGGGGGTTGTGGGTCAATGTTGGTCACAGGGGGGAGGTTGTGGGTCACGGGGAGGAGGTTGTGGACCACGGGGAGGAGGTTGTGGCTCAAGGTGGACCACAGGGAGGGGCCATGGGGCAACCACCGGCCGTGGGGAGGGGACAGCGCCCACTGGAGCGGGGCCGGGCCGTGGTGGCCGCCCATCCCCACGTGTGCGTGTCCCCCCCCCCCGTCCCCCCGTCCCCCCCCCCACCCGCAGGCGACTCCCTGAGCTACCACAACGGCCAGAAGTTCTCCACCTTCGACCGGGACCAGGACCTCTACGTGCAGAACTGCGCCGCCCTCTCCTCCGGCGCCTGGTGGTTCAAGAGCTGCCACTTCTCCAACCTCAACGGCTTCTACTTGGGGGGCGCCCACCTCTCCTACGCCAACGGCATCAACTGGGCCCAGTGGAAGGGCTTCTACTACTCCCTCAAGAAGAGCGAGATGAAGATCCGGCGGCTCTGAAGGCCGACGCCGCCCCGCCCCCGCCCCGCCCCGCCCCACCCCCCACGCAATTAAAACCTTCTTTTGATTGGCCGACGGCTTCGGGGGTCGACGGTGCAGCCGCGTCTCCTGGGGGGGCGGTGGTGGTGGCAGCTCCATGGGGTTGGTGGTGGCGTCTCCATGGGGTTGGTGGTGGTGGCATCTCCATGGGGTTGGTGGTGGCGTCTCCATGGGGTTGGTGGTGGCGTCTCCATGGGGTTGGTGGTGGCATCTCCATGGGGTTGGTGGTGGCGTCTCCATGGGGTTGGTGGTGGCATCTCCATGGGGTTGGTGGTGGCGTCTCCATGGGGTTGGTGGTGGTGGCGTCTCCATGGGGTTGGTGGTGGTGGCATCTCCATGGGGTCGATGGTGGTGGCATCTCCATGGGGTTGGTGGTGGTGGCATCTCCATGGGGTCGATGGTGGTGGCGGCTCCATGGGGTCGATGGTGGTGGCGTCTCCATGGGGTTGGTGGTGGCATCTCCATGGGGTCGGTGGTGGCATCTCCATAGGGTCGATGGTGGTGGCATCTCCATGGGGTTGGTGGTGGCATCTCCATGGGGTTGGTGGTGGTGGCGTCTCCATGGGGTTGGTGGTGGCATCTCCATGGGGTTGGTGGTGGCGTCTCCATGGGGTTGGTGGTGGCATCTCCATGGGGTCGGTGGTGGTGGCATCTCCATGGGGTTGGTGGTGGCATCTCCATGGGGTCAGTGGTGGTGGCGTCTCCATGGGGCTGGTGGTGGCGTCTCCATGGGGTTGGTGGTGGCATCTCCATGGGGTTGGTGGTGGCATCTCCATGGGGTCGATGGTGGTGGCGTCTCCATGGGGTTGGTGGTGGCATCTCCATGGGGTTGGTGGTGGCGTCTCCATGGGGTTGGTGGTGGCATCTCCATGGGGTCGATGGTGGCATCTCCATGGGGTTGGTGGTGGCAGGGTGTGGGGCGGGTGTGGGGCGGGGTGTGGGGCGGGATGTGGGGATGTGGGGTGGGATGTGGGGCAGGGTGTGGGGCGGGTGTGGGGCGGGTGTGGGGCGAATGTGGGGCAGGGTGTGGGGATGTGGGGCAGGGTGTGGGGCGGGGTGTGGGGGGAAATGGGGGGGAATGGGGGGGGATATGGGGAAAAACTGGGGGGGGAAATGGGGGGGACTATGGGGGGGATGGGGGTGGGAACGGGGCACGGGGTGAGGGGATGTGGGGCGGTTGTGGGGCAGGGTGTGGGGCGGGATGTGGGGCAGGGTGTGGGGCGAGTGTGGGGCAGGGTGTGGGGATGTGGGGTGGGATGTGGGGCAGGGTGTGGGGCGAGTGTGGGGCAGGGTGTGGGGATGTGGGGTGGGGATGTGGGGCAGGGTGTGGGGTGAGTGTGGGGCAGGGTGTGGGGATGTGGGGTGGGATGTGGGGCAGGGTGTGGGGCGGGTGTGGGGCAGGGTGTGGGGCAGGGTGTGAGGGGAAATGGGGGGAAATGGGGGGGGGATATGGGGAAAAACTGGGGGGGAAATGGGGGGGACTATGGGGGGGGATGGGGGTGGGTGTGGGGCGGGTGTGGGGCGGGGTGTGGGGCGGGTGTGGGGATGTGGGGTGGGATGTGGGGTGGGGTGTGGGGCAGAGGGTGGGGGGCAATGGGGCGGGTGCTGGGGTGTGCTGTATGGGGCTGTGGGGCAGGGTCAGTGTGGGGTGTCTATAGGTCTCTATGGGGTGTCTATGGGGCGCTATGGGGTGTCTATGGGTCTCTGTGGGGCGCTGTGGGGTCTCTGTGGGACACTGTGGGTTGCTGTGGGTCAGCGTGTGGGTCTGTGGGTCAACGTGGGTTGGTTGGGGCTGGCTGTGGGGTGGCTGTGGGTCGCTGTGGGGTGGCTGTGGGGTGGCTGTGGGTCGCTGTGGGGTGTCTATGGGTCACTGGGGTCTCTAGGGGGTGTCTGTGGGCTGCTGTGGGTCTGTGTGAGTTTCTATGGGGTGTCTATGGGGTATTTATGGGGCGCTGTGGGGTCTCTATGGGTCTCTATGGGGTGTCTATGGGGCGCTGTGGGGTGTCTGTGGGTCTCTATGGGGTGTCTATGGATCTCTATGGGTGTCTATGGGGCGCTATGGGGCGCTGTGGGGTGTCTATGGGTCTCTATGGGGCGCTATGGGGCGCTATGGGTCTCCATGGGTCTCTATGGGGCACTATGGGGCACTATGGGTGTCTATGGGGTGTCTATGGGGCGCTGTGGGGTGTCTATGGGTCTCTATGGGGTGTCTATGGGGTGTCTATGGGGCGCTGTGGGGTGTCTATGGGTCTCTATGGGGTGTCTATGGGGTGTCTATGGGGTGCTATGGGGCGCTATGGGTGTCTATGGGGTGTCTATGGGGTGTCTATGGGGCGCTGTGGGGTCTCTATGGGTCTCTATGGGTCTCTATGGAGCGCTGTGGGGTGTCTATGGGGCGCTATGGGGCGCTGTGGGGCGCTATGGGGTCTCTATGGGTCTCTATGGGTCTCTATGAGGTGTCTATGGGGTGTCTATGGGGCGCTATGGGGCGCTGTGGGGTCTCTATGGGGTGTCTGTGGGGCGCTATGGGGCGCTGTGGGGTCTCTATGGGGTGTCTATGGGTCTCTATGGGTGTCTATGGGGCGCTGTGGGGTGTCTATGGGTCTCTATGGGGTGTCTATGGGTCTCTATGGGTGTCTATGGGGCGCTGTGGGGTGCTATGGGGCGCTATGGGTCTCTATGGGGCGCTATGGGGCGCTGTGGGGTCTCTATGGGTGTCTATGGGGTGCTATGGGGCGCTGTGGGTGTCTATGGGGTGTCTATGGGGTGTCTATGGGTCTCTATGGGGTGTCTATGGGGTGTCTATGGGGCGCTGTGGGTGTCTATGGGGGTGTCTATGGGTCTCTATGGGTGTCTATGGGGTGTCTATGGGGTGTCTATGGGTCTCTATGGGTGTCTATGGGGCGCTGTGGGGTGTCTATGGGTCTCTATGGGGTGTCTATGGGTCTCTATGGGTGTCTATGGGGCGCTGTGGGGTGCTATGGGGCGCTATGGGTCTCTATGGGGCGCTATGGGGCGCTGTGGGGTCTCTATGGGTGTCTATGGGGTGTCTATGGGGCGCTGTGGGTGTCTATGGGGTGTCTATGGGGTGTCTATGGGTCTCTATGGGGTCTCTATGGGGCGCTATGGGGTGTCTATGGGGTGTCTATGGGTCTCTATGGGGTCTCTATGGGGTGTCTATGGGGCGCTGTGGGGTCTCTATGGGGCGGTGCTGGGGGAGGGGCGCTGCCATCAACATGGGCCGTGAGTCCCCCCCCGCCCCTCCCCCACACCCCCACGCCCCGCCCCTCCCCCCTACACCACGCCCCCCGCCCCTCCCCCACACCCTGCTCCCCCGCCCCTCCCCCACCCCCCATATCCCCCACCCCTCCCCCACCCCCCCACGCCCCGCCCCTCCCCCCCCCACACCCCCCCCGACCCCCGCCCCTCCCCCCCCACCCCCATCCCGCCCCCCCCCGCCCCTCCCCCACACCCTGCCCCCACGCCCCTCCCCCACCCCCCCCGGCACCTAAAACCCCCCCAAAAACGTGGGCTGGGAACGCCCCCCCCCCCGAACTCCTGGGGCCCCCCCAAAGCGGGGGTTCCCCCCCCCCCGAACCCTCCCCCCCCCATTTTGGGGGTCTCCCCCCCCCCCCCCCCAAACATAGGTGACCCCCCCCCATATTCAACCCCCCCCCCCACGTAGGTGACCCCCCCCATATTCAACCCCCCCCCACACGTAGGTGACCCCCCCATATTCACCCCCCCCCCCCCACAGGTGACCCCCCCCCCATATTCAACCCCCCCCCACCCCGAACTCCTGGGGCCCCCCAAAGCGGGGGTTCCCCCCCCATTTTGGGGGTCTCCCCCCCCCCACCCCCCCCAAACATAGGTGACCCCCCCCATATTCAACCCCCCCACAGGTGACCCCCCCCCATATTCAACCCCCCCCCCCCCGAACTCCGGGGGCCCCCCCAAAGGGGGGGGTCCCCCCCCCCCCAAACCCGCCCCCCCCCATTTTGGGGGTCTCCCCCCCCCCACCCCCCCCCAAACTTAGGTGACCCCCCCCATATTCAACCCCTCCCCCCCACAGGTGACCCCCCCCATATTCAACCCCCCCCCCAAACTCCTGGGGCCCCCCCCAAAGCGGGGGTTCCCCCCCCCCCCCGAACCCTCCCCCCCCCATTTTGGGGGTCTCCCCCCCCCCCCAAACTTAGGTGACCCCCCCCATATTCAACCCCCCCCCACCCCGAACTCCTGGGGCCCCCCCAAAGTGGGGGTTCACCCCCCCCAGAACCCTCCCCCCCCCATTTTGGGGGTCTCCCCCCCCACCCCCCCCCCAAACATAGGTGACCCCCCCATATTCAACCCCCCCCCCCCGAACTCCTGGGGCCCCCCCAAAGTGGGGGTTCCCCCCCCCCAGAACCCTCCCCCCCCCATTTTGGGGGTCTCCCCCCCACACCCCCCCCCCCACGTAGGTGACCCCCCCCATATTCAACCCCCCCCCCCCAGTGACCCCCCCCCATATTCACCCCCCCCCCCCCAAACTCCTGGGTCTCCCCGAACCGCGGTTCTCCCCCCTCCCCCTTTCCCCCCCCCCCCCCCCCAAAAAAAAATCACCGAATCGTGGGGGGAGGGGCAACGCCGCTTTACTGGGGGGGGGGGGGGGCTGGGGGGGGGATTTCTGGGGGGGTCTCAGCGGGTTTTGGGGCGCTCGGCGGCGTCCATGGCGGCCAGGCCCCGCGCGGCCCCCCCCAACTGCAGCAGGTTCAACCCCCCCTTGAGGGCGGCCAGGGGGGTCCCCAGCCACAGCCCCACCCGGAACAGCCCCGGCCCCCCCGGCACCACTGGGGGGGGGGGGGGAATGGGGGGGGGGGGGGGGTCAGGGGGTCAGTGTGCACCAGTGACCCCCCCCCACCCCCCCCGTGACCTCCCGGTCCCCCCCAGCTCCTCCCAGTCCATCCCAGTCCTTTTTCAGTCCCCTCCCAGTCCATCCCAGTCCCCCCCAGTCCTCTCCCAGTCCCCCCCAATCCCCTCCCAGTCCATCCCAGTCCCCCCCAATCCTCTCCCAGTCCATCCCATCCCCTCCCAGTCCATCCCAGTCCCCCCCAATCCTCTCCCAGTCCATCCCATCCCCTCCCAGCCCCCTCCCAGTCCCCCCCAATCCTCTCCCAGTCCATCCCACTCCCCTCCCAGTCCATCCTAGTCCGTCCCAGTCCCTCCCACTTCTCCCCCAATCCCCTCCCAGTCCATCCTAGTCCGTCCCAGTCCCTCCCACTTCTCCCCCAATCCCCTCCCAGTCCCTCCCAGTCCCCCCCAATCCCCTCCCAGTCCCCTCCAGCCCCCTCTCAGCCCCCTCCCAGCCCATCCCAGTTCCCAGTCCCCTCCCAATCCATCCCAGTTCCTCCCCAGTCTCCTCCCCAGTCCATTCCATCCCCTCCCAGTCCATCCCAGTCCTTTTTCAGTCCCCTCCCAGTCCATCCCAGTCCCTCCCAGCCCCCTCCCAGTCCACCCCAGCCCCCTCCCAGTCCATCCCAGTCCCCCCCAATCCTCTCCCAGTCCATCCCATCCCCTCCCAGCCCCCTCCCAGTCCACCCCAGTCCCCTCCCAGTCCATCCCATCCCCTCCCAGTCCATCCCAGTCCCCCCCAATCCTCTCCCAGTCCATCCCATCCCCTCCCAGTCCATCCCAGTCCTTTTTCAGTCCCCTCCCAGTCCATCCCAGTCCCCTCCCAGTCCCCTGCAGCCCCCTCTCAGTCCCCTCCCAGTCCATCCCAGTTCCTCCCCAGTCCCCTCCCACTCCATCCCATCCCCTCCCAGCCCCCTCCCAGTCCACCCCAGCCCCCTCCCAGTCCATCCCAGTTCATCCCACTCCCCTCCCAGTCCATCCTAGTCCCTCCCAGTCCATCCCAGTTCCCCCACTCCCCTCCCAGTCCATCCCAGTCCCCCCCAATCCCCTCCCAGTCCCCTCTCAGTCCCCTCCCAGTCCATCCCAGTTCCTCCCCAGTCTCCTCCCAGTCCATTCCATCCCCTCGCAGTCCATCCCAGTCCTTTTTCAGTCCCCTTCCAGTCCATCCCAGTCCCTCCCAGTTCCCCCCCAGCCCCCTCCCAGTCCACCCCAGCCCCCTCCCAGTCCATCCCAGTTCATCCCACTCCCCTCCCAGTCCATCCTAGTCCGTCCCAGTCTATCCCAGTTCCCCCACTCCCCTCCCAGTCCCCCCCAGTCCCCCCCAATCCCCTCCCAGTCCCCTCCAGCCCTCTCTCAGTGCCCTCCCAGTCCATCCCAGTTCCTCCCCAGTCCCCTCCCAGTCCATTCCATCCCCTCCCACTCCATCCCATCCTCTCCCAGCCCCCTCCCAGTCCACCCCAGCCCCCCTCCCAGTCCATCCCAGTTCATCCCACTCCCCTCCCAGTCCATCCTAGTCCGTCCCAGTCCCCTCCCAGTCCCCCCCAGTCCCTCCCAGTCCCCTCCCAGTCCATCCCAGTCCCTCCCAGTCCCCCCCAGTCCCCTCCCAGTCCCTCCCAGTCCATCCCAGTCCCTCCAGTCCCCTCCCAGCCCCCTCCCAGTCCCTCCCATTCCCCCCCCAGCCCCTCCCAGTCCCTCCCAGCCCCCTCCCAGTATCTCCCAGTCCCTCCCAGTCCATCCCAGTTCCCCCCCAGCCCCTCCCAGTCCATCCCAGTATCCCCCAGTCCCCCTCAGACCCCTCCCAGTCCCCCCCAGTCCCCTCCCAGTATCTCCCAGTCCCTCCCAGCCCCCTCCCAGTATCTCCCAGTCCCTCCCAGTCCCTCCCAGTATCTCCCAGTCCCTCCCAGTCCCCCCCAGTCCATCCCAGTCCCTCCCAGCCCCCTCCCAGTCCCTCCCAGTCCCCCCAGTCCCCCCGGTCCCCCCGCCCTCACCCCGCGGGCAGCGCCCCCCCCCGCAGCAGCGCAGGGTCACGTGACGGCCGCGGGTCCCGTTCCCGCTCTCCAGCCCCAGCAGCGCCCGGCACGAGCCCGCGCGGCCGCAACCCGCGCAGCCGCCCCGCCCCCGCAGGGGTCAGGGGTCAGGGGTCAGGGGTCAGGGACACGCGCGTGTGCGCCGCTGCCCCCCCCCCCCGGGACCCGCCCAGACCCCTCCCCCCACCCCTAAAACCCCTCCCCCCCCCGGGACCCCCCCCCAGACCCCTCCCCCCCACCCTAAAACCCCTCCCCCCCCCCGGGACCCCCCCCCCCAGACCCCTCCCCCCCCCCAGGGACCCCCTTCGGGACCCCCCCCCCAGGGACAACCCCCCCTAAACCCCTCCCCCACCCCTAAAACCCCTCCCCCCCCCAGGGGCAACCCTCCCACCCCCCCCCCAGGGGGTCCCCCCGGCCCCTCCCCCCACCCCTAAAAACCCCTCCCCCCCCCGGGGATCCCCCCCCCCCCCGGGACACCCCCCCCAAAACCCCTCCCCCCCACCCCAACCCCCCCCCAGCCCCTCCTCCCCCCCCCAGGGGGTCCCCCAGGCCCTTCCCCCCCCGGCCCCTCCCCCACCCAGGGACCCCTCCCCCCCCTGGGACACCCCCCCCCCCAAAAACCCCTCCCCCCATCCCCCCAGGGGGTCCCCCCTGCCCCTTCCCCCACCCCAACCCCCCCCCAGCCCCTCCCCCCACCCAGGGACCCTCCCCCCCCGGACCCCCCGCCCCCAGCCCCTCCCCCTCCCCCCCCGGGGGTCCCCCGCGGCCCCTCCCCCACCCTGCCCGGGCAGGCGCGTGCTGAGCTCGAGGGCAGCGGTCGCCGGGGCGGGGGCAGGGCAGGCGGCGGGGGGGGGGGAGGGGGCGCTCGACACGAGCCGTCGGAAGGAGTCGCAGGTGGGGCAGAGGCAGGGCGGGGCCTGGGGGGGGGAGGGGCGTCCGGGACCCTCCCCCACCACACTCCCGCCCCTCCCCCCACCCCCCCCATAGGCGACCCCTCCCCCCCCCGAAACGTGTCTCCCCCCCCGCGACCCCTCCCCCACCCCCACAGACCCCCCTCCCCCCCCCACGGGACCCCCCCCACTCCTGCCCCTCCCCCCCCATGGGACCCCTCCCCCCCTTCCATGGGACCCCTCCCCCCCCTCCCAAGAACCCCTCCCCCACCCCCCCCCACGGGACCCCCCCCCAAAGGGACCCCCCCCCACATCCCCACCCCAGGACCCCTCCCCCCCCCCCCCAAAGCGGACCCCTCCCCCCCCATGGGACCCCCCACTCCTGCCCATCCCCCCATCCCCCCACGGGACCCCTCCCCCCCCCCATGAGACCCCCCCACTCCTGCCCCTCCCCCCCCATGGGACCCCTCCCCCCCTCCCAAGGACCCCTCCCCCACCCCCCCCCACGGGACCCCCCCCAAGGACCCCCCCCCCATCCCCCCACGGGACCCCTCCCCCCCCCCCATGGGACCCCCCCCACTCCTGCCCCTCCCCCCCCATGGGACCCCTCCCCCCACCCCCAAGGACCCCTCCCCCCCCCCCCCCCCCACAGAGGACCCCCTCCCCCCCTTCCATGGGACCCCTCCCCTCCCACACGGGACCCCCCCCCTCACTCCTGCCCCCTCCCCTGCCCCCCCCCCCGTGGGACCCACCTCCCCCTGCCCCCCACATCCCCCCCCAAGGATCCCTCCCCCCCCCCAAGGGGAACCACCCTCCCCCACCCACCCCCCCATACCCCCCCCTCCCACCCCCCGGGACCCCTCCCCCCCCCCAAAGAGGGACCCCTCACCCCCCCATTGGGACCCCTCCCCCACTCCCCCCCCCGGGACCCCTCCCCCCCCCGACGGGACCCCCCCCTCTTAATCCTTCCCCCGCCCCCCCCATGGGACCCCTCCCCCCCTCCCAAGGACCCCTCCCCCCACTCCCCCCCCGGGACCCCTCCCCCCCCCCACGGGACCCCCCCCAGTCCCGCCCCTCCCCCCCCCATGGGACGCCTCCCCACCCATCCCAAGGACCCCTCCCCCCACTCCCCCCCCGGGACCCCTCCCCCCCACCGTGACCCCCCCCCCACTCTACTGCCCCTCCCCCCCCCATGGGGACACCCCTCCCCCCACTCCCACCCCCCGGGACACCTCCCCCCCTTCCATGGGACCCCTCCCCCCCCCCCCAAAGCACTCACCCCCTCCCTTAGTGGTGGGTGGGGGGCGGGGGGTGGTGGGGGAAGGGCACGCCCCGCCCCCCCCCCCTCCCCCCCCCCGGCAGCGCGTCTCCCGCAGCGTCACCAGCTCCCCGTGGGAGCGGAAGCTGAGGGTGACGTCGGGGACGCCGCTGACGTCACACCCCCCCTCCTCCCGCACCAGCCTCCGCCCCCCTGCGGGGTCAGAGGTCACGGTTGGGGGGGGGGAGGGGGGAGGGGAGGGTCAGCCGGGGGTCACGACCTTTGACCCCCCCCCCCCCCCCGGGGTCACCTGCGAGCGCCGTCAGGGTGGTGCGGCGACAGGCGGCGCGGGGGGAGGGGCAGCGCTGGGGGCGGCAGCCGGAGGCGTCGCAGCGGGGGCAGAGCAGGGCGGGGCCTGGGGGGGGGAGGGGGGGGGGTGGGGCGGGGGGACCCACGGCGGGACCCACAGAATGGACCCCCGCGGCGGGACCCACATCCCGCCCCATAGAATGGATCCCGGCGTCAGGACCCATGGCCTGCCCCATAGAATGAACCCCAGTGTCCAGGACCCACATCCCACCCCATAGAATGGACCCCAGTGTCCGGGATCCACATCCCGCCCCATAGAATGGACCCCGGTGTCCGGGACCCACATCCCGCCCCATAGAACGGACCCCGGCATCGGGACCCATGGCCTGCCCCATAGAATGGACCTCAGTATCCAGGACCCACATCCCACCCCATAGAATGGACCCCGGCGTCAGGACCCATGGCCTGCCCCACAGAATGGACCCCAGTGTCCGGG
>CANTUZ010000027.1:5786554-5801909 GCA_947846985.1 Fratercula arctica
CCTCGCCCTTGTTTCTTTTTTCTCTTCTTTCCCCATACTTCCCAGCTGGTTCTCTGTTGCATCTTTGCCTGTTCTTTCTTTCCTTCTTTTCCCTCTGTCCCCTGTTCCTCCTTTCTTTCTTTCCCCATTCTCTTCTCTCTGACCCCTCTTTGTCCTTTCCCTTCTTTCACCATTCCTTCCCCTCCGTTCCCTACTGCACTTTTCCTTCTTTCCCTGCTCTTCACAGAATCATAGGGTTGGAAGGGACCTCTGGAGATCATCTAGTCCAACCCCCCTGCCAGAGCAGGGTCACCTAGAGCAGGTTGCACAGGAACGTGTCCAGGCAGGTTTTGAACATCTCCAGAGACGGAGACTCCACCACCTCTCTGGGCAGCCCGTTCCAGTGCTCTGCCACCCTCAAAGGAGTTCCTTCTCATGTTTGGGTGGAACTTCCTATGTTCACCTGCCCCATTCCCTGCCCCGTTCCTCCTTTCCTTCTTTCCCCATTTCCCCACCCTGTCGCCTCTTCCTTCTTTCTTTCTTCATTCTTCCAGCCCTCTGCTTTTCCTTCTTTTCTTCCTTCCCATCTCCTGTGCCTTCTTTCCCCATACTTCCCCCACTGTTCCTTGTTCCTCCTTTATTCTTGCCCCTGTCCACTGTTTGTTCTTTCCTTCTTTCCCCATTCTTTTTCCTTTATCCTGTTCCTCCTTTTTTCTTTCCCCATTCTCTTCTCTCCGTCCCCTCTTCCTCCTTTCCCTTCTTTCACCATTCTTTCCCCCCATTCCCTGTTCTTCCTTTTCTTCTTTCCCCATTTTTCCACCCTGTCACTTCTTCCTTCTTTCCTTCTATCCCCATTCTTCTAGCCCTCTCCTTTTCCTCTTTTCTTTCCTCCCTGTCCGTTGTCCCTTCTTTCCCCATATTTCCCCATCTGTGCCGTTCCTCCATTCCATCTTTCCCTTTTTCCACCCTGTTCCCATTCTGTCCCCCCATTCCCTGTGCCTTATTTCCTTCTTTTCTTCCCCTCCCCCCCACCCATCTCCTGTTCATTTCTTTTTTTTCTCCATTTCCCCCGTTGCCTGTTCCCCCTTTCCTTCTTTCCCCATTCTTTCCCCGTCCCATTTCTTCTACCCCAGTCTCTTGTTTCTCCTTTCATTCTTTTGCCTTTGTCCTCTGTTCCTTCTTTCCCCATTCTTTCCTGCCCATCCCCTGTTCTTCCTTTCCTTCTTTCCCTATTCTTCCTCCCATCCTGTTTCCCCTTTCCTTCTTTTCCCATTCTTCCCCCGCATCGCCTGTTTTCCCTTTACTTTTCCCCATTATTTCCCCCTATTCCCTGTTTCTCCTTCCCTTAACCCATTTATCCCTCCTGTCCCGTTCATCCTTTCCTTCTTTCCCTATTCTTTTCCTCCTGTCCCATGTTCCGCATTTCCTTTTTTCCCCATTCCTTCTGCCTGTTGCCTCTTCCTTCTTTCTGCATTCTTTCCCTGTCCCGTTCTTCCTTTCTTTTCCCCATTCTCAAATCTTGTTCCCTGTTCTTTCATTCTTCTTTCCCCAGTCTCTTCCTTCTTTTCATCCTTCTTTCCCCATTCTTTCTGCATGTTGCCTGTTCCTCCTTTCCTTCTTTCTGCATTCTTTCCCCTGTCCCCTGTTCCACCTTTCCTTCTTCCCCCATTCTGCCCACCCTATTCCCATATTTAGCATTTCTTTCTCCTCTGTCCCCTTTTTTACCCCATCTCCTTTTTTCCTTTTCCTCTTTCCCCATATTTCCCCTGTTCCCCCTGTCCTTCTTTCCCTATTCCTCCCCCATCCCCTCTTCCTCATTTTCTTTCTTTCTCCTTGTCCCCTTTCCTTATTTCCCCATTCTTCTCCTCTGTCCCGTTCCTCTTTTTCTTCTTACCTCTTTCTTCCCCCTCATCCCCTGTTCCTTTTTTCCTTCTTTCCTCATTTCCCCTCCTGTCGCCTGTTCCCCCTTTCCTTCTTTCTGCATTCTTCCCCCCGTCCCCTATTCCTTCTTTCTTTCTTTCTCTGTTCTCCCCCTGCGGTCCAACACTTCCCCTTTGTTCCTCACATGGTCTCTTTCTTCCCATGCGTCCCCTGTTCTTCCTTTTCTTCTTTCCCCATTCTTTTGCCATTGTCCCCTGTTCTTCCTCTCCTTCTTACCCCATTTATCCCTTCTTTTCCCTGTTTCTTTGTTCCCCTCTCCTCCTTCTTTCTTTATTCTTTCCCTCCATCGCGTCTTCCTCCTTTCTTTCTTTCCCCATTGTTTCTTCCCATCGCCTGTTCCCCATTTACTTCTTTCCCCAGTCTTTCCCCACTGTCACACATTTCCCCATTTGTCCCTCCCTGTCCCCTTTTTTCCTCCCTGTCCCTTTTCCTCCATCCCCATTCTTCCCCCATCCCCTGTTCCTCCTCCCCATTCTTGCAACCTGTCCCTTTTTCTTTTTTCTCTTCTTCACCATTCTTCCCCCACCTGTCACCTGTTCCTCTTTTCTTTCTTTCCTCATTCTTCCACATCCCATTCCCTGTCCCCCCTTTCCTCCTTTCTTTCTATCCGTCTCCCCTTTCCTCCTTTTCTTCCCCTCCTGTCCCCCCTTTCCCCTTCTTCCCTCCATTCTGTGTTCCCCCTTTCCTTCTCCCTGCTTTTCCTGCTTTGTACCTGGTGCCCCATTTTCCTTCTCTTCTTCACCTGTCCCCTTTTTCTTTCTTTCCCTTTGCTTTGTCCCCTGTCCCCTCTTTCTCCCTTTCCCCTTTCTTCCCCTCCCATGTCCCTGCTTTGCCCCTTATTCCCCCCTTGTCCCCCTTTCTCCTACAGGTCTTCTATCCATCCTTTCTGCCTCTTCCCCCCCACCTGTGTCCTCTGTCCCCCCTTCCATCTTTTCATTTCCCCCCAACATACCCCCTTTCCCCATTCTTCCTGTTACCCCATTCTCCCTTTTTGTCATTCTCCCCTGTCCCCCTTCCCATTTCTTCCCCCTGTCCTCTATCCCCCCTTCCCCCTTTATTCACCCCCTCCCCGTGGCCCCTTCCTCCCTTTCTTGACCTGCAGTCATCCTTTCCCTGTCTTTTTTACCCCTCCTTTTTCTCCCCGCTTTCCCTGTCCTCCTTCTCCCCTGTACCCCTTGTTGCATTAAGAGGCAAAGTAGTTTTGGCAGAAAATAAACTGCCTTGCACTCTAACACTTCTCACTGAGGTGGAAGGCTAGGTGTGGCTAGGTTTAAATTCTGAGTGATGCTCAATTCACCACTATCAGTCCAGTCGTGTTTAATATATTATACTGTTACGATTCTGGATACACTAATAGCGGACTGCACCTTCAGTCTAGTCGTGCTCATGAACTAACATGGCCACTCTCAAGCCTTTGGTTGCATTCAATGAGAAACTGAAATGACTAGTTACTTAAACAGTGCGGTTTATTTAAGCAACAGATATATAGGTTCTTATGGGTTGCCAGTGATAAATACACTGTCTGCAAAGCATGTGCAAATAAAAGTATTGTTAATTATACAAAATGCATGACAAAGTTATAAACAATACAGCCTGGCTATAAATGTAGGAAACAGACTCTTTAGAGAGATTTTAAAGTTTCCTGACAAAGCACTCTGTATAGTCTAAGTCTTACCCACAGGCGTCCCTATTGGGGGGAAGAAAGGCTCAGCCCGCCGACTGGTCCCGGAAGTCAAAGGCAGTCTGTGATGGAGTCCTCCTTGACTTGTTCATGATGGTGTCTTCCCTGATATCTCCCCTTTCTTGGCTATTTTTATACTATATTTTACCTTCAAGGTGGAGTTTGAGTGACTCTAGTCATAAATACCTTTATTATGATTGGTATAAAATTATCTCGCCTCACATTTAAAGGTATAGTTTATGAAAAGTTCAGGGCACAGACTCAAGGAGGAGTGTGGTCGCACCTTGGAGGTGGGTAGCCTTTGGGATGGAGGTGTGTTTTGGTATTATAATGACATTATAATGAGCAAAGTTCGCACAAAGGACAGCATTTCGTCAAAATTTGACAGACTGTTGGCTCAGGGTAGTAAGTATGCAGCTTATCTGTTCCATAGGACCATCTCGTTCCCATATCTGCTGTATTATCACAGAGCTTGGCTGTACAATCTCCACCCCACTCCATCCTCCGTGTTGCTTTGCAAGTAATATTGTACAGGGAATCGCAGATGTAGTGGATTCTTTGCATACCAGCTGCAGCTGTATTCTACCCTAGAAACTTTTTGATTTTATACCTTTCCTTAATGTGTGAATAATGCTGTATTTTTGATCATTTTGGTAATTATTCCACACCCCTTATTCCCCTCCCCTTTCTGACGATTTCCCTTTGTTCTCCCCCATCCTCTCCCCACTTCCTTCTTTCGTTATTCTTCCCCCCCTTTCTGCCTTTTTTTACCCCCGTCTACTGTCCCCCCTTTCCTTCTTTTTCCATTCTTCCTCCCCTTTTCCCCCATTTCCTTCTTTCTGTCCCACTGTTGTCTCTTTCCACCTTTCTGTCCCCCCTTTCTTCCAGTCCCATCCCCCTTTCCACATTTTTTTCCCCTTAGTCCCATGTCCCCCTTTCTTCCCTTCCCTGTCCTGTCCCTTCTTTCCCCATTCTTCCCCTCCCTATCCTGTCCCCCTTCCTGTCTCATCCCTGTCCCCCTTTTCCACCCTGTGCCACCCTTCTCACCCCTGTCCCCTATTCGCTCTTTCTGCCTTTCTTTCCTCTCACTTTTTCCCTTTCCTTTTCCCTTGTCCCCCCTTTCTTTCCCCCTTTTCCCGCTTTCTATTCCTCCCCTCTGTCTACTTACACCATTCTTTCCCTCGGTTCCCTGTTCCCTCTTTCCCCCTTTTCCCTATATTTGCTCCTACTCCTACGTCCCCCTTATTCTGGTCTGTACCGTGTCCCCCTCTTCCCTTGTCCCCCAACTCCCCCTTCTTCCTCTCCCCCCCTTCCTTCCCCACTCTTCTGCTTTCTTCCTTTTTCTCCTTTCTATTCCACTACCTCTTCTCCTCTTCCCCTTCCCCCATTTTCTTCTGTCCCCTTTCTCTTCCCCTTTCTTTCTTACTTACTTCCTCTTTTTTCCCTTCTACCATTTCAATGCCCTTTCCTCCTCGCATTTCCCCTTTCCTCCTTCCCATTTACCCTGTTTCATTCTCCTTTCCCCTTCCTATTCCCCTATTGCCTGTCCTCTTTCCCTTTCACCTTTCCAAGTTCCTGTTTTCTACTTTCCCCTTTCCTTTTTCCCAAGTCCCCTTTCCACCTTCCCCGGTCTCCTTTCCCCATTACCCTTTCTATTCCCTGTCCCATTTCCCTTTCCTATTCCACCATCACCTCTCCTCTTCCCCTTTCTGTATTCTTATTACCCTTTTCCCCCATCACCTTCTTTCTTTCCCTTTTCCCTCTTGGCAAGTCGCTTTGGGTAGCAATACGGATTGCAGCATCAGGGATCCCACCATCCCGCCCCCTGCCTCCCCCCACCCCCAAGAAAAAAAAAAAAGTTAAACCATATGGGAGATCTCTTATTTTGATTTTTTTTTTTTTTTTTTGCTAAACAAAACTCTAAGGAAAGTTAAAACTGTACAATTTACAAACCGACTTGCATTGTTTAAATTGCAACTCCCATATATCTGTAGCATACAATGTATTAGGCGTACCTAAGCAGTTAGGTATTTGTTCTATATCTTTATTAAGAGAGGTAACTGACTGTAACAGGCTTCCCCCCCCCCGATATTTTGACAAAGTGCTCTAAAGTAGTTTATTTCTGTCTCGCTTTCAGTGGCGCATTTCCCCAGCAGTCCAGTAGCATCTCTCTTGGGCAGTGCAGCTGGCCAGATGTCCCTCCTCCTTGTGTAACACACAAAAATCCCTAGTCAAATTATAACCATGTATGTTGGAAATAGATAGTTTAATGATATCAACTCACAGCTGTGCAAGTTAAATTAATGCCAAAGGAAAGCCAAGTATTTTTATAGCGTAAGTATTTTTATTGCCTGTATATAAACAGAGGCACATCTTTTCAGCAAAAGGGAAGGGACAAGGCATCCCTTTATTTTAATTCTTTCATATGTTTCTTGACCCAGTTGCTTTTTAAATTTTTTTTGCTACCTTTCCCTCTCTCTGTCTGCCCAACCTAATTTTAGTTTCTTGCTGGTGTTTCTTGTACCCTGTTGCTTTTCATCATTGTCTTCCTACGTCTGCCTCTATGCAGTTCCACGTACCTATGTTTTAATTCTTGCATATGATTCTTGTATCCTGTTGCTTTCAAAATTTTCTGTCTCCCTCTAGCCATCTATCTATAATTCCCAGTTCTTCCCTCTCTGTCCTGCACCCTGTCACTTTTTACACTTTCTTTGTACATATCCTTGTCCCTATTTGTTAGTTCTCGCCTATGTTTCTTGTACCCTGTTGCTTTTTGAAATTCTTTTTCCATGTCTACCTCTGTCTTGCTTCCTGTTTCTATTTTCTGTTTCTTGCCTTTGCCTCTTTTTTTCCTGGTCACTGTAGAATTTTTCCCCGCCCCTCATCCCATCTCTGTCTGCTTGTCTTGCTGGTCCCTTCTGTCTCTCTCTCCTGCTCCCTGTCTCTCTCGTTTATTCCTCCATCTCTCTGCTCCTGTTTTTTTTGCACAGTCTTGCCTCTCTCTACATTGCTGTCCTGCTCCCCACTCCTCTCTTGCTTGCAGCATCCTGTTTCCTGGCTTCCTGTCCCACCCCCCTTCTCTGTGTCCCTCTGTTCTTCCTTCTGCTATTTTCTTCCCTTTTCTCCCTCTGTCCTGCTGCCTTTGGGCACTGAGCCTCGTAGCCAACTCACTGCTGGGATTTCTTATGCACATTAAGGAATAAACACTTCCTGCCTCCTCTGTGCCCCTGGATGCATTTGATGCTCCCAGGGTGCAGGGTTCATTGTTGAGGACAGGCTCAGGGGAGGGGGTGATGTGCTGTGGGGCTTTGGCAATGGCTCCTGTTCCCAATTGCCTCCAGCTGGAGCTGAGGCAGCCCAGGTGGGACCCATGAAGGTGAGGATGGGCTGGACCGAGGGTTTAAAAAGGCTGCAGGTGGGGATGAGCCTGCTGTGCTGAGGGTCTCTAGCTGGGGAGGGGGGGTGCCTGGGCACACCTGCCTGCCAGAGCTGGCTGAGGAGTGAAATAAAGGGGGTTCCACAGGCAGCTGCCTCCAGCAAGGAATGGATGGTCCCCACAGCAAGGAAGGATCCCTCCTGGCTATCCTTGACAGAGCGCACCACCAGCACAGAGCATCAGGAGCTCGCAGCCTCAGTATACCACATGTGTGAGCCACTGTTCCTCTGGGAAGCATCATGGGAGAAGAGCTTCAAGGCACCCACCACCCGCTCCTAGGCAGGCAAGGGTCAGGCTGCCAGCACCACGCAGGAGGAAGGGGCAGAGACAGAAGCCTCTGGGCAGTGAAGGTCCCCCACCTGTGCCAGGAGCCGCGATGCGTCACGCACCTTCTCTCATGTGTCCAGGCCCTTCCCTGCCACGCTTCTCCCGATCTCTGCCTGCGTCCTTGCCTGTCCCAGCCTCTGTCTCCCCAAAAGGTTTCGCTCTTCTGCCATTGCCACCCTGTACTCTGCCCCCTTCTCCGTTTCCTTTCTGTGCCTCTGCCTTCCCAGCTCCCCATACGCTATTATTTCATTCTTCTCACACTGCCTTCTTCGCTATTGTTTGTGAAAATTGCATTTGTAGGTCTCCCTCTACCCAGCAACCTGTCTGTGCTTCCAGTGACTCCCTCTGCTCTGCTCCCCATCCCTCTTCCAGTGTCCTCTGCCTGTGGCTGTCGGTCCAACTCCATCTCCTGCTATTTAACTTCCTACCTACCTGTATGGCCACTACCCCGTCGCTTTCCAAATCTTCTTCCTGTGTCTCCATTTACCCAGATCCCCGTCTGTGTTTTTTAATTCTTCTTGCCTGTCCTCTACTATGTTACTTTTAAAATTTTGTTTCATTGTCTTTATTTATTCAGTTGGCTGACACTAGTTTTTTCTCCCTCTTTTCTTAATCCATTTGGTTTTTAAGTTTTCTTACTATGTCAATTTTATCCAGTTTGCCTTCCTCACCTTTTAATTTTTCCTGTCTTACTCTTACCCCCTCGCTTTAAAAATTCTCTGTCTACTTTTATGAAGCTGCCAATACCAATTTTTGTTTGTTCTGTATCGGTCTTGTACTCTGCTGCCTTTAAACATTTTTATTTAGTTCGCTGTCCCTATGTTCTTATTTTTTTTTCCGTTCTTTCCATAATCACTCTTGCTTTTAAAAGGTTCTTTCTGTCCACTTTTATCTCATTTGCTGGGTATATTTTTTACTATTTTTCCTATTTCATTAATGCAAAGACTTTAAATTTTTCTTTCTACATCTCCATTGCAGTCTGCTGTCCATATTTCCTTTTGTTTCCCCAATCCCCATCACTTCTTAAATTTTTCACTTTTATCCTGTTTGTCTTTATTGCTTATCTTTTCTTTTAATTATTTCTTGTCTTTCCTTACTGCTGTCGCATTTAAAGTTTCCTTTCTAGATCTGTTTTCGTTTGCTGTCCCTATTTTGTAATATTTCTCTTTATTTACCCTACCGGCTATCGCTTTTTAAATGCTCTTGCTATGCCTACTTTTGTTCCCTTTGCTGTCATTTTAAAATTATTTATTGTCTTTCCTGAGCGCTGTTGCTTTTTAATTTTCCCTTCTATGTCTCCGATTTAGTTTGCCATTGTTATTTTGTAATTTGTTTCCTTGCTTCTTTAATCACGGACGCTCTTAAGATTTTCTCTCTACGCTTACCTCCTTTGCCGTCTTTATTTTTAATTATTTCTTGTCTTTCCTTAACGCCTTCTGTTTTTAGATTTTCTTTCTAAGTGCTTTGAGTTCACCATTTCTATTTTTTAATTTTTTTCCTTATTTTCTTAATCCCTGTTACTTATAAAATTTTATGTCTGAGCTCTTTCCCTCAGAAACCTGTCCTCGGGTTTGTTTGTGCCTCAGAGCCCTCTTACTGTCCTCTGTGCCATCTAGGATGCTTCTATTTGCTCCCTGGCCTCCTGAGGACATCTGCACTCCGTTCCAATCCCCCCCAGACTTCCTCCTCATGTCCCTGTACCTTCTTCGGTCTCTCTGGCCTATTCAGGACCCCTCTCATGGTGTCACGACAACTATAGATGCCTTCAAGGTTGCCCTTAGCACATCTTCAGCTTTGTCGCGGACCTCGCACACCCCTCTCCTTCCATCAGAAGGCTTCCCAACTCCGTATCTGTGACCTGGTGTCGGACACCAAAGTTTTGCTTAGTGTAAGTCTAGTTGCACCTAGACTCCTCTCTGAGAAGGAGCTTAGAAAGCAAGGGAGTCCAGTCTGAACCTTGTTGCTCAGCAGGAGGGTCTTCCCGGGCTCTTCGACAACACCCAGCCCAGTTCTTCTGTCCTCTCCTCCTTATAGTCATGCCTCTATTAGTTCCCTGGCCTCCAAGGCAACATTTACTCAGTTCAGATCCCATCTGGATTTAATCATCACATCCCCTATCATTTTTCTGTTTCTCCAGCTCCTTCAGGACATTCCTTCTGCTGGTCATGATGCCCCCTGGGAGTTTCCCGGCACTCCGCATCCATTTCATAGCATTTTAGGTGGGTCCATCTTTGAGCTGTAGAGCACTCATTTGTTCCTCTATGCTACCTAGAATTCCTGTGGTCAGTCCCCAGCCACCTGGGAACATCCATACTCCCCTCAGATGATCATCCGAGTTTCTACTTGTCCTCCCCCGGCCTTCTTTTGTCTATCAGCCCCCCTTGACATCTCTCTCTTCACCCTCACAAAGCTTCCTGAGACCTTCCTCAAACTCCACAGCCCCTCATAGCATTTTATCTCCCTTTCTATCTCTTTTGTTCTATCAAAGCCTCCCATGTTTGTTTGCTACATGGTGCCCCTTCATCTTTCTCTCTGCCATTGAGGGCATCTCCGTTCAGTTCCTCTCTCACTTATTCATCTGTAGCTTGCCCAGATCCCCTCCCAAGACTCCTAAGCCCTCGCTGTATCTCCGAGCCTTCTTTTCCTACCCTGCCCCCTCATAATGCCTCTGCTCTCTAAAGCCATGTCCTCCGAGTCCTTTCTCATACTCCACAGCACCCTCATAGCACTTCAGCTCCCTTTTGATTTTTTTTTTTTTTTTGTGCTCTTCAGAGTGCTCTTAACTTCCTCTTTGCTGTTTAGGATGCCTTCATTCTGTCCCCACCCCCCTGACATCATCTGTACTTTGTCAAAATCCCCTTCAGAGCTCTGCCTTGTTATCTCTGAGGCTTGGTTGGTCTCTCAGGTGGGGACTCCTCTGCTCCCATCGCCAAGCTCTCCTGACACATCCCCTATGTCCCGGAGTCCTGTTTTAGCTCCAGAGGGCACTTTGAACACCTCTTCTCCTCTCAGAACCTTTCCAGAGTCCGCAACCATTAACCCACTCAGTCTTTCGGTCCTCTCATCCTTTTGGTGTGCCTGCAGTGTGCCCCCTGAGGGCAGCCATACTTCACTTGATTCCCTTTTGAGCTCATTGCATCCCAAGACATCCTTGGTTTCTCTGGCCCCTTCAGGATCTCTCTGACAACGCCCCTCATTCTGCCAGAACCTTTTCTAAAGTCATCAGTGCACTCTAGAGCAGTCCATTTGGTTCCGGTGTTGTAGTATGTTTCTACTTTGTATCTGGTACCCTAAAGATATCTATCGTAGGCTCAGATCCTCTCTTAGCATTCATCTGCTTTTATCAATATATTTGCCACTATTATTTTCTTTGCCTTTTACAATTTATTTTTGTTCTAGCTACTTAAATGTTAATTAGCGTGCTTTATACAGTTTCAGGTATATTACTTGTATTTCCATGCTTTTTTGTTGCTTTCTGTCTTTTGGGACTCAAGTAGTGCTACTGAGTAAATAAGTGAAAAAGAGATCATCAATATGACTCTAAACTGCCAGCAATATAGAGTAAATAACTTACTTTGCAGAGAAAGATATTGTTGAGAATGTTTTCTCATAGAATTTGATTCTGTTTTGTCATTCACTCCCATCCAGAATGCAGTTCTGGCTTAAGCTCAGTAGTACACACAGTCTTACTAAAAACAAACAATAACTCCATAGCAGTATGTTGGGATTTTTTTTTTTTAAAGGACACTCAAGTACATAAATCTTGGTATTTTTTTCTATCTGTATTCCATAAAAAAATAAACTAATTGCCTACCTGGTCATGTTGTTGATGCAATAGATATAGTTGTTGTAAAACAGCGGGTATCACTTTTTCTAGTAAAGGTCACTCTCCCTCTTAGCTGCTTCACACATAGTAAACTTAAGGCAAATAAGATGCGCTTCTCCTCTTGCTGCTTTTATGCTTCTGGGGGTTGGCCCCGCCCTTTACCCAGGGGATTGTGGGAAGGGCAGTGGGCGGGGCCTGAGGGCAGTGGGCAGGGCCCGGGGTATATGAGCCCCAGCTGCGGCTCAGGAGCTTATTCTGCTGCTGGGCTTCTGCAGGGTGAGGGCTCTGTAGCTTCTTAAGTAAAGTGCAGAAGTGCAGCTTTGGTGCTCATTCAGCTGTTTGGGCAGGTCTCTTTTAATATTAAGACTAATATAAATAAGAAATTGGAGGTAAGACTTCTCAGATAATATAAGGCTTGATGCTATACATAGTACAAAATAGACTCATATGTTACTTTTCTTGTACTGTTTTTTTTCTCAGATCAGTAGCTTTGCAATGAGCGTTCAGTGCAGCTAGATGGTTTAATAGTATGTCTCTCCTCTTTTTTATTTTAGGTGCTGTGTCTTTTACTGTAATTCCTGACTTTATTGAAGATAAAATCCTGGTTTTTTCTCTAGTTTTGCGCTACACTCTGTAAGCAGTTGTTTTTATTACCCTTAAATGGGCCAGTTACATGATTATTGAGTAGGCATTAGGGTGAATGTACTTTATGTGTTTATATATGGTATTTTAGCGCTTTGAGGAAGCGGCAGAGATGTAAGGCATATTGCCTTTCAGGGTACGGGACAGCTTCCTGATGGTAGGCAAAGTATTACAGTGACCCTAGAGACTTTGCGGCTTGCGGCAGGCCCCTGGTAGGTCGGGTCAGGGCTTCGCTGGCTTTGTGGGTCTGTAGCAGAGCCCGGAGTCCGTGGGAAGACGGGAGATAGGAGGTGCCCGTCGAAGGCAGGGCAGGGAAGAGCAGCTCCCGAGGAGCGGCCGACGCAGGGGGTTCAGGCCGGCAAATGGGGGGCGGGAGCTGTGGGGAAGAAGTGGGGCGCCTTCCGTGACGGCTCAGGGAGAAGAGAAGGGCTTTCTAGTTTTGGCGCTGGGGGATGGCTAGGAAAGGGGTGTGTGCGTTCACGAGTCTTTCTCGGACCAGTTTTGCAGTTGAGTTTGGGTGTTGAGGGGGCCTGGTCCAGTCTAGCCTCTCGCATTTGAGGCGAGCCAGATCGTAGCGAGGAGGAGCACGGGACTGGTGATTTGGCAGAAGCGCAATGTTAACGTTGTGTTTCTTGGTCTCTTAGGTGCCGTAAATAATTGTCGCTGCAGCCTCGGACTCTGGAGTCGGTGCAGAGCAAGTGAGCGGAACACCACGGTGTTTGGGAGGCAGAGGGTGTTGCGGAAGAGGTTGGCATCTCCTCTCGAGATGCTTATTGCTGGTGCTGTGGTTGCTTTTGGGTTTTTTGTTTTTTTCTTTTGCAGAGGAAGAGGAGACACCTGGTGACCGCAGGAAGACAGCAGATGGCTGGTTTTTGTGGATTGCATCGAGGATGGATTCGGACCCCCGGGCCTCCGAAAGGTAAGTTGAGAGACAGGCGCCGGAGAGGGGCCAAGGGGACGAGGTTGACAGTTGCAAAAAGGGGTTTTTTTTTAAAGTGAGCGTAGCGGCGAGGGCTGTCCTGGAGCACAGTCCCCTTTGGGCGGGTAAAGGGTGCGGCTTACTGGTCAGCGTGATGCTAGCGCACCCCGGGCAGGGCGGTTCCAGCCTGCGTCTGTCGTCGTGTCGTTCGTGTGGTCTTTGTTCTGCGTCTTAGACCTTTCTCGGGTCTCGATGTTGTCCGTAAGCTCCAGGAGCACGGCATGCCGCCTCGGGCACCATCCCCAGCATCTCGAATGCCCGCACCTGTGGGCACAGCACCAATCGGCTGCCGCTCTTCTTGTGTTACGCGCTTAAAGCGTAGATCGGTCTTGCGTCTCGGAAGCTTCTGGGCGGCCCACTTCCACAACCGGGACTTCTTCCCTTCGTCATTACGTTCTTAGGTCTTGAAGCCGGGCTTCCTGCGCATCCATCTGATCAGTCTTGACAGTCCCTTCTCCTCACAGACGATGATGTTCTGCGCTTTGTTTCAGGGGGTTCCATAGAGCCTCTTCACACCGTCGTCACGGTCCCCCAGGTCTTCTTGCCCAATGGTGACTTCGGTCCGGGTGTCACCCTTCTTGCTGAGAGTTTTCCCTCGTCTTTGAGGCGCGTTGTTTTTAGCGTTCCGTGTCGCGTCGGTCTGTGACTGTGTGTGTTTGGCTCGGAGCCCCCCTGCCCGGGTGCGTAGCGTCCAGGGCAGGCAGAATCGCGATGAGAGTCTATAGTTGATATGCGTATCTGTCGAGGCCGCGGCAAAGGCTGCGTAGTCATCTGGAATTGATTAGCTCTCGGTAGGTTGGGTGCATGGGCGCTTCATTAGGGGGTGTTGGCATAAGCGGAGCCAAGTTGGAGAGGGCTGTTCACGGTTAGTGAAGGAGATGTTATCTCAAAGATGTCCAGGCTGCTTTGTGTGGGGTATAATATTTGTGGGCTTGTTTTTTTTGTTTTTTGTTTTTTGATGGCAGGCTGTAGTTGGATCTAGTTGAACAGTGTTCCGAAGTAGAAACAAGACCTTTGGAATTAAGCTATTGCTCTGCATCAAGGTAATGTTTGATATTTTTTTTTCTTTTTTTAGATGCAGAGAGACGAGATGCGCAGGGCGACGCAGGGGAGCCGAGAGCAGCGCTGTACGGAGGTGGCTCGGCATGTGGTATTAGAGGGAAGATGTGACTGGCGGCTCCCTGAATACAACTGGGTACTTTTTTTTTTTTTTTAAATGTGAATTTGAGGTTGTGTAGCCATGTGCGAATGTGCTGGTCTGAGGTACAACAGAATCAGTTTTCCTTTCAGTAATTTTACTTTTCAGGTAAGTCTCTTCTAACTAACTGAACTCTCTGAAGAGGAATGATGTACTTTTCAGGTAGTATCCCCTTGCAGTGTACTAAGACCTTATATTTACACTTAATGGCAAGGGATGCTATGCGGAGAGGCTCTTGCTTATTCTTATTGCTATAACAACCTGTGTCAGGTAACTGTGTGAGCCACGCTGGAGGGTCGGAAGCTGAAAAGCGTAGAGGGGTCGCACCCACAGTGAAGAGGGGACAGGACTGGTGACCCGAATCCGGCTGACGGGGTGTTCCATCCCATCCTTATCGCGCTCAGTATAAAAGCTTGAGGGATGGAAGGGGTCGGTACCTGTCCTTCGGTGGCCGGCGTCCGAGGACTCCTCTGTCTGTTCGTCATCCTTTGATCCCGATCCATGCGTTTGTGCAGCCAGATCCGGACTCCAGTTCCCATCCGTCGCTGACTCCAGTCTCGGACTTTCCCCATGCTTGCTGGTGAAATGATGGCCATCCTGGGAGCGGGAGACCGGCTTGTGTATATATTTTCTGGTTACCGTTATCTTTTCTTGGTATTATTTTTCTGTTAACATTTCATTACAGTTCATCTTCCTTTTCAATCCATAAATCCCCCTCCTTCTTTTCTCCCTTGGGAGAGAAGTTAAAAGGGAGCATCTGTCACCTGTTTTAATGCCCAGCCTGAACTGCGACAGCAATGATGGGTAGGGCACCGGAGCGGACTCGAGCGAGGTGACCGGCGGCCCAAAGTGTCAGTGCTTTCTCGGCCGCTGTATTACAGGCAGCGTACAAGCCCCTGCTTGCGCTCTGTCCGTCGGTCCTATCCAGAATACAGTTCTGGCAGAAGTTGGGTTATATGCGTGGTCTCACTAAAAATGCGGTATGACCCATTGTGGGGTTCCTTTGACAAGGAAGCTAAAGCACATGGAGTCTTGATAAAGATATTGTTGTTGTGCTTGATGATCTAGTTTCCTACATAGGTTAGCACGACATGTATCTCTTTCTATCTATGCCCTGCAAAAGTTTGTTTAAGTTTACTTCCCTACCCGGTCCCGTTGCTGACACGACTGGTGTAGCTGTAGTAAAATAGCACGTGTTGTCCCTTCCTGTAAGGGCCGCTTTTTCCATTTTGGTGTTTTGCACGTTGTAATCCTCAGGCACGTGAGAAAAGGAGCTGCTGCTCCTCTGGCAGACTGTATGCCTTCTGGTGCTCGGCCGGGCCCCTTTCCCTGGTGATGGTGGGAAG
>CANTUZ010000027.1:5802109-5817440 GCA_947846985.1 Fratercula arctica
TTAGGCAAGACTACAGCAACTTGGATAAAGACTTACTATCCTATCCCACTGCACCTATCTTACCTTATGTCTTACTCTTTTTAAGTTCTTTAGGAAAGGTTCATCTTTTGATGTATGTTTGTGTAACAGACAGCCCATGGACTGACTTCTTATACAGATACAATGCAAATAATAACCCCAGACTCACTACTTTGTTCTTTTAACGAAAAAAGCTTTTAACCTTCAGAAAACATTTGGAAGTGGAATTCTCTTACGCTTTGCAGACAGAAACTGAGACATAGAGGAACTAGGCACTTAAATCAAACAGGAAATCTGTGTAAAAGCTTCTTCCGAGTTCAGATTGACATCCTTAATGTTTTTGTCTCTCTAAATATCACCATTCTCAAAGCTACAATGAGTAAGGACATTCCTTCATATTGGAAATTTTTCATGTAGGTTATAATACACAGGAAGATGCTCTCAATATTGGTGGCTTCATACACATTCAAAAAACGGTAGTCAGCAGGTGACAGACTAGAGGAGATCTGCTTCAGAAATTGAGGGAACCATATAAACAGGATTAAAAAAAAAAGCCCCACACCTTATAGAGGCTGTAAAATTACACAATCATATTAGTGTTCCCAAACGTGAAATGACAGAAACAATAAGGAGCAACTCCAGCCTGTTCTCAAAAATGAAAGCCAGATGTTTGGATTCAACCACTGGGTGAAAGTTCATTTTAAGGGAAAGAAAATACAAACACATGCCTTGATATTTTAAAAAATCAGGTTAACAGTGAAAGGCCCTTATTATAGTTGTCTTTCATACAGAAATTAGTATTGTCTTTAAGGCAACAATATAGAGAAGTGCCTTCCTAAACAAAGCCAGTGCTAAGTCATGGTTAATTCATTATTGCTTTTGAACAGGAAAAAAAAGTCACAAGGAATTCAACTGGATACGATGGTCTCCCAAGGAAGGACAGACAACATCAATGAGTCAAGAAAACACAAACATACAATTACCTGCTTTTTAGATGTCTTAAAGCAAAATAATTACACTCCAAACTAAAGGAGTCATTCATTGAACTTCTACTGCAGTAAACAAAATGAGTTTTATACTAGTCTTTGCTGTAGAACAAATATTTTTCCACTCTCCCTGCTCAATAGAACTATACCATTCTTCAGCACAGTCACAAACCTGAATGAGAAAAAACTCAGAAAAAATATAATGCCGGCTTTATATACAAATATACATATAAAAATTGGAATATAAAGGAATAGCTACACATATATTAAAATACATTAATATATATGTAAACTGATGCGAGCAATACTGATGCACAATACCCTATTTAAAAATAATTGATAAAATGTACAGTTTAGGGAATTTTTGCTGTTAAAATATAGAAGTCGTCAGTTCACCTGTGCATGATGTCATCTAAACATCGTGTGGGCCTAGTTATTTATACATAAACACACACTAATTGACTATTCCTTAAAAAAAAAAGAGGTTATTCACTGATTATACAGATCTGGCATTTGAAACTATGTTGATACTGATAATACTGACGTGTTTGAGTAGTCAGAGCTAGAGACCAACAAAAATAGAACATTTGGAAGATATACATCCAAATATGAAATTTTATCATATCATCTAACAAGATATATACTACAGAAAAGATAATCAGAGTTCATGATTTTTTGACTTCTTGTTTCTAAAGAGCTTGCATCATGAAGAAGCAGCAAGTCTTTGACGAAAGGGTCGAGTCTTCACTATCAGGTAAAGAGCTGATGTCCCAGTCATTTCAAGATTGGTAGATGACTAGATTATTATAATACAGTCTGCAGAATATGTCTTAGAACCATTTGGAGGTTGAAGCAGGTACAAAACAAACAAGTTCTTGTTGAGTCGTGGTATCACCATGCTAGATTTGAAGTGGCTACTTGCTGGTCTCTTGGTGAAGGTTAAAATATTAGTTATGATCAGTAGCCCACTGTGGTATATGCTTATCTAGTACCAAACTGCTGTCTACAACTGTTAAGAGTGCCACAGACAGCACAGGCACTCAGAAAGAGGCAACAGCTGATAAGTGTTCTCCAAGAAATATTACCTTAACGGATCCAAAATTTACCAATTTCTAGGCATAGGAAGAAACCGTTTATTTGTCAAGTATCTGACCTTATGAGAACATGGACTAAAGAAGTAATACCCATCAGGGAAAAGTTTCACAGAATCAGAAACAGATGAGAAATACTGTAGAAAAAGAAACTGCCACCAAAAGGAGAAGCACAGCTGGTAGCCAAGACAGTTAGGTAGGTGGAACTACAATACTGCAGTAGACATTATCATTAAGAATAAATGCACTCTGCTTAATCCAGGTTATACTAGCATAATTTAGAGATTAGAAATCTACATTAAAATGACATTCTGTTATATGACCACAGAAATGAAACATTGTGGAGTTGTTCAAGAACACCCTCCTGAAAGGACAAGAGCAGTCCATCCCCTACAAAGGGAAAGGAAGAAGGCAGAACAAGAGACCACCCTGGCTTAACAATGAGCTTTTGGGTGTGCTTAAAAGCACTAAAGAAACGTACCAGCTATGGAAAGGCAGCCAAATCGGCACCGAGGACTACAAGAACCTTGCTAGGGCATGCAGAGATGCAGACATGAAGGCTAAGGCTCAGCTGGACCCCAGATCACAGGATCAAGTAGCTATGACAATGCATGTATCGACCCACCAGTACTGGAGGAAGGGCTGGTTTGTGGCCTCTTGCAAGGGCTCAACCCACATAAATCTATGGGCCAGGACAGAATCCACCCCAGGATGTTGAGAGATGTGGCTGACATTGCTACACGGCCACTCTATAATATTTGAAAAGTCGTGGATATCAGGGGATATCCCTGATGACTGGAAGAGGGCAAATGTCATATCCATCTACAAGAAGGGCCCAAAAGAGGACCCAGGAAACTACAGGCCCATTAGTCTTACTTCAGTCCCTAGGAAAGTAATGGAATGAGTCCTCCTAGAAAATATTACAAAACGGATGAAGCAGGTGATTGGGAAAAGCCAGTACAGATTTACCAAAGGCAAATCATGCCTGACTAACCTGATGACCTTCTACAACAAAATAACATCTTCTGTTGACATGAGGAGAGGAGGGGATATTGTTTACCTGGACTTCAGCAAAGCATTTGACACTGCTTCCCACAGCCTTCTCCTGGACAAACTGGCAAGGTACAGACTGGATGTCTAGATACAGACGGTCTGTGAAATGGGCAGGAAATTGGCTAACAGGCCGCACTCAGAGGGTGCTGATCAATGGTTTTTACTCAGGCTGGCAGCCTGTCATAAGCGGGGTCCCCCAGGGATCGATACTGGGCCTCACTGTTCAACATCTTCATAAATGATCTGGATGATGGGATTGAAAGCACCCTCACCAAGTTTGCTGATGACACCAAACTGGGTGGTGAGGTGGACACGTCAGAGACCTGGACAGACTGGAAGAGTGGGCTAGCAAGAACAGTATGAAGTTTAACAAAGACAAGTGCAAGGTCCTGCACCTGGGATGACACAACCGAAGAGCCTAGTACAGGCTAGGATACGAGGAAACGGCCTCAAGTTGCGCCAGGGGAGGTTTAGACTGGATATTAGGAAAAATTTTTACACTGAAAGGGTTATTAAGCATTGGAACAGGCTGCCCAGGGAAGTGGTTGAGTCACCATCCTTGGAGGTTAGACAGGTAGACATAGTGCTTAGAGATATGGTTTAGTGATGGTTTTTGTCAGAGTTAGGTTGATGGTTGGACTAGATGATCTGAAAGGTCCCTTCCAGCCTAGGCAATTCTATGATTCTGTGCGTGGCTGGGGAGCAGCTTTGCTGAAAGGGACCTGGGGGTCCCAGTGGACAAGCTGAACACGAGTCAGCAGTGCGCCGCTGCAGCAATGGGGTCAAATCGGATCCTGGGCTGCATCTGCAGGGGCATTACTAGCAGAGATAGAGACATGATCATCCCACTCTACTCAACGCTTGTCAGGCCGCACCACCTGGAGTACTGTGTCCAGTTCTGGTCCTCACAATTCAAGAAAGGTGTGGACAGACTGAAGAGGGTGCAAAGGAGGCCCACGAAGATGATCAAAGGGCTGGAGAACCTGCCCTATGAGGAAAGACTGAAGGAGTTAGGTCTTTTCTCCCTGGAGAAGAGAAGGCTCAGAGGGGACCTCATTACAGTATTCTAGTACTTAAAGGGCAGCTACAAAGAGGACGGAGGCTCTCTCTTGACAAGGAGCCACATGGAGAACACAAGGGGCAATGGGTACAAGTTGCACCGGGAGAGGTTTCATCTCAATATAAGAAAGAATTTTTTTACAGTGAGAACAATCATTCATTGAAACAAACTCCCCAGGGGATGTGGTAGTGTCCCCATTGCTGGAGGTTTTCAAGATGTGATTGGACAGGATGCTAGATAATCTCATCTAGGCTCCCTTACCCATGAAAGGTTGGACCAGATGACCTTTCAAGGTCCCTTCCAACTTTGCCTGTTCTATGATTCCGTGAAAGCTCACTTTCCCTCCCTGGCCTTTCTGAAGTAGGATTCTCAGGAATCTGTCTTATTATTTCCTTTATCTTATGTTCTCTACAGAACAAAGAAATAGTAAGCAGGGAAAGAAAAAGACTTTATAAAGAAGTCAAGCACCAAAATTCATAATTTGTCCTCCTTGCTTTGCAGAAGGTGTCACCATTACACCATACAGTCGTTGATCTGTGTTTGCAACACAGCATTGGTGATGTAAATGATTTTTTATTTTATTTCTGAGTAAGCAAATCCTAGACTCTTTATAATCCTTTTATTTCATAAAATACCTCTTGATTTTGCTGACTGTACTAAACTTTCTGCAATAGCCTATGTCTATTTTATGCCATTAAGTTTCTTAAATGACTAGCTGAAACCTGCTAGTTTCTTACAGACATAAGAATGAAATAAGCATATGCTAGTTTGTTGTAGTGTAAGAATGTGGTTCTTATGAATGAATTAAAAAATCAAATCACCTCCTAATGCATTAATATGGTAGTTTACAAGTACTTCAAAACCGAAGGAACATTTTAGCAAGTATCAGACATAAGATATATTTTCCAAAATATGTGCAAAATTAATCTTTGCCATTTTGACTTTGGTGATCTGTAACACTAAGCTTGCATCATCAACAGTGACATATATTTTCTTTTGACTGAGTATAACATCCATAACCAATAGGTTTTTTGTTAAATAAGCCTAAGTGGAAACTTGATGCATTAAGAGCCGTTTCCTTGAGAAGTAATCTCTGATAAATAAAACAAGCAAGATGACTAACCTAAATCAAAGAGGGAACATGATAGAATGTTACTTGTTTGAATATTTTTGTGATATTTGTAATAGAGGAACGCTGAGTTCAGAATTTTTGCTTCTGCAGTATTTCCAATGAGGACTGAAATGTGACTATCTAAGATAGACCTAATTAAAATAAGTATTAATGTATTAAATAACTTTATATTTATACAACATTCCATAATTTCTTCTATTTCTGCTAAATTCTTGGGTCTCTTCTCGATGAAGCTGAAAGCACAGGGTGTAGAGCACATGTTGCTGATGTAAAATAGTGCAAGAAGTATAATTAGACACTTGATTTTCCCCCCCTAAAAAGTCATTTACTGTAAAACTTCCTAATAGGAAAAAGACATATTTGGGAATTCTTGCATCTGTGACAACCATAACCCTGATAAATTCTACTTTTACATCCAAGGGCTGCAAGATATGTTGAGATAAATATTTCAGTTTACGAGCCTCTTGCCAGTTTTCATCTAGAAGAACAACAGAAAACTTAAGCTTTTAACCTTGAAAAAAAATTCTTCTAACTTTATATGAGCTGTGAATACTAGATAAAAAATTTTGTTTCGGCAAGACTGCTAGCATCTGGAGTTGAAACTATTCAACATGAAGAGTAAATTTAAAATCAGTCTATACCTCCACTCAGTACAGCAGTCACTGTTTCCTCTGCTGTGGAGTGTGTATATGCATCCTACCTATCTGCACTCTTTTTACAAAGAGGTACTCATCTCTTTCAGAAAACCACTTTTTTTCTGCACACAGGGAAGTTTTCTTTCTCCTTTCAGCTCCCACCACTGCTACAGACATGTTATTACCCATACCAAGTTTAATTAAAGGTGCCAGATGCTCTTTAGATTTCTTCCGAGCCAACAATTGTAAGTAGTCTTTAAAGATGCACCAAGCAAATGACATGATGCTACTGAACAATGGTAATGCACAAGTAGAAACATATATAAGTAAAAAAAAATAATAAAAGAGCAGAGATTAAATGAGAAGAACTGGAATTTATACTCGTGCTGGTTTTGGCTGGAATAGGGTTAAATTTCTTCATAGGAGCTAGTATGGGGCTATGTTTTGGATTTGTGCCGAAAACAGTGTTGATAACACACTGATGTTTTTGTTATTGCTGAACAGTGCTTACACAGTGTCAAGGCCTTTTTTGTTCCTCACACTGCCCTGCCAGAGAGTAGGCTGGGGATGTGCAAGAAGTTGGGTGGGGACACAGTTGGGATAGCTGACCCCAACTGACCAAAGGGATATTCCACACCATGTGACATCATGCTCAGCAATAAAACTCAGGGGGAGGTTGGTGAGGGGGGCTGCTGCTCGGGGACTGGCTGGACATCAGTCGGTTGGTGGCAAGCAATTGTTTTCATTTTCATCACATCTGAGAAGAAATTCTGGTTTTTGATCAACTTAAGAGGAGTGCATGATCATGCTTCAAGTTAGCAATGAAAACTGCCTTAGGCTGCGACCACAATCCATTAAATATTTATCATGTGCAATGAGATGATGCTAGAAAAACCAGACATAATAAATGATGAAGATGACAACATGAAACTCCAGAACACCCGCACTGGTGAGGAGCGGAAAGAGGTTAGATTTCAGAATATGAATTTATCATGCAAAATCTATAAGCAACCTTGTTGATCGGTTCAGATAAACAAGATGAAAGCTGTTAAAACTGTTCCAACATTACTAATGGTTGTCCTGTCAATGAAGAACCAGATGGCAACCATATTCTAGAATTTCCAAGTTTTATAAATAAAAAGTTTAAGATTTCTTCAGTTTTGATTGCCTAGCTATATTTGAGTGACATAGAAAGTTTTAGGAAAGTCTTTTTTTGTTTTGTTTTGTTTTATTTCTTCTTTTGGAAAGAGAACTAGGTTGATGCCATAAATTGAATTCTGGGAAACCCATCTTTTGTAATGTCTTTCAGTGGTGCTGAAAATCATGGCTATTTTGGGGTAGTGGGTTCCTTGACTTTCTGCAGTTCACAGGGCCCCAATATTTTCCAGCGATCTTCTGGAAAGAAAAGTGCCTTCTTGCTTGAAAGACGTGTTAAGAATTCTTTCTTGAAAAGGACTGAAAAGTATGATCATATCAATTATATTGATATCATGTCTTTTTTTTTTTTTCTTTGACCTCTGAGATTAGGATAGTCCTTTGCAACAGAACATTCTACAGATCGCTCTTCATCCCTTGGCAAGTTTCTGAATCTCAGACTAGATTTTATAAGCAATGCACAACATATTTTAGAAATCTCTATCAGGTTTTTAATTTGTGAGTGGATGAACTTTTGGATCACTATGGGCAACTCAATAATCTTGTGAAGTTAAGAATTATTGATAGGGATATACCTCTAAAGTAACGCTATCCTTAAGTTAAAATAGACATATAGCAGGATTTCTTATTTCCACAAAAGACTGAATCTTATGTGATCAGAATCAGAGTGCTCAGTGGTAATGAGCAGGGAACCAAGCATATTGCATCTAAACTGCTGTTTTTATCAAATTAAATCTCAGCAATAGGCTGTGGTATCAATAGTCAGTATTGCTATTGGCTATTTAATTGATAAACATTACAATACATCATCAACTAATAGGTGGGTTAAATAATATTTAATAGGGATTTTTTTTTTTCCCAGAAGAATGCCTGGATAACTTCTACACAAGACTGGATGATACTTCTGACCTGACATTAATTACTTCATAAATTAGTGCTGGAGAAGTTTTTTGATGGGAAGGACAAGAAAGATGATCCACCTAACTATAGACTGGTTAATCTGACATCAGTCCTTAATGAAACAGTATAAAAGCTCACACACAATTCAGTCAAAGAAGAACTAAAGAACAGAAATATCACTGATACACAATTTCATTCCAGAGATTAGCTTGATAAAAGCAGTTGCTTATATACAGCGTGCTTGAGTTTTCTATAATTTAACTTATCACTGAGTATTCTGTTTTTGAAAATGTATAATTTAAATATTAACAGACTACAAACTTAAATGAGGTAAAAATAATCCAATAATTCTTAAGAAAGAAATAAATTTTATTTTTATATTTTTTATATATATAATTTATTTTTATATTTTTTTAATATATATATATTATATGTATGTATGAATGGGATCACCCGGCCAAACTGGTTTTGGAGCACAAAAGGTGAAATGCAGGGAGCTGTCATTCATCTTGCCTTGACAGATGCTTATCGATCCTTATCTATGCAGAGATAACTTGGGAGGAGCTGTGGAAATGGCTCAGCCCGGGGTTGTCGCAGCACTGCATCACAATAAGAACCGACACCCGAATGGTGCCTTGAATAGTCCTTTAACAAACAAAATGCCCTGAGTCACATCCCACCACTATTCAGTGACTTTGAGTACCAGACATCACAAAATAAACAAAACTACCTAAGGGGCCATCAAACCACCAGAGATAACCATTCCAGATAGCGCAACCCATTCAGGCACAGTCCTGCCCACCCATTGAAACAGGATATTTAAACCCTAAGCTTTGGGGAGGAAAAGGGGGGAGTCTTCCAACGATACAGCTGGCCTGTAGGAGATTCCCCCCCCCCCCCCCCCCCCCCCTTGTCCAGGACGCTGTGCAAGGTAACTTCCCAGGGATTTAGCGGCCTTATCTGATGTGAAGTATGTTTGAAAAACAATCCTAATACTAGAAATCGAGTACAATTGGGAAGCATTGGAAAGGGAAATATACCAGGAGATCACTGGCAAATCGATTTTTCTGAACTTCCAAGAAGAGGAGGGTACAGATACCTATTGGTACTGACAGATACCTTTTCTGGATGGCCAGAGACATTTCCATGTAGAACAAACAAAGCAAGAGAAGTGACTAAGGTACTATTAAATGAAATAATACCTCGATTTGGGGTACCCACGATCATTTCATCAGACGGAGGTACTCATTTCTGTGCGCAAGTAGTGCAACAGGTAAGCAAACTATTGGGAATTGATTGGCAATTACATACACCTTATAGACCGCAAGCCAGCGGACAGGTGGAAAAAATGAATCACATGATAAAACAGCAAATAGCCAAAATATGTCAAGAAGCAAACCTATATTGGCATCAGGCACTACCTATTGCACTACTCAGGATACGTGTAAAACTCAGAACTAAGGAAAATCTGAGCCCTTTTGAAATAGCCTATGGGAGGCCATACCAAGCTAAATATCAAGGGGAAGACTTGAATCAGATAGGGAACCAGTATTTACAAAATTATGTTGTATCCTTAGGAAAACAATTGGAAAATATTAATAAGAATGTTTTGGGAGCTAGGGCTAAGGGGTTGGACCATCCGATCCACCCATTTAGCCCTGGGGATTGGGTTTATATTAAGAATTTTTCAGATGATCCACTAGAGGAGAAGTGGAATGGACCATTCCAAGTCTTACTGACCACCTTCACTGCAATCAAGATCAGAGAACAACTAGCCTGGATCCACTACTCCCGTGTGAAGAAGGCTCCAAATGAGCAATGGACTTCTGAACTGGCTGGACCCTTGAAGATGAGATTACAGAGAAGTTAGAATGAAGCCTTTAAAGGTCTTAGCTTTAAGTGTCAACATTGTAAATATTGTTGTAGCTTGGGATGAAAATGTACATTATGCAACCATAATGGCAATAGCAAACGCAACCCAAACAAAAGACTGGTGGGTATGCACAGCATTACCAAAAGGAAACATGAGACTATCCTTTTTTGGGGTGGCCTCAACTCATTGAAATTATGATAACAACGATTGGCCTGAGTTCTGGAAACAGTCAGATGGTGGTTACTGTCAATATGACAATACGAGCAGGGAAGAAGGTCTGAAATTTGATTTGCAATTGCTAAAAGATGAACATACTCAGTTTCTAGTGAGCAACAATAATTGCAGTTGGAAACAAAGATCCCAGAACTGCCTATGCCCACCCCCTCCTTTTAACATATACAACTGTACTTGTAATGATGGGTGGAACAATTTTTGGATAAATAAGACTACCATAAACGTAGGGGAATGGAACCTTACGGGTTTAAATATAACATACATTGATTTTTGCAACAGCACCCAACTTCGGACCTACGAACCCGAAGGTTTAGATCCAGCTAGAAACAACTCCCCTTATGGGTGGCACAGTGCAGGGAGTTTCTATGGAGCCAACATGACAGCAACATACAGGCCCTGTAAATTACCTCATGGATATTGGTGGCTGTCTGGAGATGGTATTAGTAGAAAGCAGCTTCCTGCAGGATGGAAGGGAATGTGCACTTCACAAAATAAATTGTATAATCGGTCACAAATTCCCCAAGGAATGAGATCCCTGCTAAGAAAAATAAAAATGAAAAGGGAAGAAAATCCCCTTGTTATCCTCAATACTCGTTATCATAGTTTTATACAGTGGTTCGTACCTTCGCTTGGGGTCTCAGAATTAGAAAAAGCAATAGTCAACATATCAGCAACTATCGATAAAATAGTCAACTCTATTGCAGATGCAATTAAAGGATTACAAGTAGAAGTAAACTCATTATCAAAAGTGGTTTTGCCGAATCGAATGGTCTTAGAGTTGTTGACGATAAGAGGAGGAGTATGTGCAGTGATTAATCAAAGCTGTTGCACATATATAAATCAAGAAGGGAGAATCGAAGATCTAGAGAAAATATGGGAGAAAAACAAAATCCTATATGAAGTTAGCAAAGATAGCACTAGTTGGGGATTTGAAGAATTGTGGAACAAACTGACCTCATGGTTGCCTAACTGGAACTGGCTTAAGGAACTATTTGTGGGCATTATTACTCTAATTATTTTAGGGATAATCGTTTGCATGCTACTTAGGTGCTTTTTGTGGTGCCATCGAGATTCTGAAGAAAATTATAGCGATTGGAAATGGCACAGAATTAGACACCAGGTAGAAACAGGGAAGTATTTTCCTCAGACTCTTCAGAAAGATGGACTGTTATAGAATTTGCAAAATAATTTGCAATGATAAAGGGGGGAACTGAAGTATATATATTAGAACTGTAAATTAGAGTAGGAGCTTAATTTAAGAGACTGGGTGCCTTAAGGCTGGACAAAGAGCAGATGCAACAGTTGTAGTACTAAATGTCAGAACTTATCTCCTATTTTTTAAGAAAGAATGCTTTAGGACAGTATAACCTTGTAGTAGAAGCTTCTCTCTCAAAACCAGGGGCCCAGGATTACTGAGGAATGCAGAGACTAGTCAAAGCTAACACTTTTGATGCGCCAGCGAGAATAAAGAAGTAGAGCAGAGGCCTGCAGTTCACCCAGAAGTCACAACGATGAAGAGGAGTGGAGGAAGTAAACGACCACCAGATGTCTCTGAAGACCACCGAGAGACTCTAGTGCGCATGCGGGAGTGGGCAGTAACCTGTAATAACGAGGTAATGAATAGGTAATCATTTCTTGGAAAACTAGTGAATATGCATACGTAGTATGTATTTAAACTGTACATCTAAGTCAGTCGGCGCGCACATTAGGTGGAGCAATCCCCTGTGTGCCCGGCGCTGCAATAAAGAATACCTGCTTAATAGTCACCAAGGCTATTGAGTCTTAACTGTGGCATTTCACTGCATCAATAGTAGCTGGTATGGGGCTATGTTTCGGATTTGTGATGAAAACAGGGTTGAAAACACAGGGATGTTTTAGTTATTGCTGAACAGTGTTTACACAGTGTCAAGGCTTTTCCTGCTTCTCACACTGTCCCACCAACAAGTAGGCAGGGGGTGCACAAGTAGTTGGGAGGGGACACAGCCGGGACAGCTGAACCAAACTGACCAAAGGGCTATTTCTTACTATATGACGTCATGCTCAGCAATAAAAGCTGCAGGGTAGAAGGAGGAAGGGGGGGGGGATGTTCAGAGTTACAGCGTTTCTCTACCCAAGTAGCCGTTATGCATGATGAAGCCCTGCTTTCCTATAAATGGCTAAACATCTGCCTGCTGATGGGAAGTAGTGACTGCAAGAAGGACACGGACCTTTTGGAGCGGGTCCAGAGGAGGGCCACAAAGATGATCAGAGGGCTGGAGCACCTCTGCTATGAAGACAGGCTGAGAGAGTTGGGGCTGTTCAGCCTGGAGAAGAGAAGGCTCCGGGGAGACCTTATAGTGGCCTTCCAGTACCTAAAAGGGGCCTACAGGAGGGACAGGGAGGGACTCTTTATGAGGGAGTGGAGTGATAGGATGAGGGGTAATGGTTTTAAACTGAAAGAGGGGAGATTTAGATTGGGTATCAGGAAGAAATTCTTTACTGTGAGGGTGGTGAGGCAGTGGAACAGGTTGCCCAGGGAAGATGTCAATGCCCCATCCCTGGAAGTGTTCAAGGCCAGGCTGGATGGGGCTTTGAGCAGCCTGGTCTAGCGGGAGGTGTCCCTGCCCATGGCAGGGGGGTTGGAACTAGATGATCTTTAAGGTCCCTTCCAACCCGAACCATTCTGTGTGTGATTCTGTGAATTCCTTATTTTGCTTTGCTTGCATGCACAACTTTTGCTTTACCTATTAAACTGTCTTTATCTCAACCCACAAGTTTTCTCACGTTTACCCTTCTGATTCTCTTCCCCATCCCACTGAGGGGGAGTGAGTGAGCAGCTGTGTGGGGTGTAGCTGCTTACTGGGGTTAAAACACAACATCAGTACACCATGTAGACAAATGTTAAAACTGAAGAAAGAGAAAGCAAAACCAAAGACAGTTCAGAAAAAAACTATGGAAAGATTTATAAGCAAGATAGTTTGGCAACATGCAGTTAATAGCTTCAACAGAAAACTAAAGGTTAAGAGAAAATATAAACTTTAGACAGCCTAAATACTACAAAAAAACTAACTTTCACTGTTATAGACCTAGTTTTCTAATAAGTATTTTTAATAATAGTAAAAAATGCCAATAAACTAACTTGAACGTTTTACTCCATGTTTCTGTTTATCATTTTTTCACCTGACCAGTCCCATATCCAACTAAACCAGCAACCCGAATTTTCATCATCTTGTTTTACTCCTGGTCTGTAAATTTTTAAATCAGTCTTAGTTGCTTGAAATTAAAATATTTTTTTTTGCTTCTCACTATCCTACTCTATTTTTTTTTAAAATAAATTAAATTCTCAAATTCGAGTCTGTTTTGCCTGTGATGGTAACTGGTAAGCGATCTCCCTGTCCTTATCTCTACCCATGAGTTTTTTCATCTTATTTTCTCCCCCTGTCCTGTTGATGGAGTGGGAGTCATAGAGCGGCTTGTTGAGCACCAGGCAGCCAGCCAAGGTTAACCCACCACAATGTTATAAAAGGTAGATGTTTACATTACAATGAGATATTAACTATTATTTCATTTAAAGAGCTCGTTTTTATTTAGCATTTATTATTAATTGAAATATAAGGAGGAACTTGTGCAAAATTGCCTCCATATGTTATCTCTTTAACACACTGTAGAGATAGGGAGTAGCATAGAGGATCTGTTTGACCCTGGTGAGACAAAGCTGTATCCTTGAGAGGCGCCTTGAGAGAAAAGATAAGCAAGCATCAGGAGATATCAGCAAGAACAGGAATGTGAAAGCAAAGCTGCTACTCCGCGTGAACAGACAGAGACGACCAATCGGAAGACACTGAGAAGCGCATGGCAATCGACCTTCAACCTATCAGTAGGATGCTGCCTGCGCGTGGACAGTACCTGTACCTATAAAGCTCGGAAAATTGTTGTAATAAAGGTCTTTGGTCCATACCCTGCCAGAGTCCGTGAATCAATGTTCCACAACACACAATTTGAATAATTTTAATTCCTTTGACTGTTGAACAGCAATATGAATATTTATGGAACATGCATCTCTCTTCACAGTAAAATAATACCAATCCTTAAGAAAGACAGTAAGTAAGGAAAGATCTGTTTACCCTCCTGTCCTGGTTTCATCTGGGAAAGAGTTAATTTTCTTCAAAGGAATGTCAGTTCAGAAAGTTGTTGCTAAGCGATGTTTATACTTTTCAAGGACTCTTTTCGACTTCCCATAGAAGCTGAGAAGGAGCCTATACAGAACAACGGAATGGCCAATGGAATATTCTGTACCATAAACATCATGCTCAGTATATAAGTGGGGGTTGGCCGGGGGTCGGGAATCCACGATCACTGGAACACATCCAGTAACATCCACAATCACAGGAAAAAAGGTACTAATACAAGTTTATTTCTAATCTGCATATTTGTTAAAGATCCTAAGACAGGACAGGTTTGCCTCAGGCAACAATCATGTGTCTCCATACTGTTGTATACTGTCATGTCTCGGTGTTCTACCTATTTTAATAGGTAGCTGTAATTTGATTCCTGGTGAAATGATTTGATAGGTACATAAAAGCACTAGGGACTACATAAATCCATTAGCAAAATAGCTGTATTTAAATATATGTCATATGGAAGACTCTAGATCAATGTAAAATAAGTGCTCTTTTGTTTCCATTCTCAGATTGGATTATAATTATGCCACGAATGAATAAGAACAGTAACACAAATACTGGGACTTTGGAAAACTGAAGAAGTGTTAAATGTCCTTATATATCTATGTTAAATTTATCACATGCTTATCATTGCATACTTGATCTATAAGGTTTCATCATTAGGGAAGAATACATTGTCTACTCCAAAAGTCATGTGACTGAATGCATTATTTCATAACATTCTGTGTTTTAGCACCAATTAACACAAAGCTGATTAACTAGCAGTTGTAATTGAGTACAAAACAATTCAAAGCTTTTTTGTAAGCAAAGGTGATTTCAGGAACTGCCAAGAATGCATGTGTCCTGGTTCCGGCGGGGACAGGGTTAAGTATTCCATGCCATGTGAGCCACGCCCACCCTGAGATTAAAAGGAGGGGAGGGGGCAGGAAGCTGGGTTTGGAGCGGGCTGGTGCGTCCTGGGTCCGGTCGGTGAGCGGCGGGGAGTGGCGGTTCTGTAATCGCGTTTGTATATTCCTCTGTCCGTGTTGTTGTTT
>CANTUZ010000027.1:5817640-5832855 GCA_947846985.1 Fratercula arctica
GGTTTGGGAGTTGGCTTTTGGGGGTTGAATTTTTCATTTTTTTTTGTCGGATTTCGGGTTGGAATTCTGACCCAAAAAATTGGTTTTAGGTTGTATATGGGGTTGGAGTGTTCGGGTTGGGACTTTTTTGTCTTTGGTTTGGGAGTTGGCTTTTGGGGGTTGGATTTTTCAGTTTTTTGCATCGGATTTCAGGTTGGAATGTTCGACTTGGGATTTTTTAGGGTTGGGTTTGGGAGTTGGCTTTTGGGGGTTGGATTTTTCAGTGTTTTGGGTCGGATTTCGGGTTGGAATTCTGACTGAAAAAAATGGTTTTGGGTTGGATTTCAGTTTGGAGTGTTCGGATTGGGATTCATTTGGCTTGGGTTTGGGAGTAGGCTTTTGGGGGTTGGATTTTTCAGTGTTTTGGGTCGGATTTTGAGTTGGAATTCTGACCCAAAATATTGGTTTTGGGTTCGATTTGGGTTTGGAGTGTTCGGGTTGGGATTTATTTGGCTTGGGTTTGAGAGTACACTTTTGGGGGTTGGATTTTTCAGTGTTTTGGGTCGGATTTTTGGTTGGAATTCTGACCCAAAAAATTGGTTTTGGGTTGGATTTGGGGTTGGAGTGTTCGGGCTGCGACATTTTTTGGCTTGGGTTTGGGAGTTGGCTTTTGGGGTTTGGATTTTTCAGTTTTTTGCTTTGAATTTGGGGTTGGAATGTTCGGCTTGGCATTTTATAGGGTTGGGTTTGGGAGTTGGCTTTTGGGGATTGGGTTTTTCAGTGTTTTGGGTCGGATTTCGAGTTGGAATTCCAACCCAAAACATTGGTTTTGGGTTGGATTTGGGGTTGGAATGTGCAGGTTGGGATTTTTTAGAGTTGAGTTTGGGAGTAGACTTTTGGGGGTTGGATTTTTCAGTGTTTTGGGTCGGATTTCGGGTTGGAATTCTGACCCAAAAAATTGGTTTTAGGTTGTATTTGGGGTTGGAGTGTTCGAGTTGGGACTTTTTTGTCTTCGTTTGGGAGTTGGCCTTTGGGGGTTGGATTTTTCAGTTTTTTGCGATGGATTTCATGTTGGAATTCTGACCGAAAAAACTGGTTTTGGGTTGGATTTCAGTTTGGAGTGTTTGGGTTGGGATTTATTTGGCTTGGGTTTGGGAGTAGGCTTTTGGGGGTTGGATTTTTCAGTGTTTTGGGTCGGATTTCATGTTGGAATTCCGACCCAAAAAATTGGTTTTGGGTTGTATTTGGGGTTGGAATGTTCGGGTTGAGAATTCTTAGGGTTGGGTTTGGGAGTTGCCTTTTGCGGGTTGGATTTTTCAGTGTTTCGGGTCGGATTTCCGGTTGGAATTCTGACCCTAAAAATTGGTTTTAGGTTGTATTTGGGGTTGGTGTGTTCCGGTTGGGATTGATTTGGCTTGGGTTTGGGAGTTGGCTTTTGGGGATTGGATTTTTTAGTGCTTTGGGTCGGATTTCGGGTTGGAATTCTGACCCAAAAAATTGGTTTTGTGTTGGATGTGGGGTTGGAGTGTTCGGGTTGGGATTCATTTGGCTTGGGTTTGGGAGTTGGCTTTTGGGGGTTGGATTTTTCAGTTTTTTGGTTTGAATTTGGGGTTGGAATGTTCGGCTTGGCATTTTATAGGGTTGGGTTTGGGAGTTGGCTTTTGGGGGTTGGATTTTTCAGTTTTTTCATTTGAATTTCGGGTTGGAATGTGCAGGTTGGGATTTTTTAGAGTTGGGTTTGGGAGCAGACTTTTGGGGGTTGGATTTTTCAGTTTTTTGCGATGGATTTCATGTTGGAATTCTGACCGAAAAAACTGCTTTTGGGTTGGATTTCAGTTTGGAGTGTTCGGGTTGGGATTTATTTGGCTTGGGTTTGGGAGTAGGCTTTTGGGGGTTGGATTTTTCATTGTTTTGGGTCGGATTTCATGTTGGAATTCCGACCCAAAAAATTTGTTTTGGGTTGTATTTGGGGTTGGAGTGTTCGGGTTGCGACATTTTTGTCTTGGGTTTGGGAGTTGGCTCTTGGGGGTTGGATTTTTCAGTGTTTCGGGTCGGATTTCGGGTTGGAATTCTGACCCTAAAAATTGGTTTTAGGTTGTATTTGGGGTTGGTGTGTTCCGGTTGGGATTGATTTGGCTTGGGTTTGGGAGTTGGCTTTTGGGGGTTGGGTTTTTCAGTGTTTTGGGTCGGATTTCGGGTTGGAATTCTGACCCAAAAAATTGGTTTTGGGTTGGATGTGGGGTTGGAGTATTTGGGTTGGGATTCATTTGGCTTGGGTTTGGGAGTTGGCTTTTGGGGGTTGGATTTTTCAGTTTTTTGGTTTGAATTTGGGGTTGGAATGTTCGGGTTGAGAATTTTTAGGGTTGGGTTTGGGAGTTGGCTTTTGGGGGGTGGATTTTTCAGTTTTTTGCGTCGGATTTCGCGTTGGAATGTTCGGCTTGGCATTTTATAGGGTTGGGTTTGGGAGTTGGCTTTTGGGGATTGGGTTTTTCAGTGTTTTGGGTCGGATTTCGGGTTGGAATTCTGACCCAAAAAATTGGTTTTGGGTTGGATGTGGGGTTGGAGTGTTCGGGTTGGGATTTATTTGGCTTGGGTTTGGGAGTAGGCTTTTGGGGGTTGGATTTTTCAGTGTTTTGGGTCGGATTTTGAGTTGGAATTCCGACCCAAAAAATTGGTTTTGGGTTGGATTTGGGTTTGGAGTGTTCGGGTTGGGATTTATTTGGCTTGGGTTTGGGAGTTGGCTTTTGGGGGTTGGATTTTTCAGTGTTTTGGGTCGGGTTTTGGGTTGGAATTCTCACCCAAAAAATTGGTTTTGGGTTGGATTTGGGGTTGGAGTGTTTGGGTTGGGTTTCATTTGGCTTGGGTTTCGGAGTTGGCTTTTGGGGGTTGGATTTTTCAGTTTTTTGGTTTGAATTTGGGGTTGGAATGTTCGGGTTGAGAATTTTTAGGGTTGGGTTTGGGAGTTGGCTTTTGGGGGGTGGATTTTTCAGTTTTTTGCGTCGGATTTCAGGTTGGAATTCTGACCCAAAAAATTGGTTTCAGGTTGTATTTGGGGTCGGAGTGTTCGGGTTGGGATTTTTTTTGGCTTGGGTTTGGGAGTTGGCTTTTGGGGGTTGGATTTTTCAGTTTTTTGCATCGGAATTCGGGTTGGAATGTTCGGCTTGGCATTTTATAGGGTTGGGTTTGGGAGTTGGCTTTTGGGGATTGGGTTTTCAGTGTTTTGGGTCAGATTTCGGGTTGGAATTCTGACCCAAAAAATTGGTTTTGGGTTGGATGTGGTGTTGGAGTATTCGGGTTGGGATTCATTTGGCTTGGGGTTGGGAGTAGGCTTTTGGGGGTTGGATTTTTCAGTTTTTTGGGTCGGATTTCGGGTTGGAATTCCGACCCAAAAAATTGGTTTTGGGTTGGATTTCAGTTTGGAGTGTTCGGTTTGGGATTTATTTGGCTTGGGTTTGGGAGCTGGCTTTTGGGGGTTGGATTTTTCAGTTTTTTGCGTCGGATTTCAGATTGGAATGTTCGACTTGGGATTTTTTAGGGTTGGGTTTGGGAGTTGGCTTTTGTGGGTTGGATTTTTCAGTGTTTTGGTTTGAATTTGGGGTTGGAATGTTCGGGTTGGGATTTTTTAGGGTTGGGTTTGGGAGTTGGCTTTAGGGGTTGGATTTTTCAGTTTCTTGTGTCGGATTTTGGGTTGGAATTCTGACCCAAAAAATTGGTTTTAGGTTGTATTTGGGGTTGGAGTGTTCGGGTTGGGACTTTTTGTCTTTGGTTTGGGAGTTGGGTTTTGGGGGTTGGATTTTTCAGTTTTTTGCGTCGGATTTCAGGTTGGAATGTTCGACTTGGGATTTTTTAGGGTTGGGTTTGGGAGTTGGCTTTTGGGGGTTGGATTTTTCAGTGTTTTGGGTCAGATTTCGCGTTGGAATTCCAACCCAAAAAATTGGTTTTGGGTTGGATTTGGGTTTGGAGTGTTCGGGTTGGGATTTATTTGGCTTGGGTTTGGGAGTTGGCTTTTGGGGGTTGGATTTTTCAGTTTTTTTGGGTCAGATTTCGGGTTGGAATTCTGGCCGAAAAAAATGGTTTTGGGTTGGATTTCAGTTTGGAGTGTTCGGGTTGGGACTTTTTTGGCTTGGGTTTGGGAGTTGACTTTTGGGGGTTGGATTTTTCAGGTTTTTGGATTCGATTTGGGGTTGGAATGTTCGGGTTGGGATTTTTTCTGTTGGGTTTGGGAGTTGCCTTTTGGGGGTTGGATTTTTCAGTTTTTTGGATTCGATTTGGCGTTGGAATGTTCGGGTTGAGAATTTTTAGGGTTGGGTTTGGGAGTTGGCTTTTGGGGGTTGGATTTTTCAGTGTTTTGGGTCGGATTTTGGGTTGGAATTCCGACCCAAAAAATTGGTTTTGGGTTGGATTTGGGGTTGGAGTGTTCGGGTTGGGATTTATTTGGCTTGGGTTTGAGAGTACGCTTTTGGGGGTTGGATTTTTCAGCTTTTTGGGTCGGATTTCGGGTTGGAATTCCGACTGAAAAAACTGGTTTTGGGTTGGATTTCAGTTTGGAGTGTTCGGGTTGGGACTTTTTTGGCTTGGGTTTGGGAGTTGGCTTTTAGGGGGTTGGATGTTTCAGGTTTTTTTGTCGGATTTCGGCTTGGAGTTCCGACCCAAAAATTGGTTTTGGGTTGCATTTGGGGTTGGAGTGTTCGGGTTGGGATTCATTTGGCTTGGGTTTGGGAGTTGACTTTTGGGGTTTGGATTTTTCAGTTTTTTGGATTCGATTTGGGGTTGGAGTGTTCGGGTTGGTATTTTTTAGGGTTGGGTTTGGGAGTTGGGTTTTGGGGGTTGGATTTTTCAGTTTTTTGCGTCGGATTTTGGGTTGCAATGTTCGACTTGGGATTTTTTAGGGTCGGGTTTGGGAGTTGGCTTTTGGGGGTTGGGTTTTTCAGTTTTTTGCGTCGGATTTCAGGTTGGAATGTTCGACTTGGGATTTTTTAGGGTTGGGTTTGGCAGTTGGCTTTTGGGGGTTGGATTTTTCAGTTTTTTGGTTTGGATTTGTGGTTGGAATGTTCGGGTTGGGATTTTTTAGGGTTGGGTTTGGGAGTTGGCTTTTGGGGGTTGAATTTTTCAGTTTCTTGTGTCGGATTTCGGGTTGGAATTCTGACCCAAAAAATTGCTTTTAGGTTGTATTTGGGGTTGGAGTGTTCGGGTTGGGACTTTTTTGGCTTGGGTTTGGGAGTTGGCTTTTAGGGGGTTGGATGTTTCAGGTTTTTCTGTCGGATTTCGGCTTGGAGTTCCGACCCAAATATTGGTTTTGGGTTGCATTTGGGGTTGGAGTGTTCGGGTTGGGATTCATTTGGCTTGGGTTTGGGAGTTGGCTTTTGGGGTTTGGATTTTTCAGTTTTTTGGATTCGATTTGGGGTTGGAATATTCGGGTTGGGATTTTTTAGGGTTGGGTTTGGGAGTTGGCTTTTGGGGGTTGAATTTTTCAGTTTTTTGGGTCAGATTTCTCGTTGGAATTCCAACCCAAAAAATTGGTTTTGGGTTGGATTTGGGGTTGGAGTGTTCGGGTTGGGATTTATTTGGCTTGGGTTTGGGAGTTGGCTTTTGGGGGTTGGATTTTTCAGTTTTTTTGGGTCGGATTTCGGGTTGGAATTCTGACCGAAAAAACTGGTTTTGGGTTGGATTTCAGTTTGGAGTGTTCGTGTTGGGATTGATTTGGCTTGGGTTTGGGAGTTGGCTTTTGGGGGTTGGATTTTTCAGTGTTTTGGGTCGGATGTCGGCTTGGAATTCTGACCCAAAAAATTGGTTTTGGGTTGGATGTGGGGTTGGAGTATTTGGGTTGGGATTCATTTGGCTTGGGTTTGGGAGTTGACTTTTGGGGGTTGGATTTTTCAGTTTTTTGGTTTGAATTTGGGGTTGGAATGTTCGGGTTGAGAATTTTTAGGGTTGGGTTTGGGAGTTGGCTTTTGGGGGGTGGATTTTTCAGTTTTTTGCGTCGGATTTCGCGTTGGAATGTTCGGCTTGGCATTTTATAGGGTTGGGTTTGGGAGTTGGCTTTTGGGGATTGGGTTTTTCAGTGTTTTGGGTCGGATTTCGGGTTGGAATTCTGACCCAAAAAATTGGTTTTGGGTTGGATGTGGGGTTGGAGTGTTCGGGTTGGGATTTATTTGGCTTGGGTTTGGGAGTAGGCTTTTGGGGGTTGGATTTTTCAGTGTTTTGGGTCGGATTTTGAGTTGGAATTCCGACCCAAAAAATTGGTTTTGGGTTGGATTTGGGGTTGGAGTGTTTGGGTTGGGTTTCATTTGGCTTGGGTTTCGGAGTTGGCTTTTGGGGGTTGGATTTTTCAGTTTTTTGGTTTGAATTTGGGGTTGGAATGTTCGGGTTGAGAATTTTTAAGGTTGGGTTTGGGAGTTGGCTTTTGGGGGGTGGATTTTTCAGTTTTTTGCGTCGGATTTCAGGTTGGAATTCTGACCCAAAAAATTGGTTTCAGGTTGTATTTGGGGTCGGAGTGTTCGGGTTGGGTTTTTTTTTGGCTTGGGTTTGGGAGTTGGCTTTTGGGGGTTGGATTTTTCAGTTTTTTGCATCGGATTTCGGGTTGGAATGTTCGGCTTGGCATTTTATAGGGTTGGGTTTGGGAGTTGGCTTTTGGGGATTGGGTTTTCAGTGTTTTGGGTCAGATTTCGGGTTGGAATTCTGACCCAAAAAATTGGTTTTGGGTTGGATGTGGTGTTGGAGTGTTCGGGTTGGGATTTATTTGGCTTGGGTTTGGGAGTAGGCTTTTGGTTGTTGGATTTTTCAGTTTTTTGGGTCGGATTCCGGGTTGGAATTCTGACCCAAAAAATTGGTTTTGGGTTGGATTTCAGTTTGGAGTGTTCGGGTTGGGATTCATTTTGCTTGGGTTTGGGAGTTGGCTTTTGGGGGTTGGATTTTTCAGTGTTTTGGGTCGGATTTCGGGTAGGAATTCCGACCCAAAAAATTGGTTTTGGCTTGGATGTGGGGTTGGAGTGTTCGGGTTGGGATTTATTTGTCTTTGGTTTGGGAGTAGGCTTTTGGGGGTTGGATTTTTCAGTGTTTTGGGTCGGATTTTGAGTTGGAATTCCGACCCAAAAAATTGGTTTTGGGTTGGATTTGGGTTTGGAGTGTTCGGGTTGGGATTTATTTGGCTTGGGTTTGGGAGTTGGCTTTTGGGGGTTGGATTTTTCAGTTTTTTGGGTCGGATTTCAGGTTGGAATTCTGACCCAAAAAAATTGGTTTTGGGTTGGATTTCAGTTTGGAGTGTTCGGGTTGGGATTTTTTTGGCTTGGGTTTGGGAGTTGACTTTTGGGGGTTGGATTTTTCAGATTTTTGGTTTGAATTTGGGGTTGGAATGTTCGGGTTGAGAATTTTTAGGGTTGGGTTTGGGAGTTGGCTTTTGGGGGTTGGATTTTTCAGTGTTTTGGGTCAGATTTCGCGTTGGAATTCCAACCCAAAAAATTGGTTTGGGGTTGGATGTGGGGTTGGAGTGTTCGGGTTGGGATTTATTTGGCTTGGGTTTGGGAGTTGGCTTTTGGGGGTTGGATTTTTCAGTTTTTTGCGTCGGATTTCGGGTTGGAATGTTCGGCTTGGCATTTTATAGGGTTGGGTTTGGGAGTTGGCTTTTGGGGATTGGGTTTTCAGTGTTTTGGGTCAGATTTCGGGTTGGAATTCTGACCCAAAAAATTGGTTTTGGGTGGGATGTGGGGTTGGAGTATTCGGGTTGGGATTCATTTGGCTTGGGGTTGGGAGTTGGCTTTTGGGGGTTGGATTTTTCAGTGCTTTGGGTCAGATTTCGGGTTGGAATTCTGACCGAAAAAACTGGTTTTGGGTTGGATTTCAGTTTGGAGTGTTCTGGTTGGGATTTATTTGGCTTGGGTTTGGGAGTTGGCTTTTGGGGGTTGGATTTTTCAGTTTTTTGGGTCGGATTTCGGGTTGGAATTCTGACCGAAAAAATTGGTTTTGGGTTGGATTTGGGGTTGGAGTGTTCGGGTTGGGATTCATTTGGCTTGGGTTTGGGAGTTGGCTTTTGGGGGTTGGATTTTTCAGATTTTTGGTTTGAATTTGGGGTTGGAGTGTTCGGGTTGAGAATTTTTAGGGTTGGGTTTGGGAGTTGGCTTTTGGGGGTTGGATTTTTCAGTTTTTTTGGGTCGGATTTCGGGTTGGAATTCCAACCCAAAAAATTGGTTTTGGGTTGGATTTGGGGTTGGAGTGTTCGGGTTGGGATTTATTTGGCTTGGGTTTGGGAGTTGGATTTTGGGGGTTGGATTTTTCAGTTTTTTGCGTCGGATTTCAGATTGGAATGTTCGACTTGGATTTTTTAGGGTTGGGTTTGGGAGTTGGCTTTTGGGGGTTGGATTTTTCAGTGTTTTGGTTTGAATTTGGGGTTGGAATGTTCGGGTTGGGATTTTTTAGGGTTGGGTTTGGGAGTTGGCTTTAGGGGTTGGATTTTTCAGTTTCTTGTGTCGGATTTTGGGTTGGAATTCTGACCCAAAAAATTGATTTTAGGTTGTATTTGGGGTTGGAGTGTTCGGATTGGGACTTTTTGTCTTTGGTTTGGGAGTTGGGTTTTGGGGGTTGGATTTTTCAGTTTTTTGCGTCGGATTTCGGGTTGGAATGTTCGACTTGGGATTTTTTAGGGTTGGGTTTGGGAGTTGGCTTTTGGGGGTTGGATTTTTCAGGTTTTTGGGTCGCATTTGGGGTTGGAATGTTCGGGTTGGGATTTTTTTTGGGTTGGGTTTGGGAGTTGGCTTTCGGGGGTTGGATTTTTCACTTTTTTGGGTCAGATTTGGGGTTGGAATTCCAACCCAAAAAATTGGTTTTGGGTTGGATTTGGGGTTGGAGTGTTCTGGTTGGGATTTATTTGGCTTGGGTTTGAGAGTACGCTTTTGGGGGTTGGATTTTTCAGCTTTTTGGGTCGGATTTCGGGTTGGAATTCCGACTGAAAAAACTGGTTTTGGGTTGGATGTGGCGTTGGAGTGTTCGGGTTGGGATTTATTTGGCTTGGGTTTGGGAGTTGGCTTTTGGGGGTTGGATTTTTCAGTTTTTTGGTTTGAATTTGGGGTTGGAGTGTTCGGGTTGAGAATTTTTAGGGTTGGGTTTGGGAGTTGGCTTTTGGGGGTTGGATTTTTCAGTTTTTTGGGTCGGATTTCGGGTTGGAATTCTGACCGAAAAAATTGGTTTTGGGTTGGATTTGGGGTTGGAGTGTTCGGGTTGGGATTTATTTAGCTTGGGTTTGGGAGTTGGATTTTGGGGGTTGGATTTTTCAGTTTTTTGCGTCGGATTTCAGATTGGAATGTTCGACTTGGGATTTTTTAGGGTTGGGTTTGGGAGTTGGCTTTTGGGGGTTGGATTTTTCAGTGTTTTGGTTTGAATTTGGGGTTGGAATGTTCGGGTTGGGATTTTTTAGGGTTGGGTTTGGGAGTTGGCTTTAGGGGTTGGATTTTTCAGTTTCTTGTGTCGGATTTTGGGTTGGAATTCTGACCCAAAAAATTGATTTTAGGTTGTATTTGGGGTTGGAGTGTTCGGATTGGGACTTTTTGTCTTTGGTTTGGGAGTTGGGTTTTGGGGGTTGGATTTTTCAGTTTTTTGCGTCGGATTTCGGGTTGGAATGTTCGACTTGGGATTTTTTAGGGTTGGGTTTGGGAGTTGGCTTTTGGGGGTTGGATTTTTCAGGTTTTTGGTTTGGATTTGGGGTTGGAATGTTCGGGTTGGGATTTTTTAGGGTTGGGTTTGGGATTTGGCTTTCGGGGGTTGGATTTTTCAGTGTTTTGGGTCAGATTTCGCGTTGGAATTCCAACCCAAAAAATTGGTTTTGGGTTGGATTTGGGGTTGGAGTGTTCTGGTTGGGATTTATTTGGCTTGGGTTTGAGAGTACGCTTTTGGGGGTTGGATTTTTCAGCTTTTTGGGTCGGATTTCGGGTTGGAATTCCGACTGAAAAAACTGGTTTTGGGTTGGATGTGGCGTTGGAGTGTTCGGGTTGGGATTTATTTGGCTTGGGTTTGGGATTTGGCTTTTGGGGGTTGGATTTTTCAGTTTTTTGCGTCGGATTTTGGGTTGCAATGTTCGACTTGGGATTTTTTAGGGTCGGGTTTGGGAGTTGGCTTTTGGGGGTTGGGTTTTTCAGTTTTTTGCGTCGGATTTCAGGTTGGAATGTTCGACTTGGGATTTTTTAGGGTTGGGTTTGGCAGTTGGCTTTTGGGGGTTGGATTTTTCAGTTTTTTGGTTTGGATTTGGGGTTGGAATGTTTGGGTTGGGATTTTTTAGGGTTGGGTTTGGGATTTGGCTTTTGGGGGTTGGATTTTTCAGTGTTTTGGGTCAGATTTCGCGTTGGAATTCTGACCCAAAAAATTGGTTTTGGGTTGGATTTGGGGTTGGAGTGTTCGGGGTGGGATTTTTTAGGGTTGGGTTTGGGATAGGCTTTTGGGGGTTGGATTTTTCAGTTTTTTTGGGTCGGATTTCGGGTTGGAATTCCGACCGAAAAAACTGGTTTTGGGTTGGATTTCAGTTTGGAGTGTTCGGGTTGGGACTTTTTTGGCTTGGGTTTGGAGTTGGCTTTTGGGGGTTGGATTTTTCAGTTTTTTGGATTCGATTAGGCGTTGGAATGTTCGGGTTGGGATTTTTTGTGTTGGGTTTGGGAGTTGCCTTTTGGGGGTTGAATTTTTCAGTTTCTTGGGTCAGATTTCGGGTTGGAATTCCGACCCAAAAAATTGGTTTTGGGTTGGATTTGGGGTTGGAGTGTTCGGGTTGGGATTCATTTGGCTTGGGTTTGGGAGTTGGCTTTTGGGGGTTGGATTTTTCAGTTTTTTGGTTTGAATTTGGGGTTGGAGTGTTCGGGTTGAGAATTTTTAGGGTTGGGTTTGGGAGTTGGCTTTTGGGGGTTGGATTTTTCAGTGTTTTGGGTCGGATTTCGGGTTGGAATTCTGACCCAAAAAATTGGGTTTGGGTTGGATGTGGGGTTGGAGTGTTCGGGTTGGGATTCATTTGGCTTGGGTTTGGGAGTAGGCTTTTGGTTGTTGGATTTTTCAGTTTTTTGGGTCGGATTTCGGGTTGGAATTCCGACCCAAAAAATTGGTTTTGGGTTGGATTTGGGGTTGGAGTGTTCGGGTTGGGATTCATTTGGCTTGGGTTTGGGAGTAGGCTTTTGGTTGTTGGATTTTTCAGTTTTTTGGGTCGGATTCCGGGTTGGAATTCTGACCCAAAAAATTGGTTTTGGGTTGGATTTCAGTTTGGAGTGTTCGGGTTGGGATTCATTTTGCTTGGGTTTGGGAGTTGGCTTTTGGGGGTTGGATTTTTCAGTGTTTTGGGTCGGATTTCGGGTAGGAATTCCGACCCAAAAAATTCGTTTTGGCTTGGATGTGGGGTTGGAGTGTTCGGGTTGGGATTTATTTGTCTTTGGTTTGGGAGTAGGCTTTTGGGGGTTGGATTTTTCAGTGTTTTGGGTCGGATTTTGAGTTGGAATTCCGACCCAAAAAATTGGTTTTGGGTTGGATTTGGGTTTGGAGTGTTCGGGTTGGGATATATTTGGCTTGGGTTTGGGAGTTGGCTTTTGGGGGTTGGATTTTTCAGTTTTTTTGGGTCGGATTTCGGGTTGGAATTCTGACCGAAAAAACTGGTTTTGGGTTGGATTTCAGTTTGGAGTGTTCGGGTTGGGATTTTTTTTGGCTTGGGTTTGGGAGTTGACTTTTGGGGGTTGGATTTTTCAGATTTTTGGTTTGAATTTGGGGTTGGAATGTTCGGGTTGAGAATTTTTAGGGTTGGGTTTGGGAGTTGGCTTTTGGGGGTTGTATTTTTCAGTTTTTTGGGTCGGATTTCGGGTTGGAATTCTGACCCTAAAAATTGGTTTTGGTTTGGATGTGGGGTTGGAGTGTTCGGGTTGGGATTTATTTGGCTGGGGTTTGGGAGTTGGCTTTTGGGGGTTTGTTTTTTCAGTGTTTTGGGTCGGGTTTTGGGTTGGAAGTCTCACCCAAAATATTGGTTTTGGGTTGGATTTGGAGTTGGAGTGTTTGGGTTGGGATTCATTTGGCTTGGGTTTGGGAGTTGGCTTTTGGGGGTTGGATTTTTCAGTTTTTTGGTTTGAATTTGGGGTTGGAATGTTCGGGTTGAGAATTTTTAGGGTTGGGTTTGGGAGTTGGCTTTTGGGGGTTGGATTTTTCAGTTTTTTGGGTCTGATTTCGCGTTGGAATTCCAACCCAAAAAATTGGTTTGGGGTTGGATGTGGGGTTGGAGTGTTCGGGTTGGGATTTATTTGGCTTGGGTTTGGGAGTTGGCTTTTGGGGGTTGGATTTTTCAGTTTTTTGCGTCGGATTTCGGGTTGGAATGTTCGGCTTGGCATTTTATAGGGTTGGGTTTGGGAGTTGGCTTTTGGGGATTGGGTTTTCAGTGTTTTGGGTCAGATTTCGGGTTGGAATTCTGACCCAAAAAATTGGTTTTGGGTGGGATGTGGGGTTGGAGTATTCGGATTGGGATTCATTTGGCTTGGGGTTGGGAGTTGGCTTTTGGGGGTTGGATTTTTCAGTTTTTTGGGTCGATTTCGGGTTGGAATTCTGACCGAAAAAACTGGTTTTGGGTTGGATTTCAGTTTGGAGTCTTCGGGTTGGGATTTATTTGGCTTGGGGTTGGGAGTTGGCTTTTGGGGGTTGGATTTTTCAGTTTTTTGGGTCGGATTTCGGGTTGGAGTTCCGACCCAAAAATTGGTTTTGGGTTGGATTTGGGGTTGGAGTGGTCGGGTTGGGATTCATTTGTCTTTGGTTTGGGAGTTGGCTTTTGGGGGTTGGATTTTTCAGTTTTTTGGATTTGATTTGGGGTTGGAATGTTCGACTTGGGATTTTTTAGGGTTGGGTTTGGGAGTTGGCTTTTGGGGGTTAAATTTTTCAGTTTTTTGGGTCGGATTTCGGGTTGGAATGTTCGACTTGGGATTTTTTAGGGTCGGGTTTGGGAGTTGGCTATTGGGGGTTGGATTTTTCAGTTTTTTGGTTTGGATTTGGGGTTGGAATGTTCGGGTTGGGATTTCTTAGGGTTGGATTTGGGAGTTGGCTTTTGGGGGTTGGATTTTTCAGTTTTTTGTGTCGGATTTCGGGTTGGAATTCTGACCCAAAAAATTGGTTTTGGGTTGGATGTGGGGTTGGAGTGTTCAGGTTGGGATTTATTTGGCTTGGGTTTGGGATAGGCTTTTGGGGGTTGGATTTTTCAGTTTTTTGGGTCGGATTTCGGGTTGGAATTCCGACCGAAAAAACTGGTTTTCGGTTGGATTTCAGTTTGGAGTGTTCGGGTTGGGACTTTTTTGGCTTGGGTTTGGGAGTTGGCTTTTGGGGGTTGGATTTTTCAGTGTTTTGTGTCGGATTTTGGGTTGGAATTCTGACCCAAAAAATTGCTTTTAGGTTGTATTTGGGGTTGGAGTGTTCGGGTTGGGACTTTTTGTCTTTGGTTTGGGAGTTGGGTTTTGGGGGTTGGATTTTTCAGTTTCTTGCGTCGGATTTCGGGTTGGAATGTTCGACTTGGGATTTTTTAGGGTCGGGTTTGGGAGTTGGCTATTGGGGGTTGGATTTTTCCGTTTTTTGGTTTGGATTTGGGGTTGGAATGTTCAGGGTGGGATTTTTTAGGGTTGGGTTTGGGAGTTGGCTTTTGGGGGTTGGATTTTTCAGTTTTTTTCGGTCGGATTTCGGGTTGTAATTCCGACCGAAAAAACTGGTTTTGGGTTGGATTTCAGTTTGGAGTGTTCGCGTTGGGACTTTTTTGGCTTGGGTTTGGGAGTTGGCTTTTGGGGGTTGGATTTTTCAGTTTTTTGGGTCGGATTTCGGCTTGGAATTCTGACCCAAAAAATTGCTTTTAGGTTGTATTTGGGGTTGGAGTGTTCGGGTTGGGACTTTTTTGTCTTGGGTTCGGGAGTTGGCTTTTAGGGGGTTGGATGTTTCAGGTTTTTGTGTCGGATTTCGGCTTGGAGTTCCGACCCAAAAATTGGTTTTGGGTTGCATTTGGGGTTGGAGTGTTCGGGTTGGAATTCATTTGGCTTGGGTTTGGGAGTTGACTTTTGGGGTTTGGATTTTTCAGTTTTTTGGATTCGATTTGGGGTTGGAGTGTTCCGGTTGGGATTTTTTAGGGTTGGGTTTGGGATTTGGCTTTTGGGGGTTGGATTTTTCAGTGTTTTGGGTCAGATTTCGCGTTGGAATTCCAACCCAAAAAATTGGTTTTGGGTTGGATTTGGGGTTGGAGTGTTCGGGGTGGGATTTTTTAGGGTTCGGTTTGGGAGTTGGCTTTTGGGGGTTGGATTTTTCAGTTTTTTTGGGTCGGATTTCGGGTTGGAATTCCGACCGAAAAAACTGGTTTTGGGTTGGATTTCAGTTTGGAGTGTTCGGGTTGGGACTTTTTTGGCTTGGGTTTGGGAGTTGGCTTTTGGGGGTTGGATTTTTCAGTTTTTTGGATTCGATTTGGCATTGGAATGTTCGGGTTGGGATTTTTTGTGTTGGGTTTGGGAGTTGCCTTTTGGGGGTTGAATTTTTCAGTTTCTTGGGTCGGATTTCGGGTTGGAATTCCGACCCATAAAATTGGTTTTGGGTTGGATTTGGGGTTGGAGTGTTCGGGTTGGGATTCATTTGGCTTGGGTTTGGGAGTTGGATTTTGGGGGTTGGATTTTTCAGATTTTTGGTTTGAATTTGGGGTTGGAGTGTTCGGGTTGAGAATTTTTAGGGTTGGGTTTGGGAGTTGGCTTTTGGGGGGTGGATTTTTCAGGTTTTTGTGTCGGATTTCGGGTTGGAATTCCGACTGAAAAAACTGGTTTTGGGTTGGATTTCAGTTTGGAGTGTTCGGGTTGGGATTGATTTGGCTTGGGTTTGGGAGTTGGCTTTTGGGGGTTGGATTTTTCAGTGTTTTGGGTCAGATTTCGGGTTGGAATTCTGACCGAAAAAATTGGTTTTGGGTTGGATTTGGGGTTGGAGTGTTCGGGTTGGGATTTATTTAGCTTGGGTTTGGGAGTTGGCTTTTGGGGGTTGGATTTTTCAGTTTTTTGCGTCGGATTTCGCGTTGGAATGTTCGGCTTGGCATTTTATAGGGTTGGGTTTGGGAGTTGGCTTTTGGGGATTGGGTTTTTCAGTGTTTTGGGTCGGATTTCGGGTTGGAATTCTGACCCAAAAAATTGGTTTTGGGTTGGATGTGGGGTTGGAGTGTTCGGGTTGGGATTCATTTGGCTTGGGTTTGGGAGTTGGCTTTTGGGGGTTGGATTTTTCAGTGTTTTGGGTCGGAT
>CANTUZ010000027.1:5833055-5847393 GCA_947846985.1 Fratercula arctica
TTGGAGCTTCTAAACGGAAAAACACTACTTTAGCTTTTGGGATCCGGTTGCGGTTCTAGTTCTTATACCCAATCATAAACACGAGATCTAGTCATATTTGACTCCAAAAACACTAACCAAGCTTCTTATTGCTTCTCAAATCTTTGTGGGTGTGGCCGAAGTCCTATGAGTTTTCGGTTTTGGAGCTTCTAAACGGAAAAACACTACTTTAGCTTTTGGGATCCGGTTGCGGTTCTAGTTCTTATACCCAATCATAAACACGAGATCTAGTCATATTTGACTCCAAAAACACTAACCAAGCTTCTTATTGCTTCTCAAATCTTTGTGGGTGTGGCCGAAGTCCTATGAGTTTTCGGTTTTGGAGCTTCTAAACGGAAAAACACTACTTTAGCTTTTGGGATCCGGTTGCGGTTCTAGTTCTTATACCCAATCATAAACACGAGATCTAGTCATATTTGACTCCAAAAACACTAACCAAGCTTCTTATTGCTTCTCAAATCTTTGTGGGTGTGGCCGAAGTCCTATGAGTTTTCGGTTTTGGAGCTTCTAAACGGAAAAACACTACTTTAGCTTTTGGGATCCGGTTGCGGTTCTAGTTCTTATACCCAATCATAAACACGAGATCTAGTCATATTTGACTCCAAAAACACTAACCAAGCTTCTTATTGCTTCTCAAATCTTTGTGGGTGTGGCCGAAGTCCTATGAGTTTTCGGTTTTGGAGCTTCTAAACGGAAAAACACTACTTTAGCTTTGGGATCCGGTTGCGGTTCTAGTTCTTATACCCAATCATAAACACGAGATCTAGTCATATTTGACTCCAAAAACACTAACCAAGCTTCTTATTGCTTCTCAAATCTTTGTGGGTGTGGCCGAAGTCCTATGAGTTTTCGGTTTTGGAGCTTCTAAACGGAAAAACACTACTTTAGCTTACTGGGATCCGGTTGCGGTTCTAGTTCTTATACCCAATCATAAACACGAGATCTAGTCATATTTGACTCCAAAAACACTAACCAAGCTTCTTATTGCCTCTCAAAGCTTTGTGGGTGTGGCCGAAGTCCTATGAGTTTTCGGTTTTGGAGCTTCTAAACGGAAAAACACTACTTTAGCTTACGGGATCCGGTTGCGGTTCTAGTTCTTATACCCAATCATACACACGAGATCTAGTCATATTTGACTCCAAAAACACTAACCAAGCTTCTTATTGCCTTCTCAAAGCTTTGTGGGTGTGGCCGAAGTCCTATGAGTTTTCGGTTTTGGAGCTTCTAAACGGAAAAACACTACTTTAGCTTTCGGGATCCGGTTGCGGTTCTAGTTCTTGGGAGGGTTTTCCTACAGCATTAGTAGCTGGGTTAACTCCGAACCGTCTTTAATCTTTTTGGTTCAAACTTTTTAGTGGATTTCCAACGACCAATTTCGCTGGCCGAAGCTTTTTAGCGAGGCTAAGCTTTTCTTCTTCTGCCTCATCCAATTAGTAGTGTTGGGGTCGGATTCCACCCGCATTAGGTCCATGCTAAGACACAACGCCTCGGGACGTACCACCTAACCGGCTCGGGGAACATTGCCAGAACAGCTCGGGGTTAAGCACCGAATTGGCTCGGAGAACGCCGACTGATGCGGCTCGGGACACCTCATACCGGTTCGGGTGCATTTGTCGGGATAGCTCGGGAACCGCTACGTCACTGCACCCGAGCTAAGCCTCCCTTTTACCCCGAGCCGACCTCGCGGAATTACCCGAGGCAACAGGGTCACACCATCGTATCCGAGCTGGGTTTCCTTTCATCCGAGCCGACTTCGCGAGTTGCCCGAGCCGTCTCTTCAAGAACCCGAGCTCGATCGACGAAAGTGTCCGAGCCCAATCTTCTCAGGGTCTCTTCAGCTCGTCTCGAGCGCTATGCCATCGTCTATACTGCCCGAGCCGAGATCGTCGAGACATCCGAGGCAAGTACTTAGCATATATTCGTCTTCAAAGTATCATTTCCAAGCAGGGCATCATTTCCGAAAAAGAAGGATCATTTCCGAAATACTCGGAAATGATAAAGGAGAATCTCGAAGGATCAACTCAAATCAAGATAAATGGAAATCTTCCAAAAGACTCCGAAGAATAAGGAAACTATCCTAATCCGCGATATTCTAAGCCGACTTCAAGATAAATGGAAATCTTCCGAGAATATCGCTGGAGAGGCGGTTTATCATCCCTATATAAAGAGACTCAAGGCTCTCGGAGAAGACAAGCAATATCGCTCTAGAATTTACACTACACAAAGCTCTTACAGCACAAACACCTTTTTCTTTTACGATCAAACTCTTGTACGATCAAAGCTATTCATTTCATCAATAAGATCAAGAACACCATCTTTGGTTACGATTGTTTTCTGTTGTTCTTTGAGGATTCTCGCATATCGTATCCCTAAATTAAAACCCTAGACAAATCTCGATTGTGTTAGTTTCGACTTCCACAGTTTGGCGCCGCCTGTGGGGATACTTTAGAATTCTCTTACTCTAAGAACACAGGAACTCAACTACCGAAGAAGACGATGAACGAGGACGGTCGTCAGATACCACCACCAGCCGGAGGAGGCAACCCTAATCCCTCCGAACCCTCAAAGCCGATCCAGCAATCTCAGCGACCCTAGCCGAACTGAAGGATATGATGGTTAAGTTCCAGAAGAAAGCTGACGATCAAGAGAAAGCTAACAAGACCTTGGCGCTACAAATCGATGAAATCGCATCCCGTGGGCAACACAAAACCACACGTTTCCAGACTCGACCGCCACGAGCCCGGAGGGACTTGCCAGGCCTCAACCCGACGAGACTCACGTTCGCGACGCCAACGGATAACGCCAGAGCTGCAACCCGAGCCGATCCTGCCAGACGCGAGGATCAGGAAGATCCCACCGAGCCAGATGCAGTGGATCCAACAGACGAGCCGGACGATCCACAAAACGAGCGTGCCCGAGCTGGAGCCAACTCTGCCGAACGAACCGACCTCACTGATGACGAGGAAACTGAAGAAAACATAAGATGGGCCGAAGAATCCGAAAGAGAAGACGAGCTCAGCAAGATCCGAGCCTCCCTAGCCAAGGCGGAAGCCGATATGAAGCTCGTCAAAACCCAGATACATAGCGTTTCATCCTCCGCGCCTAACATCGACCGAATCTTGGAAGAATCTCGAAACACGCCTTTTACCAAAAGAATTTCCGAGACGACGATGTCCAATCTGGGGAAGTTCAAAATCGACACCTACAACGGGACAACCGACCCGAAGTGTCATATTAAGTCGTTCGTGATATCTGTGGCCCGAGCCAGATTCAAGCCCGGAGAGAAGGATGCCGGTCTATGCCTACTGTTCGTGGAAGCACCTCAAAGGACCCGCATTAGAGTGGTTTTCAAGGTTGGAACGAAACTCGATTGACAGTTTCGACGAGCTGTCAACACTCTTCCTCAAGCAATACTCCGTGCTCATCGACCCCGGAACCTCCGACGCAGATCTGTGGTCTCTCTCTCAACAGCCCACCGAGCCGTTAAGAGATTTCCTCACGACCTTCAAATCAACGCTAGCCAAGGTTGAAGGAATCACCGACGTAGCCGCCCTTTCGGCCCTGAAGAAAGCTCTCTGGTACAAGTCCGAGTTCAGAAAAGAGCTGAACCTATCCAAACCTACGACGATCCGCGACGCGCTGCACCGAGCCTCAGACTTACGTCGCCCATGAAGAAGAGATGGCACTGCTAGCAAAGAGGCACGAGCCGACGAAGCAAACGCCCCGAGCCGAGAAGACTCAAGCAACACCCCCGGTCCAGAAGAAGGCTCGCGAGAGCGGGACGTATACACATCATGAAGGGCGCAATTTTAAGGGAGCTCACAACTACCAGATCGACACTCCTCGTGGCCGAGGTCGCGGCAGAGGCCGAGGTCGTGGGCGAGGAAGAGAAACCTACACTTGGACAAGAGATCAGCCACCGAGCAACGATCAAGAATACTGCGAGCACCACAAAATCTTCGGCCACCACACCTCACGATGCCGGAGCCTCGGCGCTAAATTAGCAACGAAATTCTTAGCAGGAGAGCTCGGGACGAACGTCACGCTCAAGGACCTGGAGCCAGAGCCAGATCAGCCCGAGCAGGCCAACACCGCAGGGAACCCCGAGCCAAGGAACACGGACGCCCCGAAGAGAACTCGGGAGAATCAAGACGAAGACCGAGATAATACACGGCAAAAAATCTTCACCATAATGGGTGGATCGCCGTACTGTCCCGATACCGTAGCCGCAATCAAGGCGTATCAACGCCGAGCCGAGGCGCCTAGCAACTGGACGAGACCCTTCGACCGACCTAACGACATAGTCACATTCGAGGAAAGTGAGACGAACGGGCTCGACATGCCTCACAACGATCCCCTCGTCATCACGTTAAGCAATAGGAGATCATGACGTTTGCCGAATATTGATCGACACCGGTAGCACCATCGACGTGATTTTCCGTGAAACGCTCCGACAAATGAACATTGATATGTCACAGGTAACACCGACCCCGAGGCCTGTCCTCGGATTTTCGGGGGAAACTTTGATGACGCTCGGAACCATCCAATTAGCCAGTCCGAGCCGGCGGAGGTGACAAAGGTGGTCAACTTCTCAGTCACCGATCAACCTACCATTTACAACGTCATAATGGGCACGCCGTGGCTAAATCAGATGCGAGCTGTCGCATCAACCTATCACCTCTGTGTCAAGTTCCCGACCCCCAGTGGCGTGAAAACAATCTGGGGCAGCCAGAAAAATTCACGGATGTGTTACATGGCAGCGCACAAACTCCGAAACCCAGTCACCGAAGCCAAGGCTGAAACCGATCACAAGAAATCGAAACTTGGCCGAAGTGAAGAGAAGGCTATATCTAAACAGTTATAGCAATTACAGATCGAGGAGGCGCGCGAGGAGAAGAAGCCTACCTCGGATCCTGTAATCTCCATTAGGCCTCGACGACGAACGGCCTGAACGATGCGTGGAAATTGGCAGCGACTTAACCGAGGAAATCAAGACCGAGCTCATCTCATTCCTCAAAGAGAACATCAACACCTTCGCCTGGTCGGCTGAAGATCTACCTGGAGTAAGCATCGACGTAATCTGCCACGAGCTGAATGTTGACCCATCTTTCAAGCCCATCAAGCAGAAGCGAAGAAAATTGGGTCGGGATCGCGCAGATGCCGTGAACGCCGAAGTAGAAAAGCTCCTGAAGATTCGGCTCGATCTCCGAAGCAAGATACCCGGACTGGTTGGCGAATCCTGTCGTGGTTAAAAAGAAGAACGGCAAGTGGAGAGTTTGCGTCGACTTCACCGATCTGAACAAAGCTTGCCCTAAAGATAGTTTTCCGCTCCCACACATCGATCGCTTAGTGGAAGCAACCGCGGGGAACAAGTTACTATCATTCATGGATGCTTTCGCGGGATACAACCAGATTTTCATGCATCCCGATGATCGCGAGAAGACAGCGTTTATCACAGACCGAGGCATTTATTGCTACAAAGTCATGCCCTTCGGGCTCAAAAACGCTGGCGCGACGTATCAACGGCTCGTTAACAGGATGTTCGCCGAGCAGCTCGGAAAAACGATGGAAGTTTACATCGATGACATGCTAGTCAAATCCCTCGAAGAAAAAGACCATATAGCTCATCTACGCGACTGTTTTCGCCAGCTCAACAAGCACAACATGAAGCTCAACCCGGCAAAATGCCGCTTCGCCGTAAAATCTGGAGAATTCTTGGGATATCTCGTAACTCACCGAGGCATCGAGGCAAACCCGAAGCAAATCGATGCTCTACTGAACATGCCCTCACCGCAAAACAAGCGCGAAGTCCAACGTCTCACCGGGAGAGTCGCAGCCCTGAACCGATTCATCTCGCGATCAACAGACAAATGCCTGGCTTTCTACGACACTCTGCGCGGGAACAAGAAATTCGAGTGGACCGATCGCTGCGAAGAAGCTTTCCAGGAACTGAAGAAGTATTTGGCTAATCCACCGGTGTTGGCAAAACCAGTCCCGGGCGAGCCGTTATTTCTGTACATCGCCGTCTCGGATACAGCAACAAGCGGAGTTATCGTTAGAGAAGACAGAGGAGAACAGAAGCCGATATTTTATGTCTCGCAAACCTTCACCGACGCGGAAACACGCTACCCGCAAACTGAAAAGCTCGCCCTCGCCGTAGTAATGTCAGCTCGGAAGCTACGGCCGTATTTCCAATCTCACTCAATTGTCGTCATGGCGCCCATAGCACTTCGAACCATCCTGCATAGTCCGAGCCAATCGGGACGCCTAGCCAAGTGGGCAGTAGAACTCAGCGAGTATGACATCGAATACAGGAACAAAACATGCGCGAAATGTCAAGTCCTGGCCGATTTTATCATCGAGCTACCAACAGAGAACACCCGAGAAGAATCACCCGATGCCGTCTGGATCCTCCACGTTGACGGGTCGTCCTCAAAACAAGGTTCTGGCGTCGGGATCCGCTTGGCATCACCAGAAGGTGAAATCCTTGAGCAATCTTTCCGGCTAAACTTTGACGCAACTAACAACGTGGCGGAATACGAAGCGCTGATAGCCGGACTAAAGCTGGCTCGGGGACTTAAGATCAACAAGCTACGTGCCTTCTGCGACTCCCAGCTCGTGGCCAACCAATTTAACGGAGAGTACGTGGCTCGGGATGAACGAATGGAAGCATATCTGGCTCTCACACAAGACCTGGCGAAACAGTTCGGAGAGTTCGAGTTAACCAGAATCCCGCGAGGCGAGAACACATCGGCGGATGCCTTAGCAGCTCTAGCTTCGACCTCCGATCCAAACCTGAAGAGGATCATACCGGTAGAGTTCATCGAAAAGCCGAGCATCGAAGACAGTAGCGAAGATCAAGTACTAACAGCTCGGGAGACGGAAGAACCAGAGGAGATGGACACCGAACTGCCAGACCAACAGACTACAGACACAATCGAGCCCGAGTATGGGAGCGATACCAAATGGATCGGAGCCATCCGGAGTTACATAGCCGATGGAGAAGTCCCTAGTGAAAAATGGGCAGCTCGGAAGCTTAAGGCGAAAGCGGCTCGGTATACCCTGATCGACGGAGAACTCTTTAAATGGCGGTTTTCCGGACCCCTGCTAATCTGTGTCGAAGGGAACGAAGCTCGGAGAATCATGGAAGAAATACACGGCGGATCTTGTGGGAATCACTCTGGCGGGAGAGCCCTAGCCATAAAGATCAAGCGCCACGGATATTTTTGGCCGACGATGGTCAAAGATTGCGAGAAGTTCTCTCAAAGATGCGACAAATGCCAAAGACACGCACCAACTATCCATCAACCCGCCGAGCTCCTGTCCTCCATCACCTCGCCTTATCCCTTCATGCGCTGGTCCATGGACATTATCGGACCTCTACACAACTCCAAACAGAAGAAACTCGTCCTCGTACTAACAGACTACTTCTCCAAGTGGATCGAGGCGGACTCCTATGCCACCATCAAAGACGCGCAGGTCGAGAACTTCGTCTGGAAGAACATCATATGCCGCCACGGGATACCTTACGAGATCGTCACAGACAATGGCTCGCAATTCATCTCGGCTCGGTTCGAAGGATTCTGCGAGAAATGGGGTATTCGCCTCAGCAAATCTACGCCTCGGTATCCTCAGGGAAACGGACAGGCAGAGGCAGCAAACAAGACGATTCTCGACGGATTAAAGAAGCGCCTCGACGCAAAGAAAGGCCGCTGGGCCGACGAATTGGAAGGAGTTTTATGGTCGCACAGGACAACGCCGCGGCGAGCCACGGGAGAAACACCTTTCGCCCTCGTTTACGGGACGGAATGCGTGATTCCCACCGAAGCCGAGATCCCGGGAATAAGAAGGCGTTTGCTCCCCGAGCAGGAAAACTCCAACACTCAGATGATGCTGGACGAGCTGGACTTAATCGACGAGAGAAGAGATTCAGCCTTGGTCCGCATGCAGAACTATCAGAATGCTACAGCTCGGTATTACAATTCACACGTTAAGCAGCGCCGCTTCCACGAGGGAGATCTCGTACTACGAAAAGTGTTTCAGAACACTGCCGAGCTAAACGCGGGAAAGCTCGGAGCAAATTGGGAAGGACCTTACACAATCGCGAAGGTCGTACGTCCCGGCGTCTACGAACTCATCAACATGAACGGCAAAGCGGTACCTAGATCCTGGAACGCAATGCATCTCAGGAAGTATTATCGCTGAGAACCTAAGGTACGCATGTACTTGAACTACGGGGTGGCTTGATCCCTGAAAAGGGTACGTAGGCAGCTCGTCTTCGGACGAGTTCAGCTACCCCCCCTAATTAAAAAAGGGGGGGGAGTGGGTCCGTATACATAAATACTCCCACTTAAAAACTTTTTATGGAAGTTTCTTTTAAAGTTCTACCTTTTAGATTTTCAATTTTATCCACCTCGACATCAATCCCGAAACTCGCCTCGGAAACATTTGCGGTCATCTTATCGACCTCCAAAGCCAATAGTTCGTTCGGACGATGGCCACGCCCACGAACAGAAAGCTCACTACACCGCTTCGGTTAACAGCGCGCTATACAAACATTCAAGACAATCAGGTCGGAGATATCCTGCCAACGGAAATTGTCTTCAGAAAACCCAGTTGACTTCAACACTGGTACCCCAGTTCGCTTCTAAGCACTGGCGTCGACTATATCAGCTCGGGTCGCAACCGGTGAAGATTATAGTCTTACACGATCAAAACCCAGTTACCTTAACACTGGTGAACGACTCGTTTCGCTTTCGGCTCGGAAGTTGGAACGGCTTCGGAGGAATCGACGTCTTAACGTACACGCTTGCAAACCCAGTTACCTTAAAACTGGTACGCTATTCACCTTCACGGTTCGGAAGTTAAAACGGTTCAGAAAATTAACTTCTTGACGAACAAATCAGATTTCCAAAAACCCAGTTACTAAACACTGGTATCGAATTTAATTCGGGAACATCTCAAGATAAACAAAAATATTAAAATCAGAAGCATTCATATCAAGTGGATAAAACCATCCAGGCATCAAGTTTTACAAAATCTCAAAAGAAAAACAAAAGAGAAAAGGAAGATGCATCGGGACTATTCATCCTGCTCTTCCGGAATGCGTGCGGCCTCGGAACCCAGATTCGTCCCCGCCTGATCGAGAATGCCGACTCCCGCAGCAACTCCCTCGATAGATCGGTTCCCAAAGCTATCATCGACAGAATCTGGAGAAGCCGGGGAAGCTTCAGACCTTCCCGCAGCTCGGTCCCGAGCCTGACAATCTCGTCCTCGGCGTCCCCATACTCTGCTTTCCACTGGAGGACTTCTTCCTTCTCCTCTTCAACTTTCTTGCCACCTTCGAGTTCGGCGATCAGCTCGGCATTGGCCCTCGCCTGCACCAGGAACATGTAGCGTTCGGACGCCTTACCGTATAGCTCCATTTTCGCCTCAATCGCCTCGATCTTCTTGGCGAACTCCTTTTTAGCCGCTTTTCGTTCCCGAGCAACCTCCTTCTCTCGAAGAGACTTCTCTTCGGTGAATAACCGGTTCAGGCGTTCGATTTCAGCCTCGAACTTCCTTTGCGTTCGGAGACCGTCCTCGGCCACCTTCAACCGTTCGACCTTCTCTGCCTTCGCCAACGCTTCGGCCCTTTGCCTGGCCTCATCCGCCTCGGCAATCCTGGCCGCCGCCTCGGCAACCTTGGCATCCGCCTCGGCAACCTTGGCATCCGCCTCGGCAACTTTGGCACCCGCCTCGGCTCGGGAAATCTCGCATTTCCGGTTCGCAGAATCATAGGATCGAACCATGGAATTCATAGAATTGAAAGCCTGGGACGCAAGGACCAAGATGTTAGCAAATGAATTCTAACTTCAAAAAGCCTGAAATGCCTCGGAAATGAACTAGTACCTTCAAAAATCCCGCAGCGGTTTCGCGGTACCTTTCGGCCTCCAGCAAGGCCTCGGGCGCAGCTAGGGTCGGACCCGAGCAAGAAGCGATAAGATTAGCAGAGGCTATCTTATCCTTGTAGATGGGAGCCTCAGTTACGACTCCTCTTCTCCTTCCTACGGCCTCCCGAGCTGTCGCCTCGGGGCCTCTTACCCTTCGCCTTAGCCTTCGCCTCGGCACTTAGAGCGACAATAGCCGAAGGTCCCTGCCGCCTCGGGGACTTCTGTTGACAAAACATTAACAGAGGCCTCGGCCTCAACCAGAGCCGTGTCTTCCCGAGCTTCGTCGATCGCCTCGGTATCAACAGCGACCTCGGAGTCATTCCTGACTTTGGGGGGAGTAGGCGGTTTGAAGTTCGCCTCCAGTATCGCCCTTTCCCGAGCCGCCTTCCTCTCGGCAGCCTTCTTCGCTCTCAAAGATTCCACGGCACCCTGTATCTCGATAAGGTGATCTAGGCGATGATCAGATGATTCTGAAGAAGATTGGCAAGGAGCTCCGTGCAACAAACGTAAGGCCCTCTCAATTCTATTTCGGGAGAAATGTTTCGTCCAATCACACTTTCGAGCTATCAGTTCGTCGTGAAGATCTAGAAAGCCCTCGGGAATGTCTTCAAGAAAATGACGGGTTCCGATCTGCCTGACAAGAAAAATGGTCAATAAGAAGTTTAAAATAAAGCAGAACAGCAAATACGACTTCGGGTATAATACCGATTTTTCTCCACTTTCCAACAACTTTCCCCTAAGTAGTCCTCATGGACACTATACTCATCAAAGGCTACGTAGAAGAAGTGGTCGGTATATTTCTCATCCTTGCTCGGAAATCCGCCGATAACCCTCCTATTCGGCCTCGGAAGAAATGTAAAACCTCTCAACAGGACCCGGTATGCGCCGGATTTCTAGCAGATTCCTTAGGTGGCTAAGGTCAACAAAGTTGACCGTCTCGATACTTCGGCCCAGAATCCCTATAAGATGGCGCAGGCCTCGGGTCGTGATTTGAGACAAAGCAATCTTGTACGACCATAGAAAACGCCAATATAGGCCTCGGAATCGGAAGCCAGAGGTAGCAGTGGTAAAAGAACCCCTCATAAAGGGTGAAAAAACCCCTCGGGCGGATCATCTGCTCGCTCATTCGGAGTTGGAAGTCTTAGTTTCAATCCCCTCGCTAAAACCGAATCGGGCCTTGAGATCCCTAAGGGAATCCTCCGTGCATAGGTGGAACCCGGGGGATCGGGCTTCTTCGCTTTCTTGGCTCGTCTTCTCTTCTGTTGACCTTTGGCTGCTTGAACTTTAGCTTGAAGTAACCTGGCCGCCTCGTCAGAGTCATAGTGAACCTCCTCGGCCTTAATAGAAAGTGGAGGCGCCTCGGGTGCATTTTGCCAACACGAGACTCCAGCTTCACCAACTGCCGGTGGACGGACCCCCCTCCTACTTAACATCGCCTCGGGATCGTCGGGCAAATCCTGATCCCGAGCCACATCTGCAATCGTGTCTTCCCGTGCGATGAAACGGCTCGGGTCTTCTTACCGAGAGGCCGACTCTGCATCACTGCCGCGGAACAACTCGATCTGACGATCCGAGACGTTCGCCACGGAATCACTTGAAGAACTCCAAACCATTTTCCTCTTATAAACAGGGAGAAGGTTATCACTTCGGGATGAACCACTAGAGTCAGAGAGAGACATCTGGCTCGGATGAACTGGGAGAGATTGATCGGAAGAAACAAGATTTGGAGATCGGAGAAGTCAAAACTAAGATCTAACACGGCGGAGAAACGACGGAAAATAAAACGATGCAAAGGAAAAACAAAAGAAATCAAGATCAGAGAAAGAAGAAGCGAACCTTAGAATTTTTTCCTTGCAGGTTGCGGAATGAGAAAATGAAGTAGGAGTCCCGGTATTTATAGAGTGCCTCGGCGCGTCGGGCACGCATAAGTCGCAAGAGCATTTCACATCCGCCCAAATCTCAGGCGCGTCGGGCCACGCGTGAAAAATATTAAGTTGCGTCACATCCGCACGGATCTCGGGAATCAGCAGAGGACTTTTTCCACTTCTCGAGACAGAATCCCAACCGTCACACGCCAGAGGAAGGCGAAACGATAGAAAAAATCGAATCATCAGAATAAGGGGGTGGAACTGTCTTCGAAAGAACGAATCGCCTCGGCACACATCAAACGGCTCGGAACATAATACATGGCTCGGCCCAATCATCATGAAGCTTATTACGCTTGGTTCTCCAAAACTAACAAGCTGGGGGGCTAACTGTTGGGGTCGGATTCAACCTTTTGGCCCGAGCCAGACTTTGAGCGCCTCGGAAGCTTCAAACACCACCTCGGGGCAGCATTGTATCCACCTCGGGAAAAACTGGGAGTTTACTTCGGTTTCTGATAGCAAGCTCCGGTACCCGAGCTGGTTCTCCTCGTGCACCCGAGCTGTTTTCACCTCGTGCGCGCGAGCTATTTCTCTTCAAATACCCGAACGTGATCGGACAAAAGTACCCGAGACCAGTCTCCTCGGCTCGGGTCGAGTGTCCTGCCATCATCCATGCTACCCGAGGTAAAGTTTATCATCCGCCCGAGGCAAAGACTTAGAGGAATACTCGCCATCGAAGTACCATTTCCAAGCAAGGCATCATTTCCGGAAAAGAAGGATCATTTCCGAAATACTCGGAAATGATAAAGGAGAATCTCGAAGGATCGACTCAAATCAGGGAAACTTCCGAAAAGCTCCGAAGAATAAGGAAAGTATCCTAATCCGCGATATTCTAAGCCGACTTCAAGATAAATGGAAATCTTCCGAGAATATCGCTGGAGAGGCGGTTTATCATCCCTATATAAAGAGACTCGAGGCTCTCACAGAGGGACAAGCAAGATCGCTCTAGATTTTAGACTACACAAAGCTCTGAAGCAAAAACACTTTTCTTTTTACGATCTAACTCTTTGTACGATCAAAGCAATACTTTTCATCAATAATATCAAGAACACCATCTTTGGTTACAATCTTTCTGTTGTTCTTTGAGAATTCTCGCAAATTGTATCCCTAAAATAAAACCCTAGACAAATCTCGATTGTGTTAAGTTTCGACTTCCACAGGAAAGAAGAAGAGGAAGAAGTAGAAGTAGACGAGGATGAGTTATCTAGATGGAAGAAAAGGTCTATCTTTTTTCAAGCTACAATATCAATTGAGTTCAACAATGGGAGAGTGACTCAATTGTACTCTTTTTCCCTTGTTGAGTTTTGTCCCAATGGGTTTTCTCAACAAGGTTTTTAATGAGGCAATTGTGTCACTCCATCATGGCCCATCTGTTGAATTCGAGGCCCAACACTTCTTATGTCTCAAGCCCACGTCCAAACAAACAAGAGGAACCTCATTTTCGAATTCAAACCCTTTCTTTACTCTATTTTCATTTTCCACGACCCTCCCCACCGGCCCCGCTCCCCACCCCCCCCCCCCCCCCCCGCCCCCACCCCCCACCCCCCTCCCTCCCCCCCCCCCCAACCCCGCCTCCCGCCACCCGCACACCCCCCTTTCGCCTCCCCGGCCCCCACCCCGCCCCCCCCCCCCCCCCCCCCGCCCCCCCCCCCCCCCCTCTCTCCCCCCCCCCCCCACCCCCCTCCCGCCCCCCTCCGTCCCCCCCCCCGCCGCCCCCCTCCCCACCCCCCTCCCCGCCCCCCCGGGCCCCCCCCCCCCCCCCACCCCCCCGCCCCTCTCCACCTCCCCCCCCCCCCCCCCCTCCACCCCCCCCCCCGTCCCCCCCCCCCGCCCTCCCTCCCCTCTCCCCCCCCACCCCCACCACACCCCACCCCCCCCACCCCCCCCCCACCCCCCCCCCAAAAACCCCCCCCCCCCCCCCCCCCCCCCCGCTCCTCCCCCCCCCCCCCGCTCCTCCCCCCCCCCTTCCCGCCACCCCCTCCCTCCCCCCACCCCATTCCCCCTCAGACTCCTCCCCCCACCCCCTCACCCCCTCTCCACCCTTCCCCCCACACTACCCCCCCCCCCCCCACCCCCCCCAACCTCCCCCTCCCTCCCCTCCCCCCCCGCCCCTCCCCCCCCCCCCCCCCCCCCCCCCCCCACCCCCCAGCCCCCCCCCCCCCCCCCCCCCCCCCCGCTCCCCCCCCCCCCCCGCCCCCCGCCCCCCCGCCCCCCCCCCCCGTCCCCCCACCCCCCCCCCCCCCCCCCCCCCCCCCCCCCCCCCCCGCTCCGCCCCTCGACCCCCCCCCCCCCTCCCCCCCCCCTCTCCCCCTCCCCCACCGCCAAACCCCCCACCCCCCTTCCCCCCCCCCCCCCCTCACCACCCCACCTCCCCTCGGCACCCCCAACCCCACCCCCCCCCCCAACCCCCCCCCCCTCGCCCGCCCCCGCCCCCCCCCCCTC
>CANTUZ010000027.1:5847593-5861830 GCA_947846985.1 Fratercula arctica
ATACATGCTTTACATGGTGGCAGGGACTACAGCTGTATTAAGATACTAGATAACTTTTTTCATTGGGATTATATAAACTCAGTATAGACAGATAAACTGTTCCATACCTTCTGAGATGTGAGAAATGCAGTTTTTGAAAGGATTTAGCCCATAACAAGGTGATCCTTCTATTAAATTTTTAATGCCAGATCACAATTCCTCTTTTGCTTTTTTTTCAACTTTTTATTGTAACTTGTTTTGGAACCCACAGTAGAAACCTAATGGGAATTCCTAGCAAGTGGTGAGTCACTGGCAGGGAGTGGTGGTGGTTTTTGTGTTTGCATCTGCACCCTTATTAATAATTCAACATTTGATTTCATGATTCAGAAATGGCAAATTTAAATAGTCATGGAATTGTAATGGACATTCTTCTTAACTAAAAAACCCCTTTGGCTACACAGATGTTTTACTTGAACTATTGAAAATAAACCCTGTAGAACTATAGTTGGGAGCTTTCTATATTTGCTGTTTGCTTTAGAAGAAAGCAGACTTAAATTCTTGTCAAATATTTTTATACCCGAGACCAGTGAGAACACCCCCCTGCCCACCAACAATGATTAATATTGCTCATTGTCAAACAAATGAGTTGCAGTGTGCCAGACACAATAACAAATATTTCAACCTTTACTTCAGGCTTCCAAAGTGGTCCTCTGGTTAAGCTGACTGCAATATCAATCTTATCTATACTATTAAATGTGCAAATTGAAGTGACCATATGACCAAATTAAAAAATAAAAATAACCATACTCTACACCCTAGGGATTCACTTGTTTCCCTTCTCTTTGACAAGCAGCCAGTCATGTAAGCAAACAGCTGAGCCAAACAAAATATATTCATCATGAACACAACAGGGAAGAGAAATGAGGAGTTACCCCAAATCTTCAGGATTTCCTCCTTTCTTTGCTTTCTCTAGGACATTGCATTGTTACATAAGACACACTACACATTCATGCTTTTTGCTAATAGTAGTTTAAATAAAATATAATGGAGAATATCACTGCACTAGAAGATAAAAGGCTTTTTATGTTAGCCACAAGAGGAAGCCTGTGCTGTCCAAGTAATGAAACTTGTCATAAGGAAAAAAAGGAAAGTTGGCTATAAATTTCATCTAACCATTATTAACTGAGTGCATTTCCTAGTTTACAGAAATTTCTGTATATAGTAAAAAAAAAAGTAAATCAAACAATCTGCTACATTTTGTGCCTTCTGTACAAGTGAGCATTAATATTAATGTTTAGCAACATATTGTTCTATAATTGCACATAATTGTTGACGCGGAAGGCTCGAGCAATAACATGCAGACCAATGTGATCAGGTTAATGCCACTTTATTCAACCTAAGTGTTACATTTATAGTATTATGATTTCTGTTCACGCGCTCTAACTCCTACTAATTGGCTGCATGTTATCCTCACGAGCTGTCCACGCGCTTAATTCTTTCTTGTCATTGGTCGACCTTTCTTGACGTATGATGTTTTCAATTCCCTTGTTACACTTCTTTCTGGTCAGCACCTCCTTATCTCATGTCCGACAGTAACCTTTCTTAAACTCATGTCAAGGCAGGCCTACACAGCTGCTACCAACTCCTTAGTGCTTGGAGTGTTCATAGGGTGACCTCGTTGTATTAGAAATCCTTCCACAAATCCCCCTTTTTGTTTTTGAACACTCCAAGACTCTTCAGTTGCAAGCATTACTTGATTAAACCATATTTTTCTTACCATGCTCTCCAAGCCTCTTTGCAAACAATAGAACAGACAAGGAACAATTAACAACACAACAAATACCACGATCAAAATCATTACACCTATCTTTAAAAGGGATGCAACCCAGCCTGTGATTCCCCATCCTTTGAGCAGTCCTGTAAGCCAATGCCAGCTACTCTCTATCTCCACAATTCCCCCTTTTTTATTTTTTATGCAACAAAAAGCTTGATTAATCATTTTTTGCACTATTTTCTGTAAGCAGCCTAAAATACAGCACATGACAAGCATTGGATGACAAAGATGACATGTTTAGAAAATTTAAAACATAAGTTGCTTTATACAATTGCTCTTCAGGTGTTATACCGACAGGATTCCCCCTTTTTTGTTTATCAAGCATGGTTTTTAAGGTATGATGAATACGTTTCAGAATTGCTTGCCCAGTTGGGGAATGAGGAATACCAGAGACATGTTTGATACCCCTTGTCTGTAAAGAGGCCTGTATTTTAGCGAACACATAAGCTGGTCTGTTATCAGTTTTTACAGTTTTTGGTACTCCCATGACTGCAAGGCATTGCAACTAATGTCGAATAACATCACGAGCCTTCTCTCCTATATGAGCACTAGCTACAACAAGGTGAAAAAACAGATCAACTGAAACATGTACATAGCGCAAACGTCCAAATTCCATAATGTGCATAACATCGGATTGCCAAAGTTCATCAGGTGTAAGCCCTCGCAGGGTAATCCCCGCAAATGATGGCAAAGGAGCCAGCTGCTGACAGCGCAAATGACCCTGCAAAATCAATCGTGCTAACATTTCAATCATCATAGTTACTGGTTTTGAAAAGATATGTGGCAAAAATACCCACTCTAATGCAGTCAGGCTCTTTGCGAGTGTATCATCCCACTGTCCTATCAGGGCGTAAGGTTGAAATTTTTGATGTATCATAAACAAATCTACAATGTGCTGTAATGCCTTCTGAGCTGTTGGGGTTAATGAACGTGGAACCTACCAGGGAGGGGGGGCGGGCAGACACAGCGCTTCAGGGCGTCCCCTGTATCTTCAAAGTGCACTCATGACTAACCGCCTCTCTCCAACCCGAGACAGCCCCCTTATATCCTGCCCCAGATTGAGTGGAAAAGTACAGGCTAGGGTCACTGCATGCGTGGCCAGCGCATGCTGCGAGCCTCACCAGACTCATGATCCAGCTTTGCTAACTGCGGATGTCTGATACCTGACTCCCTTGTACTCTCTCCTTGTTATCTTCTTCTTTGAAAGTTAGGTTCTCATGGATACACATATAGCTTTTCAGCAACAGTACTGAGTCCCTTTTCCCCAACATGTACACTGGGTTTGGTTCAACTAGTAATTCTCCGTCGTGTCTCACTCGAACCATCCTCTATTATCCCTTACACATGCCACCCCGTGGCCCATAGTTGGGACACAACAGTATTCTATAACTCGTACAAGGGTATGATGCAAAGCAACATCTGCAACTGATCGTATAATGCTTATTAAACATAGCAAACAGCATACTAAACATAACAGACAGATTCCTTCCACACAGGCAATGAGTATAATTTCCTTCAACCAACCCCACCCCCAAGTCCATCCAGCAAAGAGATTTCACCCAGTGGTCTCCACAAGTTGCTGGCTCGGTCGGTGCAGTTCTTGCAACTGGGCATGGATGGATTTGGAGCGGTCACTTAGATTCATACAACACAGTCCTTTTTAAAATCTTGACAACTGTGTCCGTGAGCTAAAAGCAAAAAATCAATAGCAGCTCTGTTTTGCAGCATTGCATGTTGAATACTATCTACATCTAGCAATAACTCAGAAACAGCTGTACTAGTAGCATTACTAAATTTATCCCTGGCAGCGAGAGAGTCCTTGTTATCAAGAATCCTTGGCAGCGAAAGAGTCCTTGTTAGCAAGAGCGCATGCGGACTCCCTGTTCTTGCTGGTACTGTGCTTTGATCTTCTTCCATAACAGGCCAAGATTCTCAGGCAGCTAGATAAGGTGTCCCCGAGTCCATTACAGAGTTATGTCATCTAAGTGTTTTTCTTGCAAGCATCTGAGACTGAATAACAATTAGTGTGATAGATGTGTTTTCCAGCACCCAGGTGCGAGTCCCTTGAGCGTATTTACAATCCTCCTTGCTGATCTTCCGTTGCTTTCCCATATTCCACCCCCCTGCTCAAGAGACTGCTTCTGCTGGGGTTCACTTAGTCTCACAGAGTAATTTACAAAGGCGTGCAATAACGTATATACATATAGGAAAAAAAACCCAAAACATATCTCTATAGTACTGCTTGAATCAGGTGTCTTATTTCTCTTTTTCTGCTGCTGTCTTGCAGCATATATGGCATACTTTTGTGCTAAGACGGCACATTTCCCTTCTAATTGTTCCCTTTTTCTTCTCTCATCACTTACAGCTGACATAAAAGTCTGCCTTGCAACAAGAGCTCACCCTTAAGTTTCTCATTTTCCTACAGAGCATCCTATAGATTCTAGCTTAACTCCTTTTCCCAATCAACCATGATCTTATAGGCAAACAACAAACAACCAGTCATACAGCCTGCATGGGTAAGCCGTTCCCGAGAGCGTAAGCATGTCGGCTGGCGAAAACGCCCCCAATATTTCAGGACTTCCATCGGTTCTACGGCCCATCATGGTCTATCTACCTGGGGTGCGCTCGCCTTACATCTAAACACTGTGTATATACAAACTTCTTCGCTTGACAGTGTGTCAGCCCTAGTCACGTACGAGAACAGTACCACACCGGGCAGAACACCTGCTCAAGCGGAGTCACCAAACGACACTGCACACAGCAACAAACAAACAGTAGCACAGATGCTGATCAGCAGATATAAATTGGCACCCACACACACTTACACAGCAGACATACAAAAACACCACTTCTATCTCAGGGAGAGGGCTGGGAAGGGGAGGGGGTGAGGCGGGCGGCGGCGGGAGCGAAGCGGCTCTGGCTCCGTCCTTCTCCCCCGACATTCTGACAATACACTGCAATACCCCGATTCCAGCTGCGCATGCATAAGCGGTTGAGAAGGAGGAACAGACGTGATACCTGGCGCAAATGGAGGAGGCTTAAGAATGGAGGAACGCGATAACAACTTTCTTCTCTGTTGCTGTAAAATCTCCTCCGCAGCTGTAGCAGAGGCAGCCATAGCTTTAATCGGGGTTAAAGGTGGACATAAATCAGGTTCAGTCTCTGGATTTATTGGGCCAGGATCAAAGGGATCTTCTGGCTCTTCGCCTCCTGAATTCTGCTTTTGGTAATGTTTTTCAGAATTGGGAATTTGAGCATATTTAGGCTGAGGGTCTGCAACTGGGGGTGTCATTTCAAAAGACTGAGGTTCCTTTGGGGGAGCTTGTGGTGCCCCTCCAGCAACCCCTTGCAGGGCTTGCTCTGCGGGATGCATTGCTCGTATGGCAGTGTATACAGTTCACCAAGTAACTATTATTCCTCTGGCAAGGACAAGCGCAGCGTCTCCTGCGTTTGCAATTCCTCCCCCACTTGTAGCCACTGAGCCAAATCGTAGGACCACCCTTCAGGGAACCATAAGCAATAATCACGTATCCATCCAAGCAAAAAATTTCCGAGTCAAATACTCATTCGCATCCTATGAACCCATCTCCGCTTCTTCTAGCATAGTACAAATCCATCTCCTCACTTTCTGTTCTTTAACACTATCTCCCTTTTCTGATACATTACACTATTGCGTATCCCCAGACTCGTCCGCTGCCATTTCAGACGGATCACCCGTTCCCGGACTCCCACACACCCTCTCCTCAACCGCCTGCAAACCCTCCTTGATAACCTCATGAGCCTTTTTATAAGCAGCCCGTATCACGCCCGCTTTCAAACCCTTATCAAGTCTCTGCATTTCCGCGAGCAATTGCTGCATAGTGTTCTGTTGTTCGTGGAGAGCGTCACGGAGCTCCGCAGTATCTTTAGGTGGATAGATGGTTTTCGGACGAACGTCCTCGGAGGATGATGATGTTTCCATAGGCTGAGAAGAGTCGGGGGGAACCTGTGTGGATGACTCCGGTAGACCAGAGTACGGTGGAGCGGTCGGTTGCGGAGGCGTGAGAGGTGGCGGCGAAAATGTCCATTTGTCAGACGCCCCCCAGAACTCCTTTTCTGACTGCTTTATTACAGGAAATGCATTGGAGGACGAACTGTTTCCCTCTTCCCCAGCTGCATCTAACACCCTCCGGGCTGCAGCGGCAATAACAGCTGATCCATGCATGCCTGCAGTCAGTCCCTTCACCTGTCGATAAGTGCCTGCCAGGTTCCAGGCTTCCTTATTCTCTGACTGCACTGCTTCCCACATTTCCACTCCAATTCGAGTCCATGTTGAAAGGTCAAAAAACTGAGTCGGATCTCTGAGCAATCCTCATCGTCGGCACCAAGATAGTTGTTCCAGTAAAGCACTCTCACTAAGGTTTTCCCTGGCATTTTTTGCCAGCTGCAGCAAACTTTGTACCGCTGCCTTTTCCACGGCTGATACAGCTGAACCCATACTACCGTTCCCACTCTAGGTGGCTCCCACTTCCCGTGGGGTCGCGGATCCGCTCCTGCCTCTCTCGGGCAGCCCGGCTTACTTCATCCCACAACACTGCCCCTATTTTAGCCCACGTATCCTGGGCGAAGGCAGCCGCCACCGTGGGAAAAAGCCCCTTGTCTCTTGCCCATACTAAAAGTGACTTCAAAGAGGCAGAATCATATTTTAATCCTCTCATAGAGAGCATATGTTGGAGGAGCTTAACTACAGCCTCTTCTTCTTTTGAGGTTGCAGACCCCATCTCCGCCTGCCTGATCAGAGCAGGATTTCCCTTTTTTGATGCGCTAGCGTCTTCCCGAGTGCCGGGGCAGCACTCACCTTTCGACCGCTTCTTCCGCCCCCTCCGATTGCCGGCTGGATTTCTGGGTAGATGCAGTCCCAAAAAACCGATCTGAGGGTCCCTGTTCGGGCGCCACTTGTTGACGCGGAAGGCTCGAGCAATAACATGCAGACCAATGTGATCAGGTTAATGCCACTTTATTCAACCTAAGTGTTACATTTATAGTATTATGATTTCTGTTCACGCGCTCTAACTCCTACTAATTGGCTGCATGTTATCCTCACGAGCTGTCCACGCGCTTAATTCTTTCTTGTCATTGGTCGACCTTTCTTGACGTATGATGTTTTCAATTCCCTTGTTACACTTCTTTCTGGTCAGCACCTCCTTATCTCATGTCCGACAGTAACCTTTCTTAAACTCATGTCAAGGCAGGCCTACACAGCTGCTACCAACTCCTTAGTGCTTGGAGTGTTCATAGGGTGACCTCGTTGTATTAGAAATCCTTCCACAAATCCCCCTTTTTGTTTTTGAACACTCCAAGACTCTTCAGTTGCAAGCATTACTTGATTAAACCATATTTTTCTTACCATGCTCTCCAAGCCTCTTTGCAAACAATAGAACAGACAAGGAACAATTAACAACACAACAAATACCACGATCAAAATCATTACACCTATCTTTAAAAGGGATGCAACCCAGCCTGTGATTCCCCATCCTTTGAGCAGTCCTGTAAGCCAATGCCAGCTACTCTCTATCTCCACAATTCCCCCTTTTTTATTTTTTATGCAACAAAAAGCTTGATTAATCATTTTTTGCACTATTTTCTGTAAGCAGCCTAAAATACAGCACATGACAAGCATTGGATGACAAAGATGACATGTTTAGAAAATTTAAAACATAAGTTGCTTTATACAATTGCTCTTCAGGTGTTATACCGACAGGATTCCCCCTTTTTTGTTTATCAAGCATGGTTTTTAAGGTATGATGAATACGTTTCAGAATTGCTTGCCCAGTTGGGGAATGAGGAATACCAGAGACATGTTTGATACCCCTTGTCTGTAAAGAGGCCTGTATTTTAGCGAACACATAAGCTGGTCTGTTATCAGTTTTTACAGTTTTTGGTACTCCCATGACTGCAAGGCATTGCAACTAATGTCGAATAACATCACGAGCCTTCTCTCCTATATGAGCACTAGCTACAACAAGGTGAAAAAACAGATCAACTGAAACATGTACATAGCGCAAACGTCCAAATTCCATAATGTGCATAACATCGGATTGCCAAAGTTCATCAGGTGTAAGCCCTCGCAGGGTAATCCCCGCAAATGATGGCAAAGGAGCCAGCTGCTGACAGCGCAAATGACCCTGCAAAATCAATCGTGCTAACATTTCAATCATCATAGTTACTGGTTTTGAAAAGATATGTGGCAAAAATACCCACTCTAATGCAGTCAGGCTCTTTGCGAGTGTATCATCCCACTGTCCTATCAGGGCGTAAGGTTGAAATTTTTGATGTATCATAAACAAATCTACAATGTGCTGTAATGCCTTCTGAGCTGTTGGGGTTAATGAACGTGGAACCTACCAGGGAGGGGGGGCGGGCAGACACAGCGCTTCAGGGCGTCCCCTGTATCTTCAAAGTGCACTCATGACTAACCGCCTCTCTCCAACCCGAGACAGCCCCCTTATATCCTGCCCCAGATTGAGTGGAAAAGTACAGGCTAGGGTCACTGCATGCGTGGCCAGCGCATGCTGCGAGCCTCACCAGACTCATGATCCAGCTTTGCTAACTGCGGATGTCTGATACCTGACTCCCTTGTACTCTCTCCTTGTTATCTTCTTCTTTGAAAGTTAGGTTCTCATGGATACACATATAGCTTTTCAGCAACAGTACTGAGTCCCTTTTCCCCAACATGTACACTGGGTTTGGTTCAACTAGTAATTCTCCGTCGTGTCTCACTCGAACCATCCTCTATTATCCCTTACACATGCCACCCCGTGGCCCATAGTTGGGACACAACAGTATTCTATAACTCGTACAAGGGTATGATGCAAAGCAACATCTGCAACTGATCGTATAATGCTTATTAAACATAGCAAACAGCATACTAAACATAACAGACAGATTCCTTCCACACAGGCAATGAGTATAATTTCCTTCAACCAACCCCACCCCCAAGTCCATCCAGCAAAGAGATTTCACCCAGTGGTCTCCACAAGTTGCTGGCTCGGTCGGTGCAGTTCTTGCAACTGGGCATGGATGGATTTGGAGCGGTCACTTAGATTCATACAACACAGTCCTTTTTAAAATCTTGACAACTGTGTCCGTGAGCTAAAAGCAAAAAATCAATAGCAGCTCTGTTTTGCAGCATTGCATGTTGAATACTATCTACATCTAGCAATAACTCAGAAACAGCTGTACTAGTAGCATTACTAAATTTATCCCTGGCAGCGAGAGAGTCCTTGTTATCAAGAATCCTTGGCAGCGAAAGAGTCCTTGTTAGCAAGAGCGCATGCGGACTCCCTGTTCTTGCTGGTACTGTGCTTTGATCTTCTTCCATAACAGGCCAAGATTCTCAGGCAGCTAGATAAGGTGTCCCCGAGTCCATTACAGAGTTATGTCATCTAAGTGTTTTTCTTGCAAGCATCTGAGACTGAATAACAATTAGTGTGATAGATGTGTTTTCCAGCACCCAGGTGCGAGTCCCTTGAGCGTATTTACAATCCTCCTTGCTGATCTTCCGTTGCTTTCCCATATTCCACCCCCCTGCTCAAGAGACTGCTTCTGCTGGGGTTCACTTAGTCTCACAGAGTAATTTACAAAGGCGTGCAATAACGTATATACATATAGGAAAAAAAACCCAAAACATATCTCTATAGTACTGCTTGAATCAGGTGTCTTATTTCTCTTTTTCTGCTGCTGTCTTGCAGCATATATGGCATACTTTTGTGCTAAGACGGCACATTTCCCTTCTAATTGTTCCCTTTTTCTTCTCTCATCACTTACAGCTGACATAAAAGTCTGCCTTGCAACAAGAGCTCACCCTTAAGTTTCTCATTTTCCTACAGAGCATCCTATAGATTCTAGCTTAACTCCTTTTCCCAATCAACCATGATCTTATAGGCAAACAACAAACAACCAGTCATACAGCCTGCATGGGTAAGCCGTTCCCGAGAGCGTAAGCATGTCGGCTGGCGAAAACGCCCCCAATATTTCAGGACTTCCATCGGTTCTACGGCCCATCATGGTCTATCTACCTGGGGTGCGCTCGCCTTACATCTAAACACTGTGTATATACAAACTTCTTCGCTTGACAGTGTGTCAGCCCTAGTCACGTACGAGAACAGTACCACACCGGGCAGAACACCTGCTCAAGCGGAGTCACCAAACGACACTGCACACAGCAACAAACAAACAGTAGCACAGATGCTGATCAGCAGATATAAATTGGCACCCACACACACTTACACAGCAGACATACAAAAACACCACTTCTATCTCAGGGAGAGGGCTGGGAAGGGGAGGGGGTGAGGCGGGCGGCGGCGGGAGCGAAGCGGCTCTGGCTCCGTCCTTCTCCCCCGACATTCTGACAATACACTGCAATACCCCGATTCCAGCTGCGCATGCATAAGCGGTTGAGAAGGAGGAACAGACGTGATACCTGGCGCAAATGGAGGAGGCTTAAGAATGGAGGAACGCGATAACAACTTTCTTCTCTGTTGCTGTAAAATCTCCTCCGCAGCTGTAGCAGAGGCAGCCATAGCTTTAATCGGGGTTAAAGGTGGACATAAATCAGGTTCAGTCTCTGGATTTATTGGGCCAGGATCAAAGGGATCTTCTGGCTCTTCGCCTCCTGAATTCTGCTTTTGGTAATGTTTTTCAGAATTGGGAATTTGAGCATATTTAGGCTGAGGGTCTGCAACTGGGGGTGTCATTTCAAAAGACTGAGGTTCCTTTGGGGGAGCTTGTGGTGCCCCTCCAGCAACCCCTTGCAGGGCTTGCTCTGCGGGATGCATTGCTCGTATGGCAGTGTATACAGTTCACCAAGTAACTATTATTCCTCTGGCAAGGACAAGCGCAGCGTCTCCTGCGTTTGCAATTCCTCCCCCACTTGTAGCCACTGAGCCAAATCGTAGGACCACCCTTCAGGGAACCATAAGCAATAATCACGTATCCATCCAAGCAAAAAATTTCCGAGTCAAATACTCATTCGCATCCTATGAACCCATCTCCGCTTCTTCTAGCATAGTACAAATCCATCTCCTCACTTTCTGTTCTTTAACACTATCTCCCTTTTCTGATACATTACACTATTGCGTATCCCCAGACTCGTCCGCTGCCATTTCAGACGGATCACCCGTTCCCGGACTCCCACACACCCTCTCCTCAACCGCCTGCAAACCCTCCTTGATAACCTCATGAGCCTTTTTATAAGCAGCCCGTATCACGCCCGCTTTCAAACCCTTATCAAGTCTCTGCATTTCCGCGAGCAATTGCTGCATAGTGTTCTGTTGTTCGTGGAGAGCGTCACGGAGCTCCGCAGTATCTTTAGGTGGATAGATGGTTTTCGGACGAACGTCCTCGGAGGATGATGATGTTTCCATAGGCTGAGAAGAGTCGGGGGGAACCTGTGTGGATGACTCCGGTAGACCAGAGTACGGTGGAGCGGTCGGTTGCGGAGGCGTGAGAGGTGGCGGCGAAAATGTCCATTTGTCAGACGCCCCCCAGAACTCCTTTTCTGACTGCTTTATTACAGGAAATGCATTGGAGGACGAACTGTTTCCCTCTTCCCCAGCTGCATCTAACACCCTCCGGGCTGCAGCGGCAATAACAGCTGATCCATGCATGCCTGCAGTCAGTCCCTTCACCTGTCGATAAGTGCCTGCCAGGTTCCAGGCTTCCTTATTCTCTGACTGCACTGCTTCCCACATTTCCACTCCAATTCGAGTCCATGTTGAAAGGTCAAAAAACTGAGTCGGATCTCTGAGCAATCCTCATCGTCGGCACCAAGATAGTTGTTCCAGTAAAGCACTCTCACTAAGGTTTTCCCTGGCATTTTTTGCCAGCTGCAGCAAACTTTGTACCGCTGCCTTTTCCACGGCTGATACAGCTGAACCCATACTACCGTTCCCACTCTAGGTGGCTCCCACTTCCCGTGGGGTCGCGGATCCGCTCCTGCCTCTCTCGGGCAGCCCGGCTTACTTCATCCCACAACACTGCCCCTATTTTAGCCCACGTATCCTGGGCGAAGGCAGCCGCCACCGTGGGAAAAAGCCCCTTGTCTCTTGCCCATACTAAAAGTGACTTCAAAGAGGCAGAATCATATTTTAATCCTCTCATAGAGAGCATATGTTGGAGGAGCTTAACTACAGCCTCTTCTTCTTTTGAGGTTGCAGACCCCATCTCCGCCTGCCTGATCAGAGCAGGATTTCCCTTTTTTGATGCGCTAGCGTCTTCCCGAGTGCCGGGGCAGCACTCACCTTTCGACCGCTTCTTCCGCCCCCTCCGATTGCCGGCTGGATTTCTGGGTAGATGCAGTCCCAAAAAACCGATCTGAGGGTCCCTGTTCGGGCGCCACTTGTTGACGCGGAAGGCTCGAGCAATAACATGCAGACCAATGTGATCAGGTTAATGCCACTTTATTCAACCTAAGTGTTACATTTATAGTATTATGATTTCTGTTCACGCGCTCTAACTCCTACTAATTGGCTGCATGTTATCCTCACGAGCTGTCCACGCGCTTAATTCTTTCTTGTCATTGGTCGACCTTTCTTGACGTATGATGTTTTCAATTCCTTTGTTACACTTCTTTCTGGTCAGCACCTCCTTATCTCATGTCCGACAGTAACCTTTCTTAAACTCATGTCAAGGCAGGCCTACACAGCTGCTACCAACTCCTTAGTGCTTGGAGTGTTCATAGGGTGACCTCGTTGTATTAGAAATCCTTCCACACGTAATAACATTTGACTTTTATACAGCTGAGAGGAAACAGGTCTGGACAAAGCCAGTAAAAGTGGAAATTCCAACATTTGGTATTTTAATAACAAATTCTATTTTTGAGAAAAGAAGGAAAACTATAAACTATGGACCTGGAGATAAAAATGGGTTCTGACAAACACGGGTAACTGAGAACAGAACTCAGGTGGATTTTAATATCAGAAACATCAGTGTAGATCACAATTTCAATAGGTAAGAACAAAATAACCATATATGGTGCATGTTCTTAATAAGGTTGCAGCTGATTTTCTCAAAAAAGGGATGAATAAAATCTTTTCAATCACAAGTGTGTTTTTTTTAAAAAACATCTTTTAAACATAACTATATTAACACAGCTTTAAGAGACAAACTTTCTTCTTCCTCCCCCTAGCCCAAATTAAGAAGGTTGTTGGGAATGTGGGGGCTGATAGTGAAAATTACACTTAGCTATAATAAAATTTCACCGATTAAATCAGGGAGAATCATCCTTCCCTTCATATGAACATAAATATGTTCTTTTTGTGGAGAGTGAAAAAGAAACAAGGAGCAGCCACTGCATTATGCTCAAGGATTTCTATTCCTTCTTCTATTGCATCCATAGGTCAATAAAAGTAGGCACCCTTGATCCTTCCCTACCACCATGCATGCTTGGGAATTTCAAATGCCCTGACATTTTGCATATGGGAAATGCAGCAAAGCGCAAGTCCTTGAAGAGATTCAAATCTGTATCCTACTATTTTATTACAAATGTTTCATTGTTCTTTATGGTGTACTGGGTCTGGATGGGATGGAGTTAATTTACTTCAAAGCATCCGGTATAGTGCTGTGTTTTGGATTTGTGACTACAACAGTGTTGATAATACACCAGTGTTCTGGCTATTGCTGAGCAGTGCTTGCACAGCAACTCAAGCTTTTTCTTTTTCCCCCTGTTGTGGTTTGGGCTGGATTGGCCAATGAGAATGACAGATGCTCTCCCCCACCTCTCGCTCTGATGTTAGGAAGGAGAGACATAAAGAGATTTATGAGTATAGAAGGAACTACACTAACGAAATATCAATCATAAAATAAAAAGAAAATAATGAACTAGATACAATATATACAAAACCATATCAAGCTCCCAGGATGACAATCACATCACCAGCAGGCACTGGGGAAGTCCCAGACTGGACTCAGCGAAGGATGGGAACTGGATTCCAGATTTGGAGTCAGGAATGCTTGGATTGGGATCGAGGGTGGACGAACAGAGTCCTTCTCGGATGCCAGCCATTGAAGAAAGAGGGTCGACCCTTTGATCCCTCAGCTTTTATACTGAGCACGATGCACATGGGATGGAATACACTGTTGGTCAGTTTTAGGTCACCTGTCCAGTCCGTTCCTCCCCGCAGGTGCAACCCCTCTACGCTTTTCCGCTTCTGACCCTCCAATGGGGCAAATAACGAAATTAGCTGACCTTGGTTGTTATAGCAATAAGTATAAGCAAGAGCCTCTCTGCATACCATCCCTTGGTATTAACTATAAACATTGGTCTTAACACTCTGAGAACAGTTTTCTGCATAATATGCTGTTAATTTCAGAGAGTCAGAAGAGGCCTAGCTAAGAAGTAAAATTACTGAACAGAAAGTTGGTTCTGTTTTACCTCAAACCAGAA
>CANTUZ010000027.1:5862030-5875539 GCA_947846985.1 Fratercula arctica
CCCCACCCATGGGTGCCCCCCACCCAAATCGGGGACCCCCCACCCAAATCGGGGACCCCCCCCCACCCCTGGGTGCAGCCCCGAAATCCCGGGATTTCACCCCAAAACCTGCCCCCCCCCCAATCCCCTGCCCATTTCCCCAATGCTGAGAGACACGGGGCTCCCCCGGGTCCTAGTGCCCGGCCATGGTTCCCCCGGGTCCTAGTGCCCTCCCCACCCATATCAGGAACCCCACCCAAATCGGGGACCCCCCACCCAAATCGGGGACCCCCCCCCACCCCTGGGTGCGCCCCCGAAATCCCGGGATTTCACCCCAAAACCTGCCCCCCCCCCCCGAATCCCCTGCCCATTTCCCCAATGCTGAGAGACACGGGGCTCCCCCGGGTCCTAGTGCCCGGCCATGGTTCCCCCGGGTCCTAATGCCCTCCCCACCCATATCAGGAACCCCACCCAAGTCGGGGACCCCCCACCCAAATCGGGGACCGACCCCCCACCCCTGGGTGCAGCCCCGAAATCCCGGGATTTCACCCCAAAACCTGCCCCCCCCCCCCCCGCCAACCCCCTGCCCGTTTCCCCAATGCTGAGAGACACGGGGCTCCCCCGGGTCCTAGTGCCCAAGGTGCTGGCCATGGCGGCCGACCCCAACTACCTGCACCGCATGACCACGCTCTTCTGCATCAACGTGAGCCCCCCCGGGACCCCCCCCCACCCATGGGTGCCCCCCACCCAAATCGGGGACCCCCCACCCAAATCGGGGACCCCCCCCCCACCCCTGGGTGCGCCCCCGAAATCCCGGGATTTCACCCCAAAACCTGCCCCCCCCCCGCCCCGCCCCAACCCCCTGCCCATTCCCCCAATGCTGAGAGACACGGGGCTCCCCCGGGTCCTAGTGCCCGGCCATGGTTCCCCCGGGTCCTAGTGCCCTCCCCACCCATATCAGGAACCCCACCCACCCCTGGGTGCAGCCCCGAAATCCCGGGATTTCACCCCAAAACCTGCCCCCCCCCCCCGCCCCAACCCCCTGCCCATTTCCCCAATGCTGCGAGACACGGGGCTCCCCCGGGTCCTAGCGCCCGGCCATGGTTCCCCCGGGTCCTAGTGCCCTCCCCACCCATATCAGGAACCCCACCCAAGTCGGGGACCCCCCACCCAAATCGGGGACCCCCCCCCACCCCTGGGTGCGCCCCCGAAATCCCGGGATTTCACCCCAAAACCTGCCCCCCCCCCCCCGCCCCAACCCCCTGCCCATTTCCCCAATGCTGAGAGACATGGGGCTCCCCCGGGTCCTAGTGCCCAAGGTGCTGGCCATGGCGGCCGACCCCAACTACCTGCACCGCATGACCACGCTCTTCTGCATCAACGTGAGCCCCCCCGGGACCCCCCCCACCCATGGGTGCCCCCCACCCAAATCGGGGACCCCCCACCCAAATCGGGGACCCCCCCCCACCCATGGGTGCAGCCCCGAAATCCCGGGATTTCACCCCAAAACCTGCCCCCCCCCCAATCCCCTGCCCATTTCCCCAATGCTGAGAGACACGGGGCTCCCCCGGGTCCTAGTGCCCGGCCATGGTTCCCCCGGGTCCTAGTGCCCTCCCCACCCATATCAGGAACCCCACCCAAGTCGGGGACCCCCCACCCAAATCGGGGACCCCCCCCCCACCCCTGGGTGCAGCCCCGAAATCCCGGGATTTCACCCCAAAACCTGCCCCCCCCCCCCCCCAATCCCCTGCCCATTTCCCCAATGCTGAGAGACACGGGGCTCCCCCGGGTCCTAGTGCGCGGCCATGGTTCCCCCGGGTCCTAATGCCCTCCCCACCCATATCGGGGAACCCCACCCAAATCAGGGACATCCCCCCCCCCCCCACCCATGGGTGCGCCCCCGAAATCCCGGGATTTCACCCCAAAACCTGCCCCCCCCCCCCGCCCCAACCCCCTGCCCATTTCCCCAATGCTGCGAGACACGGGGCTCCCCCGGGTCCTAGTGCCCGGCCATGGTTCCCCCGGGTCCTAATGCCCTCCCCACCCATATCAGGAACCCCACCCAAATCGGGGACCGACCCCCCACCCATGGGTGCAGCCCCGAAATCCCGGGATTTCACCCCAAAACCTGCCGCCCCCCCGGCCATTTCCCCAATGCTGAGAGACACGGGGCTCCCCCGGGTCCTAGTGCCCCCTCCCCCCCCCAACCCAATGCTGCCAGACACGGGGCTCCCCCGGGTCCTAGCGCCCTAAGCCCCCCCCCAACCTTGTTCCTTCCCGGGTTGGTGGTGGTTGTTTGGGGGGGGGGGGGAGCTGTTTTTTTGGGGCAATTTCCGGGCTTTTTGGGGGTGGCCGGGTTTTCGGGGGGGGTGTGAGGTGTGTGTGTCCCCCAGTGTTTTCCCTCCCCAGGGGCTCCCCTGGGTCCTAGCGCCCCTCCCTGGGCTCCCCCGGGTCCTAGCGCCCCCCCCATGGGCTCCCCCGGGTCCTAGTGCCCTAAACCCCCCCCAACCTTGTTCCTTCCCGGGTTGGTGGTGGGTGGTTGAGGGGGGGGGGGAGCTGTATTTTTGGGGCGATTTCCGGGCTTTTTGGGGGCGGCCGGGTTTCGCGGGGGGGGTGGGGGTGTCCCCGTGACCCCCCGCTCCCCCCCCCAGGGGCTCCCCTGGGTCCTAGTGCCCCTCCCTGGGCTCCCCCGGGTCCTAGTGCTCCCCCCACCCCACACCCCCGCTCCCGCGGGTCCTAGCGCCCCCTACCTGGGCTCCCCCGGGTCCTAGTGCCCTCCCATGGACTCCTCTTGGTCCTAGTGCCCCCCCCCCCCCTCCCCCATGGGCTCCCCCGGGTCCTAGCGCCCTAAGCCCCCCCCAACCTTGTTCTTTCCCGGGTTGTTGGTGGTGGGTTGGGGGGGGGGGGAGCTGTATTTTTGGGGCAATTTCCGGGCTTTTTGGGGGTGGCCGGGTTTTGGGGGGTGGGATGGGGGGTCCCAGTGTCCCCCTCCCCCCCCAGGGTCTCCCCTGGGTCTTAGCGCCCCCTCCCTGGGCTCCCCCGGGTCCTAGCGCCCCCTCCCTGGGCTCCCCCGGGTCCTAGTGCCCTCCCATGGACTCCTCTGGGTCCTAGTGCCCCCCCCCCCCCCCCCCATGGGCTCCCCCGGGTCCTAGCGCCCTAAACCCCCCCCAACCTTGTTCCTTCCCGGGTTGGTGGTGGTGGGTTGGGGGGGGGGGGGAGCTGTTTTTTTGGGGCAATTTCCGGGCTTTTTGGGGGCGGCCGGGTTTTGGGGGGGGGGTGTGGGGGGTGTGTGTGTCCCAGTGTTTTCCCCCCCCCCAGGGGCTCCCCTGGGTCTTAGCGCCCCCCCATGGGCTCCCCTGGGTCCTAGCGCCCCCCCATGGGCTCCCCTGGGTCCTAGCGCCCCTCCCTGGGCTCCCCTGGGTCCTAGCGCCCCTCCCTGGGCTCCCCTGGGTCCTAGTGCCCCCCCATGGGCTCCCCCGGGTCCTAGTGCCCCTCCTTGGGCTCCCCCGGGTCCTAGTGCCCCTCCCTGGGCTCCCCCGGGTCCTAGCACCCCTCCTTGGGCTCCCCCGGGTCCTAGTGCCCCCCCATAGGCTCCCCCGGGTCCTAGCGCCCCTCCCTGGGCTCCCCCGGGTCCTAGCGCCCCTCCCTGGGCTCCCCCGGGTCCTAGCGCCCCCCCCATGGGCTCCCCCGGGTCCTAGCGCCCTAAGCCCGCCCCAACCTTGTTCCTTCCCGGGTTGGTGGTGGTGGGTTGGGGGGGGGGGGGAGCTGTTTTTTTGGGGCAATTTCCGGGCTTTTTGGGGGTGGTCGGGTTTTGGGGGGGGGGTCCCAGTGTCGTCCCCCCCCCCCAGGGTCTCCCCTGGGTCTTAGCGCCCCCCCCATGGGCTCCCCCGGGTCCTAGCACCCCTCCTTGGGCTCCCCTGGGTCCTAGTGCTCCCCCCACCCCACACCCCCGCTGCCCCGGGTCCTAGCGCCCCTCCTTGGGCTCCCCCGGGTCCTAGCGCCCCCCCATGGGCTCCCCCGGGTCCTAGCGCCCTAAGCCCGCCCCAACCTTGTTCCTTCCCGGGTTGTTGGTGGTGGTTGAGGGGGGGGGAGCTGTATTTTTGGGGCAATTTCCGGGCTTTTTGGGGGTCGCCGGGTTTTGGGGGGGGGTGTGGGGTGTGTGTGTGCCCCAGTGTTTCCCCCCCCATGGGCTCCCCCGGGTCCTAGCACCCCTCCTTGGGCTCCCCCGGGTCCTAGTGCCCCCCATGGGCTCCCCCGGGTCCTAGTGCCCTCCCATGGACTCCTCTGGGTCCTAGTGCCCACCCCCCCCCCCCCCCCCCCCCATGGGCTCCCCCGGGTCCTAGCGCCCTAAGCCCCCCCTAACCTTGTTCCTTCCCGGGTTGTTGGTGGTGGTTGAGGGGGGGGGGAGCTGTATTTTTGGGGCAATTTCCGGGCTTTTTGGGGGCGGCCGGGTTTCGGGGGGGGGTGGGAGGGTCCCCGTGACCCCCCGCTCCCCCCCCCAGGGGCTCCCCTGGGTCCTAGTGCCCCTCCCTGGGCTCCCCCGGGTCCTAGCGCCCCCCCATGGGCTCCCCCGGGTCCTAGCGCCCCCCCCCATGGGCTCCCCCGGGTCCTAGCGCCCTAAGCCCACCCCGACCTTGTTCCTTCCCGGGTTGGTGGTGGTGGTTTGGGGGGGGGGGGGAGCTGTTTTTTTGGGGCAATTTCCGGGCTTTTTGGGGGCGGCCGGGTTTCGGGGGGGGGTGGGGGTGTCCCCGTGACCCCCCCGCTCCCCCCCCCCAGGGGCTCCCCCGGGTCCTAGTGCCCTCCCATGGACTCCTCTGGGTCCTAGTGCCCCCCACCCCCCCCATGGGCTCCCCCGGGTCCTAGCGCCCCTCGCTGGGCTCCCCTGGGTCCTAATGCCCCCCCCCCCCCCCCCCCGGCTCCCCCGGGTCCTAGCACCCCTCCTTGGGCTCCCCCGGGTCCTAGCGCCCCCCCATGGGCTCCCCCGGGTCCTAGCGCCCTAAGCCCGCCCCAACCTTGTTCCTTCCCGGGTTGTTGGTGGTGGTTGAGGGGGGGGGGAGCTGTTTTTTTGGGGCAATTTCCGGGCTTTTTGGGGGCGGCCGGGTTTCGGGGGGGGGGCGGGGGTGTCCCCGTGACCCCCCCGCTCCCCCCGCAGGTGCTGTCGGAGGTGTGCGGGCAGGAGCTGACGCGGCAGCAGCTGCTGCCCACGGTGCTGCGCATGGCGGGGGACGCCGTGGCCAACGTCCGCTTCAACGTGGCCAAATCCCTGCAGCGCATCGGGCCCAGCCTCGACCCCGGGTAGGGACCAGTAACACCAGTAACACCAGTAACAAGGGGCCAGCAGGGGCAGCGGGGCCGCCAGGAGGAGCAGGGCTCCCAGTAGCACCAGTAAGACCAGGGCTCCCAGTAAAACCAGGGCTCCCAGTATCACCGGTAGGACCACAGTTGCCTGTATCACCAGTAAGACCAGGGCTCCCAGTAAGACCAGTGGGACCAGGGCTCCCAGTAAGACCAGGGCTCCCAGTATCACCAGTTAGGACCAGGGCTCCCAGTAAGACCACGGCTCCCAGTATCACCAGTAAGACCAGGGCTCCCAGTAAGACCAGGGCTCCCAGTAAGACCAGGGCTCCCAGTATCACCAGTAAGACCAGGGCTCCCAGTAGGACCAGGGCTCCCAGTATCACCAGTAAGACCAGGGCTCCCAGTAGGACCAGGGCTCCCAGTAGGACCAGTAAGACCAGGGCTCCCAGTAGAACCAGGGCTCCCAGTATGACCAGTAAGACCAGGGCTCCCAGTAGGACCAGGGCTCCCAGTATCACCAGTAAGACCAGGGCTCCCAGTAGGACCAGGGCTCCCAGTATCACCAGTAAGACCAGGGCTCCCAGTAGGACCAGGGCTCCCAGTATCACCAGTAAGACCAGAGTTCCCAGTATGACCAGTAAGACCAGGGCTCCCAGTAGAACCAGGGCTCCCAGTATCACCAGTAAGACCAGGGCTCCCAGTAGGACCAGGGCTCCCAGTAAGACCAGGGCTCCCAGTATCACCAGTAAGACCAGGGCTCCCAGTAGGACCAGGGCTCCCAGTATGACCAGTAAGACCAGGGCTCCCAGTAGGAGCAGGGCTCCCAGTATCACCAGTAAGACCAGGGCTCCCAGTAGGACCAGGGCTCCCAGTAGGACCAGTAAGACCAGGGCTCCCAGTAGGACCAGGGCTCCCAGTAGAACCAGGGCTCCCAGTATGACCAGTAAGACCAAGGCTCCCAGTAGGACCAGGGCTCCCAGTAAGACCAGGGCTCCCAGTATCACCAGTAAGACCAGGGCTCCCAGTAGGACCAGGGCTCCCAGTAAGACCAGGGCTCCCAGTATCACCAGTAGGACCAGGGCTCCCAGTAAGACCAGGGCTCCCAGTAAGATCAGGGCTCCCAGTATCACCAGTAAGACCAGGGCTCCCAGTAAGACCAGGGCTCCCAGTATCACCAGTTGGGACCAGGGCTCCCAGTAAGACCAGGGCTCCCAGTATCACCAGTAAGACCAGGGCTCCCAGTAAGACCAGGGCTCCCAGTATGACCAGTAAGACCAGGGTTCCCAGTAAGACCAGTGGGACCAGGGCTCCCAGTAGAACCAGGTTCCCAGTATGACCAGTAAGACCAGGGCTCCCAGTAAGACCAGGGCTCCCAGTAGGACCAGTAAGACCAGGGCTCCCAGTAGAACCAGGTTCCCAGTATGACCAGTAAGACCAGGGCTCCCAGTAAGACCAGGGCTCCCAGTATCACCAGTAAGACCAGGGCTCCCAGTAGAACCAGGTTCCCAGTATGACCAGTAAGACCAGGGCTCCCAGTAAGACCAGGGCTCCCAGTAGGACCAGTAAGACCAGGGCTCCCAGTAAGACCAGTAGGACCAGGGCTCCCAGTAAGACCAGGGCTCCCAGTATGACCAGTAAGACCAGGGCTCCCAGTAGAACCAGGGCTCCCAGTATGACCAGTAAGACCAGGGCTCCCAGTAGGACCAGTAAGACCAGGGCTCCCAGTAGGACCAGGGCTCCCAGTAAGACCAGTGGGACCAGGGCTCCCAGTAAGACCAGGGCTCCCAGTATCACCAGTAAGACCAGGGCTCCCAGTAGGAGCAGGGTTCCCAGTATCACCAGTTAGGACCAGGGCTCCCAGTAAGACCACGGCTCCCAGTATCACCAGTAAGACCAGGGCTCCCAGTAGGACCAGGGCTCCCAGTATCACCAGTAAGACCAGGGCTCCCAGTAGAGGCCCCCAGTGCTCCCAGAGCTCCCAGTACAGACTCCCAGTGCTCCCAGTGGAGGCCCCCAGTGCTCCCAGTGCTCTCAGTGCTCCCAGTACAGAGTCCCAGTACACCCAGTACAGACTCCCAGTGCTCCCAGTGGAGGCCCCCAGTGCTCCCAGTGGAGGCCCCCAGTACTGCCAGTGCTCCCAGTACAGACTCCCAGTGCTCCCAGTGGAGGCCCCCAGTGCTCCCAGTACTCCCAGTGGAGGCCCCCAGTGCTCCCAGTACACCCAGTACAGGCCCCCAGTGCTCCCAGAGCTCCCAGTGGAGGCCCCCAGTGCTCCCAGTACACCCAGTACAGACTCCCAGTGCTCCCAGTACTCCCAGTAGAGCCCCCAGTGCTCCCAGTGGAGGCCCCAGTGCTCCCAGTGCTCCCAGTAGAGCCCCCAGTGCTCCCAGTACAGGCCCCCAGTGCTCCCAGTGGAGGCCCCCAGTGCTCCCAGTACACCCAGTACAGGGCCCCAGTGCTCCCAGAGCTCCCAGTGGAGGCCCCCAGTGCTCCCAGTGCTCCCAGTACAGACTCCCAGTGCTCCCAGTAGAGCCCCCAGTGCTCCCAGTACAGACTCCCAGTGCTCCCAGTGCTCCCAGTGGAGGCCCCCAGTGCTCCCAGTACAGGCCCCCAGTGCTCCCAGTGCTCCCAGTGGAGGCCCCCAGTGCTCCCAGTGCTCCCAGTAGAGCCCCCAGTGCTCCCAGTACAGGCCCCCAGTGCTCCCAGTGCTCCCAGTGGAGGCCCCAGTGCTCCCAGTGCTCCCAGTAGAGCCCCCAGTGCTCCCAGTACAGACTCCGAGTGCTCCCAGTGCTCCCAGTGGAGGCCCCCAGTGCTCCCAGTACAGACTCCCAGTGCTCCCAGTACAGGCCCCCAGTGCTCCCAGTGCTCCCAGTGGAGGCCCCCAGTGCTCCCAGTGCTCCCAGTAGAGCCCCCAGTGCTCCCAGTACAGACTCCCAGTGCTCCCAGTGCTCCCAGTAGAGCCCCCAGTGCTCCCAGTACAGACTTCCAGTGCTCCCAGTGCTCTCAGTACAGGCCCCCAGTGCTCCCAGTGCTCCCAGTAGAGCCCCCAGTGCTCCCAGTACAGACTTCCAGTGCTCCCAGTGCTCTCAGTACAGGCCCCCAGTGCTCCCAGTGCTCCCAGTAGAGCCCCGTGTGCTCCCAGTGCCCCCAGTAGAGCCCCCAGTGCCCCCAGTGCTCCCAGTAGAGCCCCCAGTGCCCCCAGTGCTCCCAGTAGAGCCCCGTGTGCGGCCTGTCCCCAGGACGCTGCAGGGGGAGGTGAAGCCGGTGCTGGAGAAGTTGACGCAGGACCAGGACGTCGACGTCAAGTACTTCGCCCAGGAGGCGCTGAGCGGTGAGGGGACAGGGGACATCGGGGACATCGGGGGGGGACACGGGGACATCGGGGGGACATGGGGACACGGGGACATCGGGAACACGGGGGGACATGGGGACATCGGGGACACGGGGACACGGGGGGACATGGGGACATCGGGGACATCGGGGACACGGGGACATCGGGGGGGACATTGGGGACACGGGGGGGGACACGGGGACATCGGGGGGGACATTGGGGACACGGGGACATCGGGAACACGGGGACATTGGGGGGGGACATTGGGGACATCGGGAGGGACACGGGGGGACACGGGGACATTGGGGGGGACATTGGGGACACGGGGACATTGGGGGGACACGGGGGGACACGGGGGGACATGGGGACGTCGGGGACACGGGGACATGGGGGGACACGGGGGGACACAGGGACACGGGGACACGGGGGGACATTGGGGACATCGGGGGGGACACTGGGGGGACATTGGGGGGACACGGGGGGACACGGGGGGACACGGGGGGGACACGGGGACATGGGGGGACACGGGGGGACATGGGGACATTGGGGACATTGGGGACACGGGGACATCGGGGGGGACATGGGGACACGGGGGGACACGGGGGGACACGGGGACATTGGGGGGGACACGGGGACATCGGGGGGACATGGGGATGTTGGGGACATCGGGGGGACACGGGGGGGACATGGGGGATATCAGGGACACGGGGGACACGGGGACATTGGGGACACGGGGACATCGGGGGGGATACAGGGACATCAGGGGGGACATTGGGGACACGGGGGGACATGGGGGGACACAGGGACATTGGGGGGGACATTGGGGACACGGGGACATCGGGGGGGACAGGGGACACGGGGGGATACGGGGGGACAGGGGACACGGGGGGATACGGGGACATTGGGGGGACATGGGAGGGACACAGGGGGACACGACATGGGGGGACACGGGGGGGACATGGGGACATTGGGGACACAGGGGACATCAGGGACATGGGGATGTTGGGGACATTGGGGGGGGGGGGAAGGTGACCCCGGTGACCCTGGGGCCACCCCTGACCCCCCCCCCCCCCCCCCCTTTTGTCCCTCAGTGCTGGCGCTGGCCTGACCCCCCCCCTCCCCCCCCCCCCCGCCACCCTGCCCCTCCCCCCCGCATGTGAACGCCGCCCCTCCCCCCCCCCCCTCCCCCCCTTAATTAATTAATTATAAATAAACGAACCGCCCCGACGGCTCCGCCTCTTCTTTGGGGGGGGGAACACGGGAATTCGGCCCCCCCCCCCCCCCCCCGCCGCTTTTAAAAGGGGTGTCTGGCCCTTTAAATCCTCCCCCCCGCCGCCGTAAGCCCCGCCCCCTCCGCCGCAGACCACGCCCCCTCCGGGAAACCCGCGCTCCCGGGAAGCCCCGCCCCCTCCGCCGCAGACCACGCCCCCTCCGGGAAACCCGCGCTCCGGGGAAGCCCCGCCCCCTCCGCCGCAGACCACGCCCCCTCCGGGAAAGCCGCGCTCACGAGAAGCCCCGCCCTCACAGGCCCACACCACGCCCCCTCCGCGAAGAAGCCACGCCCACAGAGCCAGAGGCCCCGCCCCCTCCGCGCATGCGCGCTCCTTCCCCCCGCCCCCCCCTGCGCATGCGCACGCGTCGCCGCCGGAAGTGGGGGGGGGGAAGGAGGGAGGAGCCGCCGCGCGCGCTGCCAAGTGGCGGGAAAGGCGCCGGGAGCCGTTGCCGGGGCAACCGCCGCATCACCCCCCCCCCCCCGCACAGGTATCCCTCCGCCGGGCCCCTATAGCGCCCCTATAGCGCCCTATAATCCCCCTCCTCATCCTCTATAGACCCCGCCCGGCCCTTCCGGCTCCCCTATGGATCCTCCCCCGCCTCTTTCGCCCCGCCCACGTTCCCTATAGCCCTTCCGGTATCCTTCCGCCGGGCCCACAGCCCCCTATACCCCCACCCAAGCCCCTATAGGGCCCTATAACCCCCTCCTCGTCCCTTATAGACCCTCCCCCCGTCCCCTATAGCCCTTCTGGTATCCCTCCGCCGGGCCTACAATCCCCCCCCAATCTCCTATAGACCTTCCCGTATCCTTCCGCCGGGCCTATAGGCCCCTATACACCTCCCCAAGGCCCCTGTAGCCCCCTATAGACCCCTGGGCCGTCCTATAGCTCCTCCGCTATCCCTCCGCTGGGCCTATAGTCCCTTATGCCCCCCCCCCCAGGCTCCTATAGCCCCCTATAGCCCCTCCCCCTGCCCTTAGTGTCCCCTATAGCCCCCTATATACCCCCCCAAGACCCCTATAGGCCCGTATACGGCCCCCATAGCCCCCTATAGCCCATCCCCAGCCTCCTACAGCCCCCTCCCGTACCCCTCCGCCCCCCCGGGGACTACTTTTCCTTAAAGAAATCGGCCCCTGTAGCCCCCCCCCGCCCCCTATAGCCCCCCCCCGCCCCCTATAGGTCCCCTATAGGTCCCCTATAGGTCTCGCCCCCCCCCGGAGCGGCCGATGTCGGACTCGGGGCAGAGCCCGGCCCCGGGCGGGCGGCGCCGCTGGGCCCGCGAGAAGGAACCGGAAGTGGAGCGACGGGTGGGCGGGGCTTCCGCCGCGCGCGGGGGGGGGGCCGTGGTTTACGCGGAGGGTGGGCGGGGCTTGCGCGGGGGGGGGGGAGGGGGGGAGTCGGCGCGGGGCGAGGGGGCGGGGCTTGAGGGGGTGTGGGCGGGGCTTGGCGAAGGGGGCGGGGCTTAGCGCCGGGGGGGGCGGGGGGCGAGGGCGGCGGCGGGGGGGGCGTGACCAGGGCGCGGGGGGGGGCGTGGCTAGAGGAGGGTGGGCGGGGCTAGAAGCGCGGGGGCGTGGCTAGGAGCGCAGCGGGCGGGGCTAGAGCGGGGTGGGCGGGGCTAGAGGCGCGATGGGCGTGGCCAAGTCGCGCTGTGGGCGGGGCTAGAGGGGATGGGCGTGGCTAGAAGCGGGGGGCGTGGCTAGCGTGGGGGGCGGGGCTAAAGGGGGGTGGGCGTGGCTAGCGGGGGGGTGGGCGTGGTTAGAGGGGGTGGGCGGGGCCTCAGGGTGTCCATAGAGTGCAAAGGGGGGGGGGGGGGGGAGGCTCGAGGGGCGTGGCCACGCGGGTGGGCGTGACCTGAGGGGCGTGGCCACGCGGGTGGGCGTGTCCAGAGGGGTGTGTCCTGCACTGACCACGCCCCCCCCCCCTTGCACAGGAGGGGGGAGGGGAGGAGGCGGGGGGGCTGCTGCCGAAGACCCCCATCATCCTGGCCAAGCCCCCCGGGGAGAGGGTGAGGGGGGCGGGGGGGGGGGGGGGGGATGGGGGGGGGGGGACGGACGGACACACCCCTGGGTCCCCCCAGGGTGGGGGAGGGGCCACTTTGGGGGGGGGGGGGGGGTTGGGGGCAATTTTGGGGGGGGGGGGAGGGGGCACTTGGGGGGCAATTTGGGGGGGGGGTTGGGGGCCATTTGGTGTGTTCGGGGGCAATTGGGGGGGGGGGGGGTTTGGCGTCAATTTTGGGGGGGGGGAGGGGGCACTTTTGGGGGGGTTGGGGGCAATTTTGGGGGGGGGGGGGGGCCCTTGGGGGTCAATTTGGGGGGAGTTTGGGGGCGATTTGCGGGGGGGGGGGGGAGGAGCCAATTTTGGGGTTTGGGGGCAATTTGGGGGAGGGGGAGGGGTCACTTTTAAGAAGGGAGGGGGCACTTTGGGGGGGGCGCCCCCCCCTTTCTGAGGCCCCGCCCCCTTTGTGACGTCACTTCCTTTCCCCCCCCCCCCCCAGCCGCCATCGAAGGCGGGTCCCGGCCCGGCCCCGCCCCCCCCCGCCCCCCCCATTGTGCTGATGAAGGCGCGGGGGGGGGGCGGGGAGGAGGGGGGAGGGGGAGGGGCGGGGCGCGGCGGGGGCGGGGCCGCAGGAGGAGGAGGAGGAGGAGGAGGAGGGGGCGTGGCCGGCGGAGGGGAGGGGCCGTCGCTGGCCCCGCCCCGCGAGAGGGAAGGGCCCCGCCCCACCCAGCCCGTCTACCAATTGCACGGCAGGGGGCTGCCCCCCCCCGGCGGGCTCGACCGTGAGTGGGCGGGGCTAAAGGGAGGGGGCGGGGCCAAGGGGGAAGGGGGGGCGTGGTTAAAGGGAGAGGGGGGCGCGGCCTCCAGGAGAAGGGGGCGTGGTCAAGGCAAGGGGGAGGGGTTATCGAGGGGGGGCGTGGCTAAAGGGGAGGCGGGGCGTGAAGGGGGCGGGGCTTAAAGGGGGGGACGGAGGGGCGTGGCTAAAGGGGAAGGGGCGGGGCTAAGGGGGCGTGGCGAGAGGGAGGAGGCGGAGCTTCCAGGGGAGGGGGCGTGGCCAAAGGCGGCACGGGGGCTTCGGGGAGGCGTGGCCACGGCACGGGGGGGGGCGTGGTCTGGTGAAGGGGGTGGGGCTTAGGGCTCCCCTCTAAGGGGGGGTGGGGGGGCGGGGTTTGGGGGGAGGGGGCGTGGCCAAGGAAGGGCGTGGCCCCCCCTCAAGCCCCGCCCCCCCCCAGCGGTGGCGGGTCAGGCCCGGCTGGCGGCCCCCGAGAAGATGAAAACCAGTATCAAACTGGTGGACGAGCAGATGAACTGGTGCGACAGCGCCCTGGAGGTAGGGGAGGGGGGGGGGGGGGGGGGGGGGGCTTGGGGGGCAGCTATGGGGCAGGGGCTTGGGGGGCTGGGACCCCTATGGGTGGGGGAGGGGAGGGGCTCCGGGGGGGGGGGGGGGAGGGGTGTGGGGTGTGTTCCGGATGCCTGGGGGGGGTGGTTGGGGGGCGGTTATGGGGCTGGGAGGGGCAGTTATGGGGCTGGGGGAGGTGGTTATGGGGCTGGGAGGGGCAGTTATGGGGCTGGGGGGGTGGTTATGGGGCTGGGGGGGGCAGTTATGGGGCTGGGGGGGTGGTTATGGGGCTGGGG
>CANTUZ010000027.1:5875739-5880739 GCA_947846985.1 Fratercula arctica
AACCCTAACCCTAACCCTAACCCTAACCCTAACCCTAACCCTAACCCTAACCCTAACCCTACCCTAACCCTAACCCTAACCCTAACCCTAACCCTAACCCTAACCCTAACCCTAACCCTAACCCTAACCCTAACCCTAACCCTAACCCTAACCCTAACCCTAACCCTAACCCTAACCCTAACCCTAACCCTAACCCTAACCCTAACCCTAACCCTAACCCTAACCCTAACCTAACCCTAACCCTAACCCTAACCCTAACCCTAACCCTAACCCTAACCCTAACCCTAACCCTAACCCTAACCCTAACCCTAACCCTAACCCTAACCCTAACCCTAACCCTAACCCTAACCCTAACCCTAACCCTAACCCTAACCCTAACCCTAACCCTAACCCTAACCCTAACCCTAACCCTAACCCTAACCCTAACCCTAACCCTAACCTAACCCTAACCCTAACCCTAACCCTAACCCTAACCCTAACCCTAACCCTAACCCTAACCCTAACCCTAACCCTAACCCTAACCCTAACCCTAACCCTAACCCTAACCCTAACCCTAACCCTAACCCTAACCCTAACCCTAACCCTAACCCTAACCCTAACCCTAACCCTAACCCTAACCCTAACCCTAACCCTAACCCTAACCCTAACCCTAACCCTAACCCTAACCCTAACCCTAACCCTAACCCTAACCCTAACCCTAACCCTAACCCTAACCCTAACCCTAACCCTAACCCTAACCCTAACCCTAACCCTAACCCTAACCCTAACCCTAACCCTAACCCTAACCCTAACCCTAACCCTAACCCTAACCCTAACCCTAACCCTAACCCTAACCCTAACCCTAACCCTAACCCTAACCCTAACCCTAACCCTAACCCTAACCCTAACCCTAACCCTAACCCTAACCCTAACCCTAACCCTAACCCTAACCCTAACCCTAACCCTAACCCTAACCCTAACCCTAACCCTAACCCTAACCCTAACCCTAACCCTAACCCTAACCCTAACCCTAACCCTAACCCTAACCTAACCCTAACCCTAACCCTAACCCTAACCCTAACCCTAACCCTAACCCTAACCCTAACCCTAACCCTAACCCTAACCCTAACCCTAACCCTAACCCTAACCTAACCCTAACCCTAACCCTAACCCTAACCCTAACCCTAACCCTAACCCTAACCCTAACCCTAACCCTAACCCTAACCCTAACCCTAACCCTAACCCTAACCCTAACCCTAACCCTAACCCTAACCCTAACCCTAACCCTAACCCTAACCCTAACCCTAACCCTAACCCTAACCCTAACCCTAACCCTAACCCTAACCCTAACCCTAACCCTAACCCTAACCCTAACCCTAACCCTAACCCTAACCCTAACCCTAACCCTAACCCTAACCCTAACCCTAACCCTAACCCTAACCCTAACCCTAACCCTAACCCTAACCCTAACCCTAACCCTAACCCTAACCCTAACCCTAACCCTAACCCTAACCCTAACCCTAACCCTAACCCTAACCCTAACCCTAACCCTAACCCTAACCCTAACCCTAACCCTAACCCTAACCCTAACCCTAACCCTAACCCTAACCCTAACCCTAACCCTAACCCTAACCCTAACCCTAACCCTAACCCTAACCCTAACCCTAACCCTAACCCTAACCCTAACCCTAACCCTAACCCTAACCCTAACCCTAACCCTAACCCTAACCCTAACCCTAACCCTAACCCTAACCCTAACCCTAACCTAACCCTAACCCTAACCCTAACCCTAACCCTAACCCTAAACCCTAACCCTAACCCTAACCCTAACCCTAACCTAACCCTAACCCTAACCCTAACCCTAACCCTAAACCCTAACCCTAACTTAAATTTAAACCTAAACACTAAACTTAAACTTTAAACTAAACTTAAACTAAATAAACTAAAATTTAAAATTTAAACTAAAACTTTAAACTTAAAATTAAACTAAAATTTAAAACTAAACTAAAATTTAAAACTAAACTAAAATTTAAAATTAAAATAAAAAATAAAAATTAAAATAAAAATTAAAATAAATTAAAAATAAATAAAATAATAAAATAAAATTAAAAACTAAAATTAAAATTAAAAATTAAAACTAAAAATTAAAAAATAAAATTCAAATTAAAACTAAAAACTAAAAATTAAAATAAATAAAATAAAAATTAAAAAAAAATAAAATAAAAATTTAAAATAAAATAAAATAAAATTTAAAAATAAAATTAAAATAAAATAAAAATTAAAAATAAAATTTAAAATAAAAATAAAATAAAAATTAAAATAAAAATATAAAATAAAATAAAATAAAATTAAAAAATTAAAATAAAAATTAAAATAAAATTAAAATAAAATTTAAAATAAAATTAAAATAAAAAATAAAATAAAATAAAATAAAATAAAATTAAAATTAAAACTAAAAATTTAAAATTAAAATTAAAATAAAATTAAAATAAAATATAAAATAAAAAATTAAATAAAAATAAAATTATAAAATAAAAATAAAATAAATTAAAATAAAATTAAAATAAATAAAAATAAAATATTAAAATAAAAAATTTAAAATAAAATTAAAAATAAAATAAAAAAAATAAAATTAAAATAAAATTAAAATAAAATTAAAATAAAATTAAAATTAAAATAAAATATAAATTTAAAATAAAATAAAATAAAATTAAAATAATAAAATTATAAAATTAAAATTAAAAAAAATAAAATAAAAATATAAATATAAAATAAAATAAAAATTTAAAATAAAATTAAAATAAAATTAAAATAAAAATTAAAATATAAAATAAAATAAAATAAAATATAAAAATAAAATTAAAATTAAAATTTAAAATAAAATAAAATTAAAATAAAATTAAAATAAAATTAAAACTAAAAATTAAAATAAAATTAAAATAAAATTAAAATATAAAATTAAAATAAAATAAAAATTAAAATAAAATTAAAAATAAAATTAAAAATAAAATAAAATATTAAAAATAAAATTAAAATAAAAATTTAAAATTAAAATAAAAATAAAAAATAAAATATAAAAATTAAAATAAAATATAAAATAAAAATTTAAAATAAAAATAAAATAAAATATATAAAATAAAAATTAAAATAAAATATAAAATATAAAATAAAATAAAATATTAAAATAAAATTAAAATAAAAATTAAAATATTAAAATAAAAAATTTAAAAAATAAAATAAAATAAAATATAAAATAAAATTAAAATAAAAATTAAAATTAAAATAAAATAATTAAAATAAAATAAAATATAAAATAAAATAAAATAAAATTAAAATTTAAAATAAAATTTAAAATTAAAATAAAATAAAATTAAAATAAAATTTAAAATAATAAAATTAAAATAAAAATTTAAAATAAAATTAAAAAAAATATAAAATAAATTAAAATAAAATTTAAAATAAAATTAAAATAAAAATTATAAAATAAAAATTAAAAATAAAATATAAAATAAAATTTAAAAATAAAATAAAATAAAATATAAAATAAAATTAAAATAAAATTATAAAATAAAATTAAAAATAAAAATTAAAATAAAATTAAAATAAAATTAATAAAATAAAATTAAAATTAAAAATTAAAATAAAAATATAAAATAAAATTTAAAATAAAATAAAAATTAAAATTTAAAATAAAAATTAAAATAAAATTAAAATAAATAAAATAAAAATTTAAAATAAAATATAAAATTAAAAAATTAAAATAAAATTTAAAATAAAATATTAAAATAAAATAAAATAAAATTTAAAATAAAATTTAAAATAATAAAATAAAATTAAAAATAAATAAAAATTAAAATAAAAATTAAAATAAAATTAAAATAAAATTAAAATAAAAATTTAAAATATAAAATTTAAAATAAAATTTAAAATAAAAATTTAAAATTAAAATAAAATAAAATTTAAAATAAAATTAAAATAAAAATTAAAATAAAATTAAAATAAAAATTTAAAATAAAATAAAATAAAAATTTAAAATAAAATTTAAAATAAAATAAAATAAAAATTTAAAATAAAATATAAAATAAAATTTAAAAATAAAAATTAAAATAAAATTAAAAATAAAATTTAAAATAAAATATAAAATAAAAATTAAAATAAAATTAAAAATTAAAATTTAAAATAAAATTAAAATTAAAATAAATAAAATTAAAATAAAAATTAAAATTAAATAAAAAAAATTAAAATAAAATTAAAATAAAATAAAATAAAATATAAAATAAAATATAAAATAAAAATTAAAAATAAAATTAAAATTAAAATAAAATAAAAAATTAAAATAAAATATAAAATAAATAAAAATAAAATTTAAAATAAAAATTAAAATAAAATTAAAATAAAAAATAAATAAAATTAAAAATAAAATAAAATAAAATAAAAATAAAAATTAAAATAAAATAAAAATATAAAATAAAAATATAAAATAAATATAAAATAAAAATATTAAAATAAAATTATAAAATAAAAATTAAAATAAAAATTAAATAAAATTAAAAATAAAATTAAAAATAAAATTAAAATAAAATTAAAATAAAAATTAAAATAAAATAAAAATAAAATTTAAAATAAAAATTTAAAATAAAATAAATAAATTAAAATAAAAATTAAAATAAAAAAAATAAAATTAAAATAAAATATAAAATAAAAATAATAAAAATAAAATAAAATAAAAAATAAAAATAAAATAAAAAATTATAAAATAAAAATAAAATAAAATATAAAATAAAAATAATATAAAATAAAATAAAATAAAAATTAAAATAAAAAATAAAATAAAAATATAAAATAAAATAAATAAAATAAAATATAAAAAAATAAAATATAAAATAAAATAAATAAAATAAAAAATTAAAATAAAAAATATAAAATAAAAAATAAAATAAATAAAATAAAATAAAAATTAAAATAAAAATTAAAAATAAAATATAAAATAAAATTAAAATATAAAATAAATAAAATAAAAA
>CANTUZ010000027.1:5885739-5889210 GCA_947846985.1 Fratercula arctica
AAAATAAAAATTAAAATAAAATTTAAAATAAAATTAAATAAAATTAAAATAAAATAAAATAAAATTAAAATAAAAATTTAAAATAAAATTAAAAATAAAAATTAAAATAAAATTTAAAAATAAAATTAAAATAAAATTTAAAATAAAAATTTAAAATTAAAATTAAAACTAAAATTTAAAATTAAAATTTAAAATAAAAATTTAAAATAAAAATTTAAAATTAAAAATATAAAATTAAAAATATAAAATTTAAAAATAAAACTTAAAATTAAAACTTAAAATTAAAACTGAAAATTAAATTAAAATAAAATTTAAAATAAAATTTAAAATTAAAAATAAAATTTAAAATTAAAATTTAAAATTAAAATTAAAAATAAAATTAAAATTAAAATAAAATTTAAAATTAAAATTTAAAATAAAATTTAAAATAAAATTAAAATAAAAATTTAAAATAAAATTAAAAATAAAAATTTAAAATAAAAATTTAAAATTAAAATTAAAATTAAATAAATTTAAAATAAAATTTAAAATAAATTAAAATAAAAATTTAAAATAAAAATTAAAATAAAAATTAAAATAAAATTTAAAATAAAATTTAAAATAAAATTAAAATAAAATTAAAATTAAAAATTAAAATAAAATTAAAAATTTAAAATAAAATTTAAAATTAAAATTTAAAATAAAATTTAAAATAAAATTTAAAATTAAAATAAAATTTAAAATTAAAATTTAAAAGTAAAATTTAAAATAAAATTTAAAATAAATTAAAACTAAAAATTTAAAATAAAATTAAAATTAAAATTTAAAAGTAAAATTTAAAAGTAAAATTTAAAAGTAAAAATTTAAAAGTAAAAATTTAAAATTAAAATTTAAAAGTAAAATTTAAAAGTAAAATTTAAAAGTAAAAATTTAAAATTAAAATTTAAAAGTAAAAATTTAAAATTAAAATTTAAAAGTAAAATTTAAAATTAAAATTTAAAAGTAAAAATTTAAAATTAAAATTTAAAAGTAAAATTTAAAAGTAAAATTTAAAATTAAAATTTAAAATTAAAATTTAAAATTAAAATTTAAAAGTAAAATTTAAAATTAAAATTTAAAAGTAAAAATTTAAAAGTAAAATTTAAAAGTAAAAATTTAAAATTAAAATTGAAAACTAAAAATTGAAAACTAAAAATTTAAAACTACAAAATTTAAAACTAAAAAGTTAAACTAAAAATTTAAACTTAAAATTTAAAACTAAAAATTTAAAACTAAAACTAAAAATTTAAAACTAAAACTAAAAATTTAAAACTAAAACTAAAAATTTAAAACTAAAACTAAAAATTTAAAACTACTAAAAATTTAAAACTACTAAAAATTTAAAACTACTAAAAATTTAAAACTACTAAAAATTTAAAACTAAAAAATTTAAAACTAAAAATTTAAACATAAAAATTTAAAACTAAAAATTTTAAAACCTAAAAATTTTAAAACTACTAAAATTTAATCACTAAAAATTTAAAACTAAAAATTTAAAACTAAAAATTTAAAACTAAAAATTTAAAACTAAAAATTTAAAACTACTAAAAATTTAAAACTAAAATTTAAAACTAAAATTTAAAACTAAAAATTTAAAACTAAAAACTAAAAATTTAATACTAAAATTTAAAAGTAAAAATTGAAAACTAAAAATTGAAAACTAAAAATTTAAAAGTAAAATTTAAAACTAAAAATTTAAAACTAAAATTTAAAACTAAAATTTAAAACTAAAAATTTAAAACTAAAAATTTAAAACTACTAAAAATTTAAAACTAAAAATTTAAAACTAAAAATTTAAAACTAAAAATTTAAAACTAAAAATTTAAAACTAAAAATTTAAAACTAAAAATTTAAAACTAAAAATTTAAAACTAAAAATTTAAAACTAAAAATTTAAAACTAAAAATTTAAAACTAAAAATTTAAAACTAAAAATTTAAAACTAAAATTTAAAACTAAAAATTTAAAACTAAAAATTTAAAATTTAACAATACTTAAAATTTAAAACTAAAAATTTTTAATTTAAAATTTAAAATTAAAAATAAAACTAAAAATTTAAAATTCAAAATTTAAATTTAAAATTAAAATTTAAAACTACCTCATTTACCTCCTGCATCCGCACACAGATTTTCACCATGTCCGTACCAGTACCCGTGCTTTATGACTTCGTGTGATATTTCCCTCATACTACATCATAAACATACTTTGTTCCCCCTCTTAGCTCATTACAATCCATGTTCGGATTCAACAACAATCCAGTCCTCTTAGCCGTCTGTGCTTCCACAATTACCTTCGAGTAGGTTAAAAACCAATACCTGAGCAGGGCCAAAACTACCAGATGACTACTGAGTACCTCCTAAAATCCCTGGGCTTTCCCGGAACCTGTCCTCAGCTACATTTACCTGTGCCTTGTCCAGGACTCCTTCCTGCACCAGGACCCAACATACTTTATCATTTACAACAATTACTACACGTACCTGTACAGTCCACATGAGCACTGTTCTTGACACAACAACTACTTCGACCTGCCCCCCACCCCCCCCCCAACACCTATGTTTCCATATCACCACTGAAATTATCTGCTACCCTTGTAAATTCTTGTGACATACCATTACAAGCCATCTTCGCATCAAAATAAATCGCACCCTATTTCTTTCTTTCTTCGGTGAAACCAAACCAGAGACATCCTAGCCTTCATGCATTCCAAACGCACCCCTCGCTCCGCTGTCACGCAACACACCTGCTCTCCCGTCTCCCTGCGCCCACCCAGACTACCGCATGCTGTCCCCCACTGCGGGCGTCGCTCCTCCGGAGCGCCGCTCCCGGGGGGCTCCCAAACGTCCCTGCCTGACAAAACCCCGGCCCGCGCACTACCTCCGCCCAAACTTTGGCGACGACTGTCGCCTCGCAGAGGGGCCGGGACCGGGGAAAAAAAACCCAGCCGGGGGAAAAAAAAAAAATCCCCCGGCTGGGGTTTTTTTTATTCTTCATTTGGCTCGCTTGCCTTCGGAAGGCAAAGACTCAGCTCCACGCACAACCTGCAAGGCAACAAGAAAACCAACACACGTGCGCCACACCCACCCCTCGCTCCACTACCCCACAAACACCCCGCCGCTCTCGCCGCCCGCCTCCAGCCCCCTCGCTACCGCATGCGGTCCCCCACTTGCGGGCGTCGCTCCTCCGGAGCGCCGCTCCCGGGGGGCTCCCAAACGTCCCTGCCTGACAAAACCCCGGCCCGCGCACTACCTCCGCCCAAACTTTGGCGACGGACTGTCGCCTCGCAGAGGGGCCGGGACCGGGGAAAAAAAACCCAGCCGGGGGAAAAAAAAAAAAAAATCCCCCGGCTGGGGTTTTTTTATTCTTTCATTTGGCTCCGCTTGCCTTCGGAAAGGCAAGACTCAGCTCCACGCACAACCTGCAAGGCAACAACAAAACCAACACACGTGCGCCACACC
>CANTUZ010000027.1:5889410-5901382 GCA_947846985.1 Fratercula arctica
CGGGGGCACGGGGACACGGGGGGGGACAGGGGGGGACACGGGGACACGGGAACATGGGGGGACACGGGGGACACATGGGGGGACACGGGGACACAGGGAGACACGGGGGGACGGGGGGGACAGGGGGGACACAGGGGGACAGGGGGGAACACGGGGACATGGGGGGACGGGGGGGGTCATGGGGACACGGGGGACACATGGGGGGACACGGGGACACGAGGACATGGGGGGACACAGGGACACAGGGGGACATGGGGACAGCGGGGGACAGGGGATGGGGGGGGACGGGGGCCACAGTGACACCCGGGGACACGGGGAGGGGCACAGGGGACATGGGGTCCCGGGGTCACACGGGGACACGTGGGGTCACACAGGGACAGCTGGGGACAGGGGGTCACCTGGGGACATGGGGACACACGGGGGGACAAAGGGTGGGGGGACACCTGGGGACACCCCCCTCCCCCCCAACCCCCCCTGTGACCCCCGACCCCTGGGACCCCCACGACCCCCGGGACCCCAATGACCCCCCTGTGACCCCAGTGACCCCGTGACCCCAATGACCCCTGTGACCCTGATGTCCCTGTGACCCCAATGACCCCCCATGACCCCAATGACCCCCCTGTGACCCCAGTGACCCCGTGACCCCGATGACCCCTGTGACCCCAATGTCCCTGGGACCCCAATGACCCCCCCGGGACCCCAGTGACCCCGATGACCCCAATGTCCCCGTGACCCCAATGACCCCTGCGACCCTGTGACCCCAATGACCCCCATGACCCCAGTGACCCCAATGACCCCTGTGACCCTGATGTCCCCGTGACCCCAATGACCCCCCCGTGACCCCATGACCCCAATGACCCCTGTGACCCCGATGTCCCCGGGACCCCAATGACCCCCTGTGACCCCAGTGACACCGTGACCCCGATGACCCCTGTGACCTCGATGTCCCCGTGACCCCAATGACCCCCCGTGACCCCGTGACCCCAATGACCCCCAGGAGTTCCACTCCTCGGGCCGTTCCCGCGCCGCCTTCTTGGCCTTCGCCGCCCGCCTGGACCAGGCCCTGCACCCCCGGTACCACCGGTACCACCTGCACCTGCAGGTACCCCGCCGTGGGGCAGCGCCGGGCGCCGTGGGGCCGGGCTGTGGGTCAGTGCTGGGCGCCGTGGGGCCGGGCTGTGGGTCAGTGCTGCTTGCTATGGGTTAGCCCTGGTCACTGTGGGTCCGGGCTGTGGGTCACAGTGGGTTGCTGTGGGTCTCTGTGGGTCGCCGTGGGTCCGAGCTATGGGTTGCTATGGGTCCAGGCTGTGGGTCGCTGTGGGTCCGAGCTATGGGTCGCTGTGGGTCGCCGTGGGTCGCTGTGGGTTGCTGTGGGTCCGGGCTGTGGGTCACGGTGGGTTGCTGTGGGTCTCTGTGGGTCGCCGTGGGTCACTGTGGGTCACTGTGGGTCTGAGCTATGGGTCGCTGTGGGTTGCCATGGGTCGCTGTGGGTTGCTGTGGGTCTGGGCTGTGGGTTGCTGTGGGTTGCCGTGGGTCGCTGTGGGTCGCTGTGGGTCGCCATGGGTCCAGGCTGTGGGTCACGGTGGGTTGCTGTGGGTCTCTGTGGGTCGCTGTGGATCACTGTGGGTCGCTATGGGTCCGAGCTATGGGTCTCTGTGGGTCTGGGCTGTGGGTTTCTGTGGGTCGCCGTGGGTCGCTGTGGGTCACCGTGGGTCACTGTGGGTCACTGTGGGTCGCCGTGGGTCCAGGCCGTGGGTCACAGTGGGTTGCTGTGGGTCTCTGTGGGTCGCTGTGGGTCCGAGCTATGGGTTGCTGTGGGTCCAGGCTGTGGGTCGCTGTGGGTCCGAGCTATGGGTCGCTGTGGGTCGCCGTGGGTCGCTGTGGGTTGCTGTGGGTCCGGGCTGTGGGTTGCGGTGGGTTGCTGTGGGTCTCTGTGGGTCGCCGTGGGTCACTGTGGGTCACTGTGGGTCTGAGCTATGGGTCGCTGTGGGTTGCCATGGGTCGCTGTGGGTTGCTGTGGGTCTGGGCTGTGGGTCGCTGTGGGTCGCTGTGGGTCGCTGTGGGGCAGGGTGTGGGTCGCTGTGGGGCAGGGTGTGGGTCAGTGTGTGGGTCGCTGTGGGTCGCTGTGGGTCGCTGTGGGTCGCTGTGGGTCGCTGTGGGGCAGGGTGTGGGTCGCTGTGGGTCAGGGTGTGGGTCGCTGTGGGTCGCTGTGGGTCGCTGTGGGGCAGGGTGTGGGTCGCTGTGGGTCGCTGTGGGTCGCTGTGGGTCGCTGTGGGTCAGGGTGTGGGTCGCTGTGGGTCGCTGTGGGTCGCTGTGGGTCGCTGTGGGGCAGGGTGTGGGTCGCTGTGGGGCAGGGTGTGGGTCGCTGTGGGTCGCTGTGGGGCAGGGTGTGGGTCGCTGTGGGTCGCTGTGGGGCAGGGTGTGGGTCGCTGTGGGTCGCTGTGGGTCGCTGTGGGTCGCTGTGGGTCGCTGTGGGGCAGGGTGTGGGTCGCTGTGGGTCCGAGCTGTGGGTCGCTGTGGGTCCGGGCTGTGGGTCGCTGTGGGTCCGGGCTGTGGGTCGCTGTGGGTCGCTGTGGGTCGCTGTGGGTCGCTGTGGGTCGCTGTGGGGCAGGGTGTGGGTCGCTGTGGGTCGCTGTGGGTCGCTGTGGGTCGCTGTGGGTCGCTGTGGGTCGCTGTGGGTCGCTGTGGGTCGCTGTGGGTCGCTGTGGGTCGCCGTGGGTCGCTGTGGGTCGCTGTGGGTCGCTGTGGGTCTCTGTGGGTCGCTATGGGTCGCTGTGGGGTGTCTATGGGTCGCTGTGGGTCGCTGTGGGGCAGGGTGTGGGTCAGTGCGTGGGTCGCTGTGGGTCGCTGTGGGTCGCTGTGGGTCGCCGTGGGTCGCTGTGGGTCGCTGTGGGTCCGGGCTGTGGGTCGCTGTGGGTCGCTGTGGGTCGCCGTGGGTCGCTGTGGGTCGCTGTGGGTCGCTGTGGGTCGCCGTGGGTCGCTGTGGGTCACACCGTGGGTCGCTGTGGGTGACGCCGTGGGTCGCTGTGGGTCAGGCCCCACGGAGAAGCGCCGGATCCGGCTGGGCCCCGGGGCCGCCCTCAACGTCTTCCTGGTGCTCGACGCCTCCCAGAGCATCGGGGCCGGAGACTTCGGGGGCGCCCGCGACGCCCTGGGGGAGCTGGTGGAGAAGGTGGGACCCCCGGCCCCCGCCCCACATCCGCCCCACATCCACCCCACATCCGCCCCACATCCCCCCCCCGGACCCACATCCGCCCCACGTCTGCCCCACATCCGCCCCACATCCCCCCCCGGACCCACATCCACCCCACATCCGCCCCACATCCGCCCCACATCCACCCCACATCCGCCCCACATCCCCCTCCGGAGCCACATCCTGACCCACATCTGCCCCACATCCCCCCCCCGGAGCCACATCCTGACCCACATCCCCCCCACATCCCCCCCCAGAGCCACATCCTGACCCACATCCCCCCCACATCTGTCCCACATCCCCCCCCGGAGCCACATCCTGCCCCACATCTGCCCCACATCCCCCCCACATCCCCCCCCGGACCCACATCCGCCCCACATCCGCCCCACGTCTGCCCCACATCCGCCCCACATCCGCCCCACATCCCCCCCCGGAGCCACATCCTGACCCACATCCCCCCCCACATCCCCCCCCACATCCGCCCCACATCCCCCTCCGGAGCCACATCCTGACCCACATCTGCCCCACATCCGCCCCACATCTGCCCCACATCCCCCCCCGGACCCACATCCGCCCCACATCTGCCCCACATCTGCCCCACGTCTGCCCCACGTCTGCCCCACATCTGCCCCACATCCCCCCCCCACATCCGCCCCACGTCTGCCCCACATCTGCCCCACATCCCCCCCCGGACCCACATCCGCCCCCCCCATTCCCCCCACATCCACCCCACATCCCCCCCACATCCCCCTCCGGACCCACATCTGCTCCACATCTGCCCCACATCCCCCCCCACATCCCCCTCTGGACCCACATCTGCCCCACATCTGCCCCACATCCCCCCCCACATCCGCCTGACATCCCCCCCCGGACCCACATCTGCCCCACATCTGCCCCACATCCACCCCACATCCCCCCCCGGACCCACATCTTGACCCACATCCCCCCCCACATCTGCCCCACATCTGCCCCCGGACCCACATCTGCCCCACATCCGCCCCACATCCGCCCCACATCCCCCTCCGGACCCACATCTGCCCCACATCTGCCCCACATCCCCCCCCCCATCCGCCCCACATCTGCCCCACATCCCCCCCTGGACCCACATCCGCCCCACATTCCCCCCCGGACCCACATCTGCCCCACATCTGCCCCACATCCCCCCCGCATCTGCCCCACGTCTGCCCCACATCTGCCCCACATCCCCCCCCGGACCCACATCTGCCCCACATCCCCCCCCGGACCCACATCTGCCCCACATCCCCCCCCGGACCCACATCCGCCCTACATCTGCCCCACATCCCCCCCACATCCCCCTCCGGACCCACATCTGCCCCACATCCCCTCCCGGACCCACATCCCCCCCCACATCCCCCCCACATCTGCCTCACATCCCCCCCCAGACCCACATCCCGACCCACAGATTCCCCCCCTGGACCCCCACATCCCCCCCCCCAGACCCCCCTGGGACCCCCAAGTCCCCCCTAAACCCCCCTTAACCCCCCCCCAGACCCCTCTGGGACCCCCAAATCCCCCTCTGGGACCCCCTTAAACCCCCCCCCCGACCCCCCTGGGACCCCCAAGTCCCCCCTAAACCCCCCATGTCCCCCCCCCAGACCCCCCTGGGACCCCCAAGTCCCCCCTGAACCCCCCTTAAAGCCCCCCCAGACCCCCCTGGGACCCCCCCCAAGTCCCCCCTAAACCCCCCATGTCCCCCCCCCAGACCCCTCTGGGACCCCCCTGGACCCCCCCAGACCCCCCTGGGACCCCCAAATCCCCCTCAACCCCCTTAAACCCCCCGCCCCCTGGGACCCCCATTCCTCTGGACCCCCTTAAACCCCCCCCGACCCCCCTGGGACCCCCAAGTCCCCCCCATGCCCCCCCCCCCAGACCCCTCTGGGACCCCCAAATCCCCCTATGGGACCCCCTTAAACCCCCCCCCGACTCCCCCTGGGACCCCCAAGTCCCCCCTGAACCCCCTTAAACCCCCCCCAGACCCCCCTGGGACCCCCAAATCCCCCTCTGGGACCCCCTTAAACCCCCCCCCCGACCCCCCTGGGACCCCCAAGTTCCCCCTGCCCCCCGCCCCCTCGACCCCCTGACCCCCCCCCCGACCCCCCCCTCCCCCCCAGATCGCCAGCTATGGGGCAGCCCCCCACTACGGCATCGTCACCTTCGGGACGGAGGCGCGGGTGGTGCTGAGCCCCACGGAGCCGCGGGCGGCCGACGGCGCCTGGGTCCGGGACCTGCTGGGGGGGCTCTCCTTCGCAGGTGGGGGGGCCGGGGGGGGGCCGGGGGGGGGTCCTGGGGGGGGGTTATGGGGGGGCTATGGGGGACTATGGGGGTCCTGGGGGGGGCTATGGGGGTCCTGAGAGGGGCTATGGGGGACTATGGGGGTCCTGGGGGGGGTTATGGGGGGGCTATGGGGGTCCTGGGGGGGGCTATGGGGGTCCTGAGAGGGGCTATGGGGGGCTATGGGGGTCCTGGGGGGGGCTCTGTGGGTCTGGGGGGGTCCTGGGAGGGTCCTGGGGGGGGTTAAGGGGGGCTATGGGGGGCTATGGGGGTCCTGGGGGGGGGGCTCTGTGGGTCTGGGGGGGTCCTGGGAGGGTCCTGGGGGGGGTTAAGGGGGGCTATGGGGGACTATGGGGGTCCTGGGGGGGGTTATGGGGGGCTATGGGGGTCCTGAGAGGGGCTATGGGAGGCTATGGGGGTCCTGGGGGGGGCTATGGGGGTCTGGGGGGTCCTGGGGGGGGTTATGGGGGGCTACGGGGGACTATGGGGGTCCTGGGGGGGGCTATGGGGGTCCTGGGGGGGGGGGGTCTGTGGGTCTGGGGGGGGGTGCTGGGGGGGCTATGGGGGTTGTGGCGGGGGTTATGGGGGGGCTATGGGTGTCCTGAGAGGGGCTATGGGGGGCTATGGGGGTCCTGGGGGGGGTTATGGGGGGGCTATGGGGGTCCTGGGGGGGGGCTCTGTGGGTCTGGGGGGGCGCTGGGGGGGCTATGGGGGTCGTGGGGGGGGTTATGGGGGGGCTATGGGGGTCCTGAGAGGGGCTCTGTGGGTCCTGGGGGGGGGCTCTGTGGGTCTGGGGGGGGTCCTGGGGGGGGGGCCGGGGGGGGGGCTATGGGGGTCCTGAGAGGGGTTATGGGGGGGCTATGGGGGTCCTGAGAGGGCTAGGGGGTCCTGGGGGGGCTATGGGGGTCCTGGGGGGTGCTGGGGGGGGTTATGGGGTGGCTATGGGGGTCCTGGGGGGGGCTCTGTGGGTCTGGGGGGTGCTGGGGGGGCTATGGGGGTCCTGGGGGGGGGTTATGGGGGGGCTATGGGGGACTACGGGGGACTATGGGGGTCCTGGGGGGGGCTCTGTGGGTCTGGGGGGGTCCTGGGGGGGGGCTATGTGGGGCTATGGGGGTCCTGGGGGGACTATGGGGGTCTGAGGGGGGGTCCTTGGGGGGGGTCTGGGGGGTCTCTATGGGGTTCTATGGGTGCGGGGGGGTCTCTATGGGTTGGGGGGGTCTGTGGGTGCGGGGGGGGGTCTCTATGTGGCTCTATGGGTGCGGGGGGGTCTCTATGGGGTTCTATGGGTCTGGGGGGGTCTCTGTGGGTCTGGGGGGTCTCTATGGGTGCGGGGGGGTCTCTATGGATCCGGGGGGGGTCTCTATGGGTCTGGGGGGGGGTCTCTATGGGATTCTATGGGTCTGGGGGGGTCTCTGTGGGTGCAGGGGGGTCTGTGGGTGCGGGGGGGTCTCTATGGATCCGGGGGGGTCTCTATGGGTCTGGGGGATCTCTGTGGGTCTGGGGGGGTCTCTATGGGTGCGGGGGGGTGTCTGTGGGTGCGGGGGGGGTCTCTATGGGTCTGGGGGGGTCTCTATGGGTCTGGGGGGTGTCTGTGGGTCCGGGGGGGTCTCTATGGGTCTGGGGGGTCTCTATGGGTCCGGGGGGTGTCTGTGGGTGTGGGGGGGGTCTCTATGGGGTTCTATGGGTGCGGGGGGGTCTCTATGGGTGCGGGGGGGGTCTCTATGGGTCTGGGGGGTCTCTATGGGTCCGGGGGGGTCTCTATGGGTGCGGGGGGTCTCTATGGGTGCGGGGGGTGTCTGTGGGTGCGGGGGGGGTCTCTATGGGGCTCTATGGGTCCGGGGGGTGTCTGTGGGTGCGGGGGGGGGTCTCTATGGGGTTCTATGGGTGCGGGGGGGGTCTCTATGGGTGCAGGGGGGTCTCTATGGGGTTCTATGGGTGTGGGGGGTCTCTATGGGTGTGGGGGGGTCTCTATGGGGCTCTATGGGTCGGGGGGTGTCTATGGGTGTGGGGGGGGGTCTCTATGGGGCTCTATGGGTGCGGGGGGGTCTCTATGGGTGCAGGGGGGTCTCTATGGGGCTCTATGGGTCCGGGGGGTGTCTGTGGGTGCGGGGGGGTCTCTATGGGGCTCTATGGGTCCGGGGGGGTCTGTGGGTGCGGGGGGGTCTCTATGGGGCTCTATGGGTGCGGGGGGGTCTCTATGGGTGCGGGGGGGGTCTCTATGGGGCTCTATGGGTGCGGGGGGGTCTCTATGGGTGCGGGGGTGTCTGTGGGTGTGGGGGGGGTCTCTATGGGGCTCTATGGGTGGGGGGGTGTCTGTGGGTGTGGGGGGGTCTCTATGGGGCTCTATGGGTCCGGGGGGGGTGTCTGTGGGTGCGGGGGGGGGTCTCTATGGGGTTCTATGGGTGCGGGGGGGGTCTCTATGGGTGCAGGGGGGTCTCTATGGGGTTCTATGGGTGTGGGGGGTCTCTATGGGTGGGGGGGGTCTCTATGGGGCTCTATGGGTCCGGGGGGGGTCTCTATGGGTGCGGGGGGGTCTCTATGGGGCTCTATGGGTCCGGGGGGTGTCTGTGGGTGTGGGGGGGGTCTCTATGGGTGCGGGGGGGGTCTGTGGGTGCGGGGGGGTCTCCATGGCCGTGCCCCCCCCCAGCCCACGCGCAGAAGCCGGGCACGAACCCCCATGCGGCGCTGAGGGCCGTGTACGAGCTGCTGGTGCAGCAGGAGCGGGGGGAGCTGCTGCGGGGGCTGCGGCCCCCCCCCCGTCACCAACAGCACCCGCCACGTCATCGTCATCATGACCGACGGTGCGACCCCCCCCCCCGGGACCCCCCCGGGACCCCCGCGGTCTCCCAATGACCCTGGGACCCCCCGAAACCCCCCCAAACATCCCCCCCCGACACACCACACAGTGGACAACCCCCCCCCCCCCCACCCCCCCCCAAACCCCCCCTGACACCCCCCGGGACCCCCCCAACACCCCTGGGACCCCCCCAAGGTCTCCCAATGACCCTGGGACCCCCCGAAACCCCCCAAAACACCTCCCCCCCCCTGACACCCTGGCGACCCCCCCCCAAAACTCGCCCCTTGGGACCCCCCCTGACACCTACCCTCCGACACCACTGGGACCCCCCCCTAAATACCCCCATGACACCCCCTCGTTGCGGGACCCCCCCAACACCCCCTGGGACCCCCCCAAGGTCTCCCAATGACCCTGGGACCCCCCAAAACCCCCCCAAACATCCCCCCCCCGACACCACAGGGACACCCCCCCCCAAACCCCCCCTGACACCCCCCGGGACCCCCCCAACACCCACCCAACACCCCCTGGGACCCCCCCAGAGCCCCAAACCCCCTCTGGGACCCCCCCAAGACCCCAAACCCCCCCCCCCCAAACCCCATTTGGGACCCCCCCCCCAGACCCCTAAACCCCCTTTAGGACCCCCCCCAGACCCCAAATCCCCCCCCCCCAGCCCCCCCAAACCCCCTTTGGGACCCCCCCCCCCGACCCCAAATCCCCCCCCAAACCCCCTTTGGGACCCCCCCAAGACCCCAAATCCCCCCCCCGAGCCCCCCTAAATCCCCTTTAGGGCCCCCCCAACCCCAACCCCCCCCCCACAGCCCCCCCAACCCCCTTTGGGACCCCCCCAGGCCCCAAATCCCCCCCCACCCCCCCCTTTAGGACCCCCCCCAGACCCCCCAAACCCCCTCTGGGACCCCCCCCAGACCCCAAATCCCCCCCCCAATCCCCTTTGGGACCCCCCCCAGACCCAAATCCCCCCCCCAAACCCCCCCCAAACCCCCTTCGGGGCCCCCCCAAACCCCCCCCCCCCTCCAGCCCCCCCCCCAACCCCCTTTGGGGCCCCCCCCAGGCTCCAAATCCCCCCCCCAAACCCCTATTTGGGACCCCCCCAAAACTCCAACCCCCCCCCCAGACCCCAAACCCCCTTTGGGACCCCCCCCCCCAGACCCCAAACCCCCCCAAACCCCCTTTGGTGACCCCCCCAAGACCCCAACCCCCCCCCCCCCCCAGCCCCTTTGGGGCCCCCCCAAGACCCAAAATCCCCCCCCCCAGCCCCCCCAAACCCCCTTTGGGACCCCCCCCCCCGACCCCAAATCCCCCCAAACCCCTATTTGGGACCCCCCCCCACCAGACCCCAAATCCCCCCCCCGAACCCCCCCAAACCCCCTTTGGGGACCCCCCCCATGACCCCAAATCCCCCCCCCCCGAGCCCCCTAAATCCCCTTTAGGGCCCCCCCAAAACCCCAACCCCCCCCCACAGCCCCCCCAACCCCCTTTGGGGACCCCCCCAGGCCCCAAATCCCCCCCAAACCCCCCCTTAGGACCCCCCCCAGACCCCCAAACCCCCTCTGGGACCCCCCCCCAGACCCCAAATCCCCCCCCCAATCCCCTTTGGGACCCCCCCCCCCCAGGACACAAATCCCCCCCCCCAAACCCCCCCAAACCCCCTTCGGGGCCCCCCAAACCCCCCCCCCCCCTCCAGCCCCCCCCAACCCCCCTTTGGGGCCCCCCCCAGGCCCCAAATCCCCCCCCCCAAACCCCCCCCAAACTGCCTTTTGGGGCCCCCCCCAAGACCCCAACCCCCCCCCCCAAAACCCCCTTGGGCCCCCCCAAGACCCAAATCCCCCCCCCGAGCCCCCCGAAAACCCCCTTTAGGACCCCCCCCAAGACACCAAATCCCCCCCCCCCCCCCCCCCGACCCCCCCCCCCCCCCCTTGAGGACCCCCCCGTGACCCCCCCCGTGCCCCCCCAGGCCGGGTGAACATGGGGGGGTCCCGGTCCCCCGTCATCCACCAGATCCGGGAGCTTGCTGAGCATCGGCCGGGACCCCCGCAAACGACCGGGAGGACTTTCTGGGTGGGGTGGGCCGGGGGGGGGCACTGGGGGGGGGGGGGGGGAGGGGGTGGGGGGGGGCTGGGGGGGTGTCCCAGTGGGGCTGGGGGGGCAGGATGGGGGGGTATTGGGGGTCCCTGGGGGGGTATTTGGGGGGCATTAGGGGGTTCTGGGGGGGTATTTGGGGTCCCTGGGGGGGCATTTGGGGGGGCCCTGGGGGGGGGTATTTGGGGCCGGGGGGGGGCATTGGGGGGGGGGGAGGGTATGGGGGGGGCTGGGGGGGTGTCAGTGGGGCTGGGGGGGGCAGGATGGGGGTGGTTGTGGGTCCCTGGGGGGGTATTTGGGGGCCGGGGGGGATTTGGTGGGGGGGAGGGTATGGGGGGGGGCTGGGGGGGTTTGGGGGGTCCCCTGGGGGGGGCATTTTGGGGGGCATTAGGGGGTTCTGGGGGGTATTTGGGGTCCCTGGGGGTGGGCATTTGGGGGGCCTGGGGGGGGGTATTTGGGGGCCGGGGGGGGGCATTGGGGGAGGGAGGAATGGGGGGGGGCTGGGGGGTGTCAGTGGGGCTGGGGGGGGTTTGGGGTCCCTGGGGGGGTATTTGGGGGCCTGGGGGGGCAGATTGGGGGGGTTTGGGGGGTCCCTGGGGGGGGCATTTGGGGGTTCTGGGGGGTATTTGGGGCCGGGGGGGGCACTGGGGGGGGGGGGGAGGGTGTGGGGGGGCTGGGGGGTGTCAGTGGGGCTGGGGGGGGCAGGATGGGGGGGGTTTGGGGGGTTTCAGTGGGGCTGGGGGGGGTTTTGGGCGTCCCTGGGGGGGCATTTGGGGGTTCTGGGGGGGTATTTGGGGCCGGGGGGGGCACTGGGGGGGGGGGGGGGGGGTGGGGGGGGGGCTGGGGGGTGTCAGTGGGGGCTGGGGGGGGTTTGGGGGTCCCTGGGGGGGGCATTTGGGGGTTCTGGGGGGGTATTTGGGCCGGGGGGGGCACTGGGGGGGGGGGGAGGGTATGGGGGGGGCTGGGGGGGGTTGGGGGTCCCTGGGGGGGTATTTGGGGGTCTAGGGGGGGGGGATTTGGGGGCCTGGGGGGGGCAGATTGGGGGGGTTTGGGGGGTCCCTGGCGGGGTATTTTGGGGGGGCCTGGGGGGGGGTAATTGGGGCCGGGGGGGGGCACTGGGGGGGGGGGGGGGAGGGTATGAGGGGGGGTTTGGGGGGTTTCAGTGGGGCTGGGGGGGTTTGGGGGTCCCTGGGGGGGGCATTTGGGGGGGGGTTTGGGGGTCCCTGGGGGGGGCCATTTGGGGCCGGGGGGGGCATTGGGGGGGGGGGAGGGTATGGGGGGGGCTGGGGGGTGTCAGTGGGGCTGGGGGGGGGGTTTGGGGGGTCCCTGGGGGGGGCATTGGGGGGTTCTGGGGGGGATATGGGGGGCCTGACCCCCCCCAACCCCCCCCGATCCCCCCTCCCCATTCCCCCCCCCCAGACGTGTATGTTTTTGGGTTCGGGGGGGGGTTTTTTTGGGGTTCTGCCCCCCCCCGACCCCCCCCCCGACACCCCCCCCCATTTCCCCCCCCCCCAAACATGTACGTCTTCGGGGTGGGGGGGGGGTGTTTGGGGGGGGCTTTTGGGGCTCTGCCCCCCTTTTCCCCCCCCAAAA
>CANTUZ010000027.1:5901582-5913526 GCA_947846985.1 Fratercula arctica
ACATGGGACAGGGAGATGGGGACATGGGGGGACATGGGACAGGGAGGTGGGGACATGGGGGGACACGGGAGGACACATGGGACAGGGAAGCGGGGACACAGGGGACACATGGGACAGGGAGAGGGAGGCACAGGGGGACATGGCCGTGGGGATGGAGATGGTGTGGGGACACACATGGGGAGACAAGGGACAGGGAGATGGGGACACGGGAGGACATGGCCATGGGGATGGAGGTGGTGTGGGGACACAAGGGGACACGGGATAGGGAGATGGGGACACAGGGGGACATGGCTGTGTAGATGGAGGCAGGGGACACACATGGGGGGACACGACACAGGGACATGGGGACACAGGGGCAGAGGGGGACACGACTGTGGGGATGGTGGCAGGAAGGGGGACACAAGGGGGACAGGGGACAGGGAGACAGGGACATGGGGGGACATGGCCATGGGGATGGAGGTCGTGTGGGGACACAAGGGGACAAGGGACAGGGAGATGGGGACATGGGGGGACACAGATACGGGGATGGAGATGGTGTGGGGACACACATGGGGGGACAAGGGACAGGGAGATGGGGACATGGAGGGACACAGCTGTGGGGATGGAGGTGGTGGGGGGACAAAAGGGGACAAGGGACAGGGAGATGGGGACATGGGGGGACACAGCCGCGGGGCTGGCAGCGGGTGGGGGCGATGCCCTTGTTGGGGGGGGACACGGGACATTCCTGGGAGGGGATGAGCGGGACCAGGACACGGGGGTCATGGCAGATCCGTGTCACCGCGGTGAGGGGGGGGGCACATCCGGGCCTTATCCTGGTCCAACTGTGCCTGGGGGAAGGGGGACACACACACACACGAGCCCTAATCCCTAATCCCAAAATATGCCGGATGCAGTTTTCCCTGGAGACGGAGCCATGGCGGTGGGGGGGGGGGGGGGGGGCCGGGGCCACCAGCTGGGCCCAATCGCCGGCCCCACAGATGTCCCCCGACGGCTGATCCCACCCCATAAAAAGCCCCACCGTGGGCTGGCAGGGGACCCCAGGTGCCGTAGGTGACGCAGACGCTCCTCTACCAAGGTGGCCCGGGTACGGCACGGCATGGCGGCGTCGCCGCGCTTGCCCGCTGTGGCCCTGGCCACCTTGTCGCTCTTGGTGGCCGCGGTGGAAGCGGCCACCGGGTAAGTGTCCTCCAGAAGCAGCGCCGGGATGGGGCCAGGCTGGAGGAGGGGATGCTGTCCCCAACCTTGGTGGCTTTTTTTTTTTTTGGTTTTGGGTGACCGGGTGGCAGGCGGTGGTGCCAGCGGACGGTGCGGGTGACGGCGGAGGAGGAGGTGACGCCCCGGCAGGAGGACGCGGTGCCCTGCGCCAGCCTCTACCACTACAGCCTGGCCGGTTGGCGCGTCGACCGCCACCGCATGCGACGCGCCTACGGCGAGCCCCACCGCGACCCACGGCGCGCCGCCCCGCTCTGCTACATCTACCGGTGAGGGCCGCCGTGGAGGACATGGCACGGGGGGGGGGGGGGACACGCCATGGTTAAGGGGACGTGATGCTTCATGCCGGGGTTCCCCCGTGGCCTGCAGACCCCCGGAGACGCGGCCGGTGGCGTGGAACCGCACGGTGCGCGTCTGTTGCCCGGGATGGAGCGGACCCCATTGCACCGAAGGTAAGGGTGGCCGCGGAGGCGCAGTGACGGTGCCGCGCCATCCCTGTGGTGACGCCGCCGCGCCGTCCCCGCTGCGCCCAAGGGAAGGGTGGCCGCGAAGGTGCAGTGATGCCGCTGCGCCATCCCCATTGCGCCCAAGAGAAGGGTGGCCATGGGGGCACGGTGATGCCACCGCGCTGTCCCTGCTGCACCCAAGGGACATGTGGCCAGGGAGTCACAGTGACACCACCGCGCTGTCCCCGTTGCGCACAAGGGAAGGGTGGCCATGAAGGCGCGGTGACGCCGCCGCACCATCCCCATTGCGCCCAAGGGATGCGTGGCCACGGAGGCACGGTGACGGCACCACACCGTCCCCGCTGCACCCAAGGGACATGTGGCCAGGGAGTTGCGGTGACACCGCCGTGCCGTCCCCATTGCGCCCAAGGGAAGGGTGGCCATGGAGGCGTGGTGATGGTGCCGCACCATCCCCATTGCGCCCAAGGGAAGGGTGGCTGCGGAGGCACGGCAACGGCACTGCACCATCCCCATGGTGATGGCACCGCGCCATCCCTGCTGCACCCAAGGGAAGGGTGGCCATGGAGGTGCAGTGACACTGCTGTGCCGTCCCCATTGTGCCCAAGGGAAGGGTGGCCGCGGAGGCACAGTGACGGTGCCGGCCATCCCCGCTGCACCCAAGGGACATGTGGCCAGGGAGGCGCGGTGACACCGCCGCGCCGTCCCCATTGAGCCTAAGGGAAGAGTGGCCACGGAGGCATGGCGACGGCGCCACGCCATCCCCATGGTGATGCCACCGTGCCATCCCTGTTGCACCCGAGAAGGGTGGCTGTGGAGGTGCGGTGACGGCACCGCACTGTCCCCGCTGCACCCAAGGGAAGGGTGGCCACGAAGGCGCGGTGACGCCGCCGCACCATCCCCATTGCGCCCAAGGGATGCGTGGCCACGGAGGCACGGTGACGGCACCGCGCCGTCCCCGTTGCACCCAAGGGACATGTGGCCATGGAGTCGCGGTGACACCGCTGCGCCGTCCCCGTTGTGCCCAAGGGAAGGGTGGCCACGGAGGCACGGCAATGGCACCGCACCATCCCCATGGTGATGCCACCGTGCCATCCCTGCTGCACCTAAGGGAAGGGTGGCCACGAAGGCGCGGTGATGCCGCCACGCCATCCCCATGGTGATGCCACCGTGCCATCCCTGTTGTGCCCAAGAGAAGGGTGGCCATGGAGGGATGGTGATGGCACCGCGCTGTCCCCGCTGCGCCCAAGGGAAGGGTGGCTGTGGAGGCGCGGTGACAGTGCCATGCCGTCCCCATGGTGATGGTGCCGCGCCGTCCCCACTGCACCCAAGGGAAGGGTGGCCGCGGAGGCGTGGTGACGCCGCCACGCCGTCCCCGGCGCTCGGTGCCCAGCCGTCGGGGCACCTGGTGCTCACTGGCAAGAGACGAGGCGCATCCCTGCCGCCGCAGGCGAAGGCTCGCTGGGACGCTGCTATGGCATGTGGCAGTGCCAGGACGGCGCCAGCAGCCGCAACCTCTCGGCCATGAGCCTGGCGGAGTGCTGCCGGCACCCCTGGGGACACAGCTGGAGGAACGGCTCCACCGCCCCCTGCCTCGACTGCACCCGCCTGCCCCTCCACGGTGGGTCCAGGGGGTCCCGGCGGGGTCGCGGTGGGTCCTGGGGGCAGCAGGGGGGGGTTTGCTGAGCGGCGTCACCTCCCCGCCGCAGGAGAGGCGTCCCCGTGGCCATCGCTCGCCGCCTCCCTGGGGGGAGCAGCCGCCCGGCACCGGGGTCTCTCGGCCGATTGCCTCTCCTGGGCCGGATCCCGCTACCGCACCTTCGACGGGACGCACTTCCACTTCTCCGGAGAGTGCACCTACAGCCTGGCCGCTGCCGCCGACGGCACGTGGGCCATCTCCATCGCCGCTGGCAATCCCCGGGTACCGGCGCCACGGGGGGGAGGAAGGGGAGCCCGGCCGGGGTCTCTGCTCGCCCTGTAGACGGCGGCTCTGGGGGCAAGGGGTCCATCGGTCTGTCCCCACGGCACGTCACAGCCCGTGCTGTGCCCCGGCGTGGCCACGCTGTCCCCAGGCAGCCGGCGGGGTCTCGGTGGCCCTGGCGGCCCCTGGGGGCAACCGGACCCGGCTGATGCCGCGCTGCTGCAGGCACTGCACATGGTCTTCGGCATGGACACGGTGGTGGCCCGGGGCCGAAACGTCTCCGTGAACGGCATGGTGGTGCCGGAGGGACAGCCGTACCTGCACAACGGTGAGGGCGGCGGGAGGCTCTGTCCCCTGCTGCCACCGATACTGGTGTCCTCTGTCCCCATCCACATCCCCATCCCATCCCATCCCATCCCATCCCCATCCCATCCCCATCCCATCCCCATCCCATCTCCATCCCATCCCATCCCATTCCCATCCCATCCCATCCCATCTCCATCCCATCCCATCCCATCCCATCCCATCCCCGTCCCCATCCTCATCCCATCACATCCCATCCCATCCCATCCCCATCCCCATCCCCATCCCATCCCATCACATCACATCCCCATCCCCATCCCCATCCCATCCCCATCCCCATCCCCATCCCATCCCATCCCCATCCCCATCCCCATTCCCATCCCATCCCATCCCATCTCCATCCCATCCCATCCCATCCCATCCCATCCCATCCCCATCCCCATCCCCATCCCATCCCATCACATCCCATCCCCATCCCCATCTCCATCCCCATCCCCATCCCCATCCCATCCCCGTCCCATCCCATCCCACTGCTTCCCGTGGTTCCGGCAGGGATCGGTGTCACCTGGCCGGGCGAGTGGGTGGCGGTGGCGAGCGGGCTGGGCGTGCGGGTGAGCTGGGACGGGCGCCAGGCGGTCACCGTGACGGCGGACGCGGAGCTGCGGGGGGACACGCGGGGGCTCTGCGGCCCCTACAACGACGACCCTGCCGGTACGTGTCCCCTCACCGGCGACGTCCCTGACGCCCCCGGCCGTGCCAAAGCCGTGTGCTGGCGCCGTGTGCCGTGTCATCCCCCCCCGCTCCCAACCCATCCGAGCCCTCCCTGTGCCCCCAGATGACTTTTTGCAGCCGGGGGGGGACGTTGCCCCCTTTGCCGCCACCTTTGGCAACTCCTGGAAGATCCCAGACTCTGGCTCGGAGGTACCAGGGCAGAGCTGGGCACGGCGGGGGCCGGTTTTACCGACCCTCGTGTCTGGCTGAGGGTCCCTGGTGGGAAGGGGGGGGTGTCTCTGAGGTTCCCCCCCCCCGCCCTGGTCTCAGCCCACCTGCAGGGACGTGGCGGAGCTCGTCCCCGGCTGCGCGGCAGGCGACGCGGTGCGGCGGGCGGCCGAGGCCGTCTGCGGGCGGCTGTTGGCCGAGCCTTTCCGCGAGTGCCACAGCGAGGTGAGCGGGCATCCCCGGGGGGCAGGGCGTGTGCCGGATCCCACCCCCCCCTCACCCCCTCTCCCCGCGCCAGGTGGACCCCCACGGCTTTTACGCGGCGTGCCTGGAGGTGCTGTGCCGGGAAGGCGACGCCGGGCCCTGGCCGCCCCCCGCCATCTGCGACACCTTCGCCGCCTACGCGCGGGATTGCGCCCGCCGCCAGACCTACCTCGAGTGGCGCCGGCCCGGCTTCTGCGGTAGGGACCCAGGGCGGGCTGGGGGGTGACAGGGGGGAAAATTCCGGCACCGAGCCCCCCACTGCGGCTCCCCTGGCCCCCCCGCTGCGCCCGCGGCTCCCGGCGCGCTGAGCACCGCAAAGGGGGCTGCGCCCCTCCGCTGCCTGCACCCCAAGGGCTCCTGCCTGCACCCATCAGTCCCAGGCACCCCAAAGGCTGGCGCGTGCACCCCTCAGTTGCGGGCACCCCAATTTCTTGTGCGTGCACCCATCGATCCTGGGCACCCCGAAGGCTTCTCCGTGGTTCCGCGCACCCCAATTTCTTGTGCCTGGACCCATCAGCCCTGGGCACCCCAAAGATTCCTGCTTGCACCCCTCAATGGCGCGACCCCCAATTTCTTGTGCCTGCACCCCTTGGTCATGGGCACCCCAAACATTTCTTCTTCAACCCTTGGTTCTGCGCACCCCAATTTCTTGCACGTGCACCCATCGATCCTGGACACCCCAAAGATTTCTCCATGCACCCCTCAGTTGCGTGACCCCCAAGTACTCGTGCCTGCACCTATCAGTCCCGGGCACCCCAAAGCCTCACGCACGCACCCCTCAATCCCCCTCCACCCCCCCCATCCCCATCCCATCCCATCCCATCCCCATCCCCATCCCCATCCCATCCCATCCCATCCCATCCCCATCCCATCCCCATCCCCATCCCCATCCCCATCCCATCCCATCCCATCCCCATCCCATCCCCATCCCATCCCATTCCCATCCCCATCCCATCCCATCCCATCCCATCCCATCCCATTCCCATTCCCATCCCACCCCATCCCATTCCATCCCATTCCCATCCCATCCCATTCCCATCCCCATCCCCATCCCCAACCCATCCCATCCCATCCCCATCCCCATCCCCATCCCATTCCATCCCATTCCATCCCCATCCCATCCCCATCCCATCCCATCCCATCCCATCCCCATCCCCATCCCCATCCCATCCCCATCCCCATCCCATCCCCATCCCATTCCCATCCCCATCCCATCCCATCCCATCCCATCCCCATCCCCGTCCCCGTCCCTGTCCCCATCCCCATCCCCATCCCACCCTCTGTCCCCATGCCCCCCCCCCGGGTTGGGTGCCCCCCCCAAAGGCCGGTGCCTGCCCCCTCTTCCTCCCCCGCCCCGCTGCTGAGCGCGGTGTCCGTCCCTGCAGAGCGTCCCTGCGGCGCGGGGCAGCGCTTCTCCGACTGCGTCACCTCCTGCCCCGCCAGCTGCGAGGCCGTGGGCAGCGAGGGACCGGGGCCCTGCCACCACCACTGCGCCGGCGGCTGCCAGTGCGCCCCGGGGCTCTACCGGGACGGGGGGCTCTGCGTCCCCCCCACCACCTGCCCCTGCCACCACCGCCGCCACCGCTACGCCCCGGGCCAGAGCGTCCGCCAGCGCTGCAACCGCTGGTGAGCCACGGCAGGGAACGGGCATGGGATGGGATGGGATGGGATGGGGATGGGGATGGGGATGGGGATGGGATGGGATGGGGATGGGGATGGGGATGGGATGGGGATGGGGATGGGACAGGGATGGGGATGGGATGGGACAGGGATGGGGATGGGATGGGGATGGGGATGGGGATGGGGATGGGATGGGATGGGATGGGGATGGGGATGGGATGGGATGGGGATGGGGATGGGGATGGGATGGGATGGGATGGGATGGGGATGGTATGGGGATGGGGATGGGATGGGGATGGTATGGGGATGGGGATGGGGATGGGGATGGGGATGGGATGGGATGGGGATGGGGATGGGGATGGGATGGGATGGGATGGGATGGGGATGGTATGGGGATGGGGATGGGATGGGATGGGATGGGATGGGGATGGGGATGGGGATGGGGTAGGGATGGGGATGGGGATGGGGATGGGATGGGGATGGGGATGGGGATGGGATGGGATGGGATGGGATGGGGATGTGGACGGGGATGGGGATGGGGATGGAATGGGATGGGATGGGATGGGATGGGATGGGGATGGGGATGGGGATGGGATGGGATGGGATGGGATGGGGATGGGGATGGGGATGGGGATGGGACAGGGATGGGGATGGGATGGGATGGGGATGGGGATGAGATGGGGATGGGACAGGGATGGGGATGGGATGGGGATGGGATGGGATGGGATGGGGATGGGGATGGGCATGGGATGGGATGGGATGGGATGGGATGGGATGGGGTTGGGATGGGATGGGATGGGGATTGGATAGGGATGGGGATGGGGATGGGACGGGGATGGGGATGGGATGGGGGTGGGATGGGGATGGGATGGGATGGGATGGGGGTGGGATGGGATGGGATGGGATGGGATGGGGATGGGATGGGGATGGGACGGGGATGGGATGGGGATGGGATGGGGATGGGGATGGGATGGGATGGGATGGGGATGGGATGGGATGGGATGGGATGGGGATGGGGATGGGATGGAATGGGGATGGGATGGGATGGGAAGGGAAGGGATGGGATGGGGATGGGATGGGGATGGGGATGGGATGGGATGGGAAGGGAAGGGATGGGATGGGGATGGGATGGGGATGGGGATGGTGATGGGATGGGAGGTGTGGTGGCCCCTGTGTCCCCACTGCCATGACCCCTCCTGTGCCCGCAGCACGTGCCAGGGTGGCCGGTGGCTCTGCAGCCAGGAGCGGTGCCCGGGGGAGTGCGCGGTGCTGGGGGGCCACCACTACGTCACCTTCGACCGCCGGCGCTTCTCCTTCCGTGGTGCCTGCGCCTACACCCTGGTGCAGGTGAGGGTGGCCAGCGCGGTGGCCGCCGTGGTGGCCCGGGGTGGTGGGGACCCGCCTGCGGTGAGGGGGGGAGCTCAATGTGAGTCTCTGCCCCCCAGGACTTCGTGGAGGGGCAGCTGCTGATCACGGCCGAGCACGAGCCTTGTGATGGCCACCGGCCCCTCGGCTGCCTCCGCTCCCTCTCCATCAGCGCCCGCGGGACCTCCGCCCGCCTCCGTGGCACAGGTGACCCCCGGCGACCGTCCCCGTGCCCCTGCCGGGGGGTGGGTGCCAGCCTGGTGGCCGTGCCCTCATGTCCCCGTGGTGGCCAGTGCCAGCCCGATGGCCGTGCCCTGATGTCCCCATGGTGGCTGGGTGTCCCCTGTTGTCCCCACGGTGGGTGCCAGCCTGGTGGCCGTGCCCTCATGTCCCCATGGTGGCCAATGCCAGCCTGGTGGCTGTGCCCTCACACCCCATGGTGGCCCCTGCCAGCCCGCTGGCTGTGCCCTGACGTCCCCATGGTGGGCAGTGCCAGCCCAATGGCTGTCCCCTGACATCCCTGTGGTGGCCAGTGCCAGCCTGATGGCCATGCCCTGATGTCCCCATGGTGGCCAATGCCAGCCCAGTGGCTGTTTCCTCACACCCCATGGTGGCTAGTGCCAGCCCAATTGCTGTGCCCTCGTGTCCCCATGGTGGCCAGTGCCAGCCCAATGGCTGTCCCCTGACATCTCTGCAGTGGCCAGTGCCAGCCCAGTGGCTGTGCCCTCACACCGCATGGTGGCCAGTGCCAGCCCGATGGCTGTCCCCTGATGTCCCTGTGGTGGCCAGTGCCAGCCTGATGGCCGTGCCCTGATGTCCCCATGGTGGCCAGTGCCAGCCCGATGGCTGTCCCCTGATGTCCCCATGGTGGCCAATGCCAGCGCAGTGGCTGTGCCCTCACGCTGCATGGTGGCCAGTGCCAGCCTGGTGGCTGTGCCCTCGTGTCCCCATGGTGGCCCCTGCCAGCCTGCTGGCTGTGCCCTGACGTCCCCATGGTGGCCAGTGCCAGCCCGGTGGCTGTCCCCTGATGTCCCCACGGTGGGTGCCAGCATGGTGGCCATGCCCTCACACCCCATGGTGGCCCCTGCCAGCCCGCTGGCCGTGCCCTGACATCCCCATGGTAGCCAGTGCCAGCCAAATGGCCATACCCTGACGTCCCCCCCCTCTCTCTCCCGGCGCAGGCGAGGTGACGGTGGACGGGCGGGAGGTGACGCTGCCCTTTGCCAGCGCCGAGCTGAGCGTCCGCCGGGCGTCCTCCTCCTTCCTGCTGCTCCGGACCTTGGGGGCCCACGTCCTGTGGGGGCTGGAGACCCCCAACGCCTACCTCACCCTCCAGCCCGCCTTCGCCCACAGGGTGAGCCCCGCCGGTGCCACGCCGCCGCCGTGGTGGTGGTGGCGGCAGAGGCGGGATGGGTGCTGGCGGAGGCGGGATGGGTGCCGGCGGGATCCATGCCGGTGCCGGTGGGATCCGGCGGGACGCATCCTGAGCCCCATGCCGGCGCGGCAGGTGCGGGGACTCTGCGGCACCTACAACTGGGACCAGCAGGACGAGTTCACCACGCCGGCGGGAGACGTGGAGACGGGTGTCGCCGCCTTCGCCAACGCGTACCGGGCGGCCGGCGACTGCCCCGCGCTCGGCCCCGTCCCCCTCGAGCCCTGCGAGGCTTTCGCCGGCCGCAGGGAGCTCGCCGAGGCTGCCTGCGCCGTCCTGCGCGGCCCTGCCTTCCAGGTGACCACCGGCCCCCGCCCCAGCTGGCCACCAGCGTGCCCGCTGTCCGGTCACCAGTGCCTGGTGCCTGATGACCATTGCCCAGTAGCCGGTGACCAGTGCCCGGTGCCTGGTGCCCAGTGTCCATTGCCCAGTGCATGATGCCCAGTGCCCAGTGGCCGGTGTTCAGTGGCCGGTGACCACTGCCCAGTGCCTTTGGACCAGTGCCCAGTGCCTGGTGACCAGTGCCTGGTGACCACTGCCCAGTGCCTTCGGACCAGTGCCCAGTGGCCAGTGCCTGGTGACCACTGCCCAGTGCCTTCGGACCAGTGTCCAGTGACCACTGCCCAGTGCCTTCTGACTAGTGCCCAGTGGCCGGTGACCAGTGCCTGGTGACCACTGCCCAGTGCCTTCGGACCAGTGCCCAGCGGCCAGTGACCACTGCCCAGTGCCTTCTGACTAGTGCCCAGTGGCCGGTGACCAGTGCCTGGCAACCACTGCCCAGTGCCTTCGGACCAGTGCCCAGTGGCCGGTGACCACTGCCCAGTGCCTTCGGACCAGTGCCCAGTGCCTGGTGACCACTGCCCAGTGCCTTCGGACCAGTGTCCAGTGACCACTGCCCAGTGCCTTCTGACTAGTGCCCAGTGGCCGGTGACCAGTGCCTGGTGACCACTGTCCATTGCCCAGTCCACGGTGCCTGGTGACCAGTGCCTGGTGACCACTGCCCAGTGCCTTCGGACCAGTGGCCAGTGACCACTGCCCAGTGCCTTTGGACCAGTGCCCAGTGGCCGGTGACCAGTGCCTGGCAACCACTGCCCAGTGCCTTCTGACCAGTGACCAGTGCCTGGTGACCACTGCCCAGTGCCCAGACCCTGGTGCCCAGTGTCCATTGCCCGGTACCTGGTGACCAGTGCCCAGTGGCTGGTGACCAGTGCCCAGAGCCTGGTGCCCGGTGGCCAGTGCCTGGTTCCTGGTGCCTGATGCCCATTAACCAGTGCCTGATGCCTGGTGACCAGTGCCCAGAGCCTGGTTCCTGGTGACCAGTGACCAGTGCCTGGTGGCCAGTTCCCAGACTCTGGTGCTCAGTGTCCATTGCCTGGTGCCTGGTGACCAGTGCCTGGTGCCTGGTGACCAGTGCCTGGTTCGTGGTGCCCAATGCCCAGTTCCCAGTGCCCAGTGTCCAGTTCCCAGTGCCTGGTGCCCAGTGCCCAGTGACTGGTAACCAGTGCCCGATGCCTGGTGACCAGTGCCCAGAGACTGCTGCCTGGTGACCAGTGCCTGATGCCTGGTGACCAGTAACCAGTGCTTGATGCCTGGTAGCCAGTTCCCAGACTCTGGTGCTCAGTGTCCATTGCCTGGTGCCTGGTGCCCGGTGACTAGTTCCTGGTGACCAGTGACCAGTGCCTGGTGCCCCATGCCCAGTTCCCAGTGCCCAGACCCTGGTGCCCAGTTCCCACTGCCTGGTGACCAGTTGCCAGACTCTGGTGCCCAGTGTCCATTGCTGGGTGCCTGGTACCCGGTGACCAGTGCCTGGTTCCTGGTGACCAGTGCCTGGATCCTGGTGCCCAGTGACTGGTGCCTGGTGGCCGGTGACCAGTGCCTGGTGGCCGGTACCTAGTTCCGGGTGCCCAACGCCCAGTGCCCGATGCCTGGTGACCAGTGCCCAGTGCCCAGACCCTGGTGCCCAGTGTCCATTGCCTGGTGCCTGGTGACCAGTGCCTGGTTCATGGTGCCCAATGCCCAGTTCCCAGTGCCCAGTGTCCAGTTCCCAGTGCCTGGTGCCCAGTGCCCATTGCCTGGTGCCTGGTGACCAGTGCCCAGACTCTGGTGCCCAGTGCCCATTGCCTGGTGCCCGGTGACCGGTACCTGGTTCCTGGTGACCAGTGCCCAGTAACCAGTGCCAGTTGCCCGTGCCTGGTGTCCAATGCCTGCTGCCCAGTTCCCAGTGCCAGGCGCCCAGTTCCCGGTGCCCGTTGCCCGGCGGGGGTGCCGATGCCAGTTCCGCAGCCCGACGTGCCCGTGTCCCCCCCCCTCCCCCAGCCGTGCCACGAGGTGGTGGAGCCCGAGCCCTTCCTGCAGCTCTGCCTGCGCGACGCCTGCGCCTGCGGGGACGGGCAGCGCTGCCTCTGCCCCGCGCTGGCCGCCTAC
>CANTUZ010000027.1:5913726-5924135 GCA_947846985.1 Fratercula arctica
AGGTGCCAGGAAAGCAGGAGACCCAAGGTCTGTGTGGCGATGCAAGTGGTTTCTAGAGGGCTTTCAAACAAGCCACAGTTTTCCCTGGTGGCTCCTTGGGCATGTGTCTTACGATGCTTCCCTTGCGGCAGCTCTATCCGGAGATATGGTGATTGTTGTGACCGGCCGTGGGGCGAGTGAGAGAGGGTTTTTTTGAGGCTGAAGGCGCCAGGAAAGCCCGGAGCCCCAACGTCTGTGTGGCGATGGAAGCAGTTTCTAGAGAGCTTTCAAACAAGCCACAGTTTTCCCTCGTGGCTCCTTGGGCACGTGTCTCAGCTGGTTTTGCTCGTGCTAACCATCTTCGGACATAGGGTGATTTTTGTGGTCGGCCCTGGAGCGAGGGAGACAGGGTTGTTTTGAGGCTGAAGGCGCCAGGAAAGCCCGCAGCCCCAAGGTCTGTGCGGCGATGGAAGCGGTTTCTAGAGAGCTTTCAAACAATCCACAGTTTTCCCTTGTGTCTCCTTGGGTACGTGTCTTACGATGATTCCCTTGCGGCAGCTCTATCTGGAGATATGGTTATTGTTGTGACCGGCCCTGGGGCGAGTGAGACAGGGTTTTTTTGAGGCTGAAGGTGCCAGGAAAGCCCGGAGCCCCAAGGTCTGTGCGGCGATGCAAGAGGTTTCTAGAGAGCTTTCCAACAAGCCACAGTTTTCCCTCGTGGCTCCTTGGGCACTTGTCTCAGCTAAATTCGCTCGTGCTAACCGTCTCCGGACATAGGGTGATTTTTGTGGTCGGCCCTGGGGCGAGTGAGACATGGTTGTTTTGAGGCTGAAGGGGCCAGGAAAGCCCGCAGCCCCAAGGTCTGTGCGGCGATGCAAGCGGTTTCTAGAGAGCTTTCCAACAAGCCACAGTTTTCCCTTGTGTCTCCTTGGGTACGTGTCTTACGATGATTCCCTTGCGGCAGCTCTATCTGGAGATATGGTTATTGTTGTGACTGGCCCTGGGGCGAGTGAGAGAGGGTTTTTTTGAGGCTGAAGGCGCCAGGAAAGCCCGGAGCCCCAAGGTCTGTGTGGCGATGGAAGCAGTTTCTAGAGAGCTTTCCAACAAGCCAGAGTTTTCCCTCGCGGCTCCTTGGGCACTTGTCTCAGCTCGTTTCGCTCGTGCTAACCGTCTCCGGACATAGGGTGATTTTTGCAGTCGGCCCTGCAGCGAGTGCGACAGGATTGTTTTGAGGCTGAAGGCGCCAGGAAAGCCCGCAGCCCCAAGGTCTGTGCGGCGATGGAAGCGGTTTCTAGACAGCTTTCAAAGAAGCCACAGTTTTCCCTCGTGGCTCCTTGGGCACGTGTCTTACGATGCTTCCCTTCTGGCAGCTGTTTCCGGAGATATGGTGATTCTTGTGGCCGGCCCTGGGACAAGTGAGACAGGGTTGTTTTGAGGCTGAAGGCGCCAGGAAAGCCCGGAGCCCCAAGGTCTGTGCGGCGATGGAAGCGGTTTCTAGAGAGCTTTCCAACAAGCCACAGTTTTCCCTCGTGGCTCCTTGGGCACGTGTCTTACGATGCTTCCCTCGGCAGCTGTTCCGGACATATGGTGATATTTATGGCCGGCCCTGGGACAAGTGAGACAGGGTTGTTTTGAGGCTGAAGGCGCCAGGAAAGCCCGGAGCCCCAAGGTCTGTGTGGCGATGGAAGTGGTTTCTAGAGAGCTTTCCAACAAGCCACAGTTTTCCCTCGTGTCTCCTTGGACACGTGTCTCAGCTGGCTTCCATCGTGCTAACAGTCTCCAGACATAGGGTGATTTTTGTGGTTGGCCCTGCGGCAAGTGAGACATGGTTTTTTTGAGGCTGAAGGCGCCAGGAAAGCCCGGAGCCCCAAGGTCTGTGCGGCGATGGAAGCGGTTTCTAGAGAGCTTTCCAACAAGCCATAGTTTTCCCTCGTGGCTCCTTGGGCATGTGTCTTACGATGCTTCCCTTGCGGCAGCTCTATCCGGAGATATGGTGATTGTTGTGACCGGCCTTGGGGCGAGTGAGACAGGGTTGTTTTGAGGCTGAAGGCGCTAGGAAAGTCCTGAGCACCAAGGTCTTTGAAGCGATGGAAGCGGTTTCTAGAGAGCTTTAAAACAAGCCACAGTTTTCCCTCGTGGCTCCTTGGGCACGTGTCTTACGATGCTTGTCTTGTAGCAGCTGTTTCCGGAGATATGGTGATTGTTGTGACCGGCCCTGGGGTGAGTGAGAGAGGGTTGTTTTGAGGCTGAAGGCACCAGGAAAGCCCAGAGCCCCAAGGTCTGTGCGGCGATGGAAGCGGTTTCTAGAGAGCTTTCAAACAAGCCACAGTTTTCCCTCGTGGCTCCTTGGGCACGTATTACAACTGGCTTCCCTCGTGCTAACCGTTTCCGGACATAGGGTGCTTTTTGTGGCCGTCCCTGGGGCGAGTGAGACAGGGTTTTTTTGAGGCTGAAGGCACCAGGAAAGCCCGCAGCCCCAAGGTCTGTGTGGCGATGGAAGCGGTTTCTAGAGAGCTTTCCAACAAGCCACAGTTTTCCCTCGTGGCTCCTTGGGCACTTGTCTCAGCTAGATTCGCTCGTGCTAACCGTCTCCGCACATAGGGTGATTTTTGTGGTTGGCCCTGCGGCGAGGGAGACAGGGTTGTTTTGAGGCTGAAGGCGCCAGGAAAGCCCGGAGCCCCAAGGTCTGTGAGGCGATGGAAGCGGTTTCTAGAGAGCTTTCCAACAAGCCACAGTTTTCCCTCGTGGCTCCTTGGGCACGTGTCTTACAATGCTTCTCTTGTGGCAGCTCTTTCCGGACATATGGTGATTATTGTGGCCGCCTCTGGGGCGAGTGAGACAGGGTTTTTTTGAGGCTGAAGGCGCCAGGAAAGCCCGGAGCCCCAAGGTCTGTGTGGCGATGCAAGCGGTTTCTAGAGAGCTTTCCAACAAGCCACAGTTTTCCCTCGTGGCTCCTTGGGCATGTGTCACAACTGGCTTCCCTCTTGCTAACCATCTCCGGACATAGGGTGATTATTGTGGTCAGCCCTGGGGCGAGGGAGACATGGTTTTTTTGAGGCTGAAGGTGCCAGGAAAGCCCGGAGCCGCAAGGTCTGTGCGGCGATGCAAGCGGTTTCTAGAGAGCTTTCAAACAATCCACAGTTTTCCCTTGTGTCTCCTCGGGCACGTGTCTTACGATGCTTCCCTTGAGGCCTCTTTTTCCGGATATAAGGTGATTTTTGTGGTCGGCCCTGGGGCGAGCGAGACAGGATTTTTTTGAGGCTGAAGGCGCCAGGAAAGCCCGCAGCCCCAAGGTCTGTGCGGCGATGGAAGCGGTTTCTAGAGAGCTTTCCAACAAGCCACAGTTTTCCCTTGTGTCTCCTTGGGCACGTCTCTCAGCTGGCTTCCCTTGTGCTAACCATCTCCGGACATAGGGTGATTTTTGTGGCTGGCCCTGGGACAAGTGGGACAGGGTTGTTTTGAGGCTGAAGGCACCAGGACAGCCCGGAGCCCCACGGTCTGTGCGGCGATGCAAGCGGTTTCTAGAGAGCTTTCCAACAAGCCACAGTTTTCCCTCGTGGCTCCTTGGGCACGTGTCTTACAATGCTTCTCTTGTGGCAGCTCTTTCCGGACATATGGTGATTATTGTGGCCGCCCCTGGGGCGAGTGAGAGAGGGTTTTTTTGAGGCTGAAGGCGCCAGGAAAGCCCGGAGCCCCAAGGTCTGTGTGGCAATGGAAGCGGTTTCTAGAGAGCTTTCCAACAAGCCACAGTTTTTCCTCGTGGCTCCTTGGGCACGTGACTCACCTGGCTTCCCTTGTGCTAACCATCTCCGGACATAGGTGCTTTTTGTGGCCGGTCCTGGGGCGAGTGAGACAGGGTTGTTTTGAGGCTGAAGGCGCTAGGAAAGCCCGGGGCCCCAAGGTCTGTGCAGCGATGGAAGCGGTTTCTAGAGAGCTTTCCAACAAGCCACAGTTTTCCCTCGTGGCTCCTTGGGCACGTGTCTTACGATGCTTGTCTTGTAGCAGCTGTTTCCGGAGATATGGTGATTGTTGTGACCGGCCCTGGGGTGAGTGAGAGAGGGTTGTTTTGAGGCTGAAGGAGCCAGGAAAGCCCAGAGCCCCAAGGTCTGTGCGGCGATGGAAGCGGTTTCTAGAGAGCTTTCAAACTAGCCACAGTTTTCCCTCGTGGCTCCTTGGGCACGTATTACAACTGGCTTCCCTCGTGCTAACCGTTTCCGGACATAGGGTGCTTTTTGTGGCCGGTCCTGGGGCGAGTGAGACAGGGTTTTTTTGAGGCTGAAGGCACCAGGAAAGCCCGCAGCCCCAAGGTCTGTGTGGCGATGCAAGCGGTTTCTAGAGAGCTTTCCAACAAGCCACAGTTTTCCCTCGTGGCTCCTTGGGCACTTGTCTCAGGTGGCTTCCCTTGTGCTAACCATCTTCGGACATAGGGTGATTTTTGTGGCCGGCCCTGGGACGAGTGAGACATGGTTCTTTTGAGGCTGAAGGCACCAGGAAAGCCCGGAGCACCAAGGTCTGTGTGGCAAGGCAAACGGTTTCTAGAGAGCTTTCCAACAAGCCACAGTTTTCCCTTGTGGCTCCTTGGGCACGTGTCTTACGATGCTTCTCTTGTGGCAGCTCTTTCCGGAGATATGGTGATTGTTGTGACTGGCCCTGGGGCGAGCGAGACAGGATTTTTTTGAGGCTGAAGGCGCCAGGAAAGCCCGCAGCCGCAAGGTCTGTGCGGCGATGGAAGCGGTTTCTAGAGAGCTTTCCAACAAGCCACAGTTTTCCCTTGTGTCTCCTTGGGCACGTCTCTCAGCTGGCTTCCCTTGTGCTAACCATCTCCGGACATAGGGTGATTTTTGTGGCTGGCCCTGGGACAAGTGGGACAGGGTTGTTTTGAGGCTGAAGGCACCAGGAAAGCCCGCAGCCCCAAGGTCTGTGCGGCGATGCAAGCGGTTTCTAGAGAGCTTTCCAACAAGCCACAGTTTTCCCTCGTGGCTCCTTGGGCACTTGTCTTACAATGCTTCTCTTGTGGCAGCTCTTTCCGGAGATATGGTGATTGTTGTGACTGGCCCTGGGGCGAGTGAGACATGGTTCTTTTGAGGCTGAAGGTGCCAGGAAAGCCCGGAGCCCCAAGGTCTGTGTGGCGATGCAAGCGGTTTCTAGAGAGTTTTCAAACAAGCCACAGTTTTCCCTTGTGGCTCCTTGGGGATGTGTCTCAGCTGGCTTCCCTCGTGGTAATCGTCTCCAGACATAGGGTGATTTTTGTGGTCGGCCCTGCGGCGAGGGAGACAGGGTTGTTTTGAGGCTGAAGGTGCCAGGAAAGCACGGAGCCCCAAGGTCTGTGCGGCAATACAAGCGGTTTCTAGAGAGCTTTCCAACAAGCCACAGTCTGTCCTCGTGGCTCCTTGGGGACGTGTCACACCTGGCTTCCCTTGTGCTAACCATCTCTGGACATAGGTGCTTTTTGTGGCCGGTCCTCGGGCGAGTGAGACAGAGTTTTTTTGAGGCTGAAGGCACCAGGACAGCCCGGATTCCCAAGATCTGTGCGGCGATCAAGCGGTTTCTAGAGAGCTTTCCAACAAGCCACAGTTTTCCCTCGTGGCTCCTTGGGCACATTTCTCAGCTGGCTTCCCTTGTGCTAACCATCTTCGGAGATAGGGTGATTTTTGTGGCAGGCCCTGGGACGAGTGAGACATGGTTCTTTTGAGGCTGAAGGCACCAGGAAAGCCCGGATTCCCAAGGTCTGTGCGGCGATGCAAGCGGTTTCTAGAGAGCTTTCCAACAAGCCACAGTTTTCCCTTGTGGCTCCTTGGTCACGTGTCTTACGATTCTTCCCTTGCGGCAGCTCTATCCGGAGATATGGTGATTGTTGTGACTTGCCCTGGGAGAAGTGACAGAGGGTTTTTTTGAGGCTGAAGGTGACAGGAAAGCCCACAGCCCCAAGGTCTGTGCGGCGATGCAAGTGGTTTCTAGAGAGCTTTCCAACAAGACACAGTTTTCCCTTGTGGCTCCTTGGTCACGTGTCTTACGATGCTTCCCTTGCGGCAGCTCTTTAAGGAGATATGGTTATTTTTGTGGTTGGCCCTGCGGCGAGTGAGACAGGGTTGTTTTGAGGCTGAATCTGCCAGGAAAGCCCGGATTCCCAAGGTCTGTGCGGCGATTCAAGCAGTTTCCAGAGAGCTTTCAAAGAAGCCACAGTTTTCCCCCGTGGCTCCTTGGGCACTTTTCTCAGCTGGCTTCCCTCGTGCTAACCATCTCCGGACATAGGGTGATTATTGTGGTCGGCCCTGCGGCGAGTGACACAGGATTGTTTTGAGGCTGAAGGCGCCAGGAAAGCCCGGAGCCCCAAGATCTGTGCGGCGATGGAAGTGGTTTCTAGAGAGCTTTCAAACAAGCCACAGTTTTCCCTCGTGGCTCCTTGGGCACGTGCCTTACGATGCTTCCCTTGCGGCAGCTGTTTCCGGAGATATGGTGATTGTTGTGACCGGCCCTGGGGTGAGTGAGAGAGGGTTGTTTTCATGCTGAAGGCACCAGGAAAGCCCGGAGCCCCAAGGTCTGTGCGGCGATACAAGCGGTTTCTAGAGAGCCTTCAAACAAGCCACAGTTTTCCCTTGTGGGTCCTTGGGTACGTGTCACACCTGGCTTCCCTCGTGCTAACTGTCTCCGGACATAGGGTGATTTTTGTGGTCGGCCCTGCGGCGAGTGAGACAGGGTTCTTTTGAGGCTGAAGGCGCCAGGAAAGCCCGGGGCCCCAAGGTCTGTGTAGCGATGGAAGCAGTTTCTAGAGAGCTTTCCAACAAGCCACAGTTTTCCCTCGTGGCTCCTTGGGCACGTTTCTCAGCTGGCTTCCCTCTTGCTAACCATCTCCGGACATAGGGTGATTATTGTGGTCGGCCCTGCGGCGAGGTAGACAGGGTTGTTTTGAGGCTGCATCTGTCAGGAAAGCCCGGATTCCCAAGGTTTGTGCGGAGATGCAAGCGGTTTCTAGAGAGCTTTCCAAGAAGCCACAATTTTCCCTCGTGGCTCCTTGGGCACGTGTCTTACGATGCTTCCCTTGTGGCAGCTCTTTCCGGAGATATGGTGATTTTTGTGGTCGGCCCTGGGGCGAGTGAGACAGGGTTGTTTTGAGGCTGAAGGTGCCAGGAAAGCCCGCAGCCCCAAGGTCTGTGCGGCGATGCAAGCGGTTTCTAGAGAGCTTTCCAACAAGCCACAGTGTTCCCTTGTGGCTCCTTGGGCACTTGTCTTATGATGCTTCTCTTGTGGAAGCTCTTTCCGGAGATATGGTGATTTTTGTGGTCGGCCCTGGGGCGAGTGAGACAGGGTTCTTTTGAGGCTGAAGGTGACAGGAAAGCCCGCATCCCCAAGGTCTGTGTGGCGATGGAAGCGGTTTCTAGAGAGCTTTCCAACAAGCCACAGTTTTCCCTCGTGGCTCCTTGGGCACGTGTCTCAGCTGGCTTCCCTCGTGCTAACCATCTTCGGACATAGGGTGATTTTTGTGGCTGGCCCTGTGGCGAGTGAGACAGGATTTTATTGAGGCTGAAGGCGCCAGGAAAGCCCGCAGCCCCAAGGTCTGTGCGGCGATGGAAGCGGTTTCTAGAGAGCTTTCCAACGAACCACAGTTTTCCCTTGTGTCTCCTTGGGCACGTCTCTCAGCTGGCTTCCCTTGTGCTAACCATCTCCGGACATAGGGTGATTTTTGTGGCTGGCCCTGGGACAATTGAGACAGGGTTGTTTTGAGGCTGAACGCGCCAGGAAAGCCCGCAGCCCCAAGGTCTGTGTGGCGATGGAAGCAGTTTCTAGAGAGCTTTCCAACAAGCCACAGTTTTCCCTCGTGGCTCCTTGGGCACGTGCCTTACGATGCTTCCCTTGCGGCAGCTCTTTCCGGACATATGGTGATTGTTGTGACCGGCCCTGGGGCGAGCGAGAGAGGGTTGTTTTCATGCTGAAGGCACCAGGAAAGCCCGGAGCCCCAAGGTCTGTGCGGCGATACAAGCGGTTTCTAGAGAGCCTTCAAACAAGCCACAGTTTTCCCTCATGGCTCCTTGGGTACGTGTCACACCTGGCTTCCCTCGTGCTAACCGTCTCCGGACATAGGGTGATTTTTGTGGTCGGCCCTGGGGCGAGTGAGACAGGGTTGTTTTGAGGCTGAAGGCGCCAGGAAAGCCTGGAGCCCCAAGGTCTGTGCGGCGATACAAGCGGTTTCTAGAGAGCTTTCCAACAAGCCACAGTTTTCCCTCGTAGCTCCTTGGGCACGTGTCTTACGATGCTTCCCTTTTGGCAGCTCTTTCCGGCCATATGGTGATTGTTGTGACCGGCCCTGGGGCGAGTGAGACAGGGTTGTTTTGAGGCTGAAGGCACCAGGAAAGCCCGGAGGCCCAAGGTCTGTGCGGAGATGGAAGCGGTTTCTAGAGAGCTTTCCAACAAGCCACAGTTTTCCCTTGTGGTTCCTTGGGCATGTGTTTTACGATGCTACTGTTTTGGCAGCTCTTTCCGGAGATATGGTGATTTTTGTGGTCTGCCCTGCGGCAAGTGAGGGAGGGTTGTTTTGAGGCTGAAGGTGACAGGAAAGCCCGGAGCCCCAAGGTCTGTGTGACTGTGGAATCGGTTTCAATAGAGCTTTCCAACAAGCCACAGTTTTCCGTCGTGGCTCCTTGGGCACTTGTCTTACAATGCTTCTCTTGTGGCAGCTCTTTCCGGAGATATGGTGATTGTTGTGACTGGCCCTGGGGCGAGTGAGACATGGTTCTTTTGAGGCTGAAGGCGCCAGGAAAGCCCGCAGCCCCAAGGTCTGTGCGGCGATGGAAGCGGTTTCTAGAGAGCTTTCCAACAAGCCACAGTTTTCCCTCGTGGCTCCTTGGGTACGTGTCTTACGATGCTTTCCCTGCGGCAGCTATTTCTGGACATATGGTCATTTTTGCAGCCATCCCTGGGGCGAGTGAGAGAGGGTTGTTTTGAGGCTGAAGGTGCCAGGAAAGCCCGGAGCCCCAAGGTCTGTGTGTTGATGGAAGTGGTTTCTAGAGAGCTTTCCAACAAGCCACAGTTTTCCCTCGTGGCTCCTTGGGCACTTGTCTCAGGTGGTTTCGCTCGTGCTAACAGTCTCCGGACATAGGGTGATTTTTGTGGTCGGCCCTGGGGTGAGTGAGACAGGGTTGTTTTGAGGCTGAAGGTGCCAGGAAAGCCCGGAGCCCCAAGGTCTTTGTGGCAATTGAAGCAGTTTCTAGAGAGCTTTCCAAAAAGCCACAATTTTCCCTCGTGGCTCCTTGGGCACGTGTCTCAGTTGGCTTCCCTCGTGCTAACAGTCTCCGGACATAGGGTGATTTTTGTGGTCGGCCCTGCGGCGAGTGAGTCAGGATTGTTTTGAGGCTGAAGCTGCCAGGAAAGCCCGGGGCCCCAAGGTCTGTGCGGCGATGGAAGCGGTTTCTAGAGAGCTTTCCAACAAGCCACAGTTTTCCCTTGTGGCTCCTTGGCCACTTGTCTTACGATGCTTCTCTTGTGGCAGCTCTTTCCAGACATATGGTGATTGTTGTGACTGGCCCTGGGGCGAGTGAGACATGGTTCTTTTGAAGCTGAAGGTGACAGAAAGGCCAGAGCCCCAAGGTCTGTGTGGCGATGGAAGCGGTTTCTAGAGAGCTTTCCAACAAGCCACAGTTTTCCCTCGTGGCTCCTTGGGCACGTTTCTCAGCTGGCTTCCCTCGTGCTAACCATCTCCAGACATAGGGTGATTTTTGTGGCTGGCCGTGCGGCGAGTGAGACAGGGTTGTTTTGAGGCTGAAGGCGCCAGGAAAGCCCGCAGCCCCAAGGTCTTTGTGGCGATGGAAGCGCTTTCTAGAGAGCTTTCCAAGAAGCCACAGTTTTCCCTCGTGGCTCCTTGGGCACGTTTGAAACCTGGCTTCCCTTCTGCTAACCGTCTCCGGACATAGGTGCTTTTTGTGGCAGGTCGTGGGGCGAGTGAGACATGGTTGTTTTGAGGCTGAAGGCGCCAGGAAAGTCCGGAGCCCCAAGGTCTGTGCGACGGTGGAAGCTGTTTCTAGAGAGCTTTCAAACAAGCTACAGTTTTCCCTCGTGGCTCCTTGGGCACATGTCTTACGATGCTTCTCTTGTGGCAGTTCTTTCCAGAGATATGGTGATTGTTGTGACTGGCCCTGGGGCGACTGAGACATGGTTGTTTTGAGGCTGAAGGTGACAGGAAAGCCCAGAACCCCAACATCTGTGTGGCGATGCAAGCGCTTTCTAGAGAGCTTTCCAACAAGCCACAGTTTTCCCTCGTGGCTCCTTGGGCACGTGTCAAACCTGGCTTCCCTTGTGCTAACCGTCTCCGGAAAGGTGCTTTTTGTGGCAGGTCGTGGGGCGAGTGAGAGAGGGTTTTTTTGACGCTGAAGGCGCCAGGAAAGCCCGCAGCCCCAAGGTGTGTGTGGTGATGGAAGCGGTTTCTAGAGAGCTTTCCA
>CANTUZ010000027.1:5924335-5934737 GCA_947846985.1 Fratercula arctica
GAAGGTGCAGGACATTTGCTATTTTTGAGGCCGGCCCAGGGGCGACTAAGAAAGGTTGCCTTTGAGGATGAAGGCGCCAGGAAAGCATGGAGACCACCAACGTCTGTGGGGCATGGAAGCGGTTTCCCAGAGAGCTTTAGAAAGAAGCCACAGTTTTCCCTCATGGCTTCCTTCCTACGGGGCCAGGAAGGTCCAGACATTTGTTATTTTTGTAGACCGACCCAGGGGCGACTAAGAAAGGGTGCCTTTGAGGATGAAGGCGCCAGGAAAGCCTGGAGGCCCCAACGGTCTGTGGGGCAATGGAAGCGGTTCCCGGAGAGCTTTAGAAAAAGCCAGAGTTTTTCCCCTCATGGCTCCTTGGGCGTGGCATCAATCTCCAGACATGTGGTAATTTTTGAGGCAGGGGCCTGGGGCGAGTGGAAAAAGGGTTGTTTTGAGGCTGAAGGCTCCAGGAAAGCCCGGAGCCCCAAGGTCTGTGGGGGCAATGGAAGCGGTTCCCAAGAAGCTTTAGAAGAAGCCACAGTTTTCCCTCATGGCTCCTTCTACGGGGCAGGAAGGTCCAGACATTTGCTATTTTTGAGGCCGGCCCAGGGGCGACTAAGAAAGGGTTCTTTTGAGGATGAAGGCTCCAGGAAAGCCCGGAGCCCCAAGGTCTGTGGGGCAATGGAAGCGGTTCCCAGAGAGCTTTAGAAGAAGCCACAGTTTTCCCTCATGGCTCCTTCTACGGGGCAGGAAGGTGCAGACATTTGCTATTTTTGAGGCCGGCCCAGGGGCGACTAAGAAAGGGTGCCTTTGAGGATGAAGGCGCCAGGAAAGCCTGGAGCCCCAACGTCTGTGGGGCAATGGAAGCGGTTCCCAGAGAGCTTTAGAAAAAGCCAGAGTTTTCCCTCATGGCTCCTTCTACGGGGCAGGAAGGTCCAGACATTTGCTATTTTTTTAGACCGACCCAGGGGCGACTAAGAAAGGGTGCCTTTGAGGATGAAGGCGCCAGGAAAGCCTGGAGCCCCACGTCTGTGGGGCAATGGAAGCGGTTCCCCGGAGAGCTTTAGAAAAAGCCAGAGTTTTCCCTCATGGCTCCTTGGGTGTGGCATCAATCTCCAGACATGTGGTAATTTCTGAGGCCGGGCCTGGGGCGAGTGAAAAAGGGTTGTTTTGAGGATGAAGGCGCCAGGAAAGCATGGAGACCCCAGGTCTGTGGGGCAATGGAAGCGGTTCCCAGAGAGCTTTAGAAGAAGCCACAGTTTTCCCTCATGGCTCCTTCTACGGGGCAGGAAGGTCCAGACATTTGCTATTTTTGAGGCCGGCCCAGGGCGACGAAGAAAGGGTGCCTTTGAGCTGAGGCTCCAGGAAAGCCTCCAGAGCCCCAAGGTCTGTGGGGCAATGGAAGCGGTTCCCTGAGAGCTTTAGAAAAAGCCCACAGTTTTCCCTCATGGCTCCTTGAGCGTGGCAGGAAGGTGCGAGCATTGTTGCTATTTTTGAGGCCGGCCCTGGGGCGAACTAAGAAAGGTTGCCTTTGAGGATGAAGGCGCCAGGAAAGCATGGAGAGCCCAGGTCTGTGGGGCAATGGAAGCGGTTCCCAGAGAGCTTTAGAAGAAGCACCGTTTTCCCTACATGGCTCCTTCTACGGGGCAGGAAGGTCCAGACATTTGCTATTTTTTTAGACCGACCCAGGGGCGACTAAGAAAGGGTGCCTTTGAGGATGAACGCGCCAGGAAAGCATGGAGCCCCAATGTCTGTGGGGCAATGGAAGCGGTTCCCAGAGAGCTTTAGAAAAAGGCACAGTTTTCCCTCATGGCTCCTTGGGCGTGGCATCAATCTCCAGACATGTGGTAATTGTTGAGGCCGGGCCTGGGGCGAGTGAAAAGGTTGTTTTTGAGGCTGAAGGCCCCAGGAAAGCATGGAGACCCCAGGGTCTGTGGGGCAATGGAAGCGGTTCCCAGAGAGCTTTAGAAGAAGCCACAGTTTTCCCTCATGGCTCCTTCTACGGGGCAGGAAGGTCCAGACATTTGCTATTTTTGAGGCCGGCCCAGGGGCGACTAAGAAAGGGTGCCTTTGAGGATGGAGGGCTCCAGGAAAGCCCGGAGCCCCAAGGTCTGTGGGGCAATGGAAGCGGTTCCCTGAGAGCTTTAGAAAAAGCCACAGTTTTCCCTCCTGGATCCTTGGGCGTGGGAGGAAGGTGCGGACATTTGCTATTTTTAAGGCCGGCCCTGGGGCGACTAAGAAAGTTTGCCTTTGAGGATGAAGGCGCCAGGAAAGCCCGGAGCCCCAACGTCTGTGGGGCAATGGAAGCGGTTCCCAGAGAGCTTTAGAAAAAGCCACAGTTTTCCCTCATGGCTCCTTGGGTGTGGCATCAATCTCCAGACATGTGGTAATTTTTGAGGCAGGGCCTGGGGCGAGTGAAAAAGGGTTGTTTTGAGGCTGAAGGCTCCAGGAAAGCCCGGAGCCCCAAGGTCTGTGGGGCAATGGAAGCGGTTCCCTGAGAGCTTTAGAAGAAGCCACAGTTTTCCCTCATGGTTCCTTGAGCGTGGGAGGAAGGTGCGGACATTTGCTATTTTGAGGCCGGCCCAGGGGCGACGAAGAAAAGTTGCCTTTGAGGATGAAGGCGCCAGGAAAGCATGGAGAGCCCAGGTCTGTGGGGCAATGGAAGCGGTTCCCAGAGAGCTTTAGAAAGAAGCCACAGTTTTCCCTCATGGCTCCTCCTACGGGGCAGGAAGGTCCCAGACATTTGCTATTTTTGAGGCCGGCCCCAGGGGCGACTAAGAAAGGGTGCCTTTGAGGATGAAGGCGCCAGGAAAGCCTTGGAGCCCCAACCGTCTGTGGGGCAATGGAAGCGGTTCCCAAGAGAGCTTTAGAAAAAAGCCTCAGTTTTCCCCTCATGGCTCCTTGGGTGGTGGCATCAATCTCCAGACATGTGATAATTTTTGAGGCAGGGGCCTGGGGCGAGTGAAAAAGGGTTGTTTTGAGGCTGAAGGCTCCAGGAAAGCCCGGAGCCCCAAGGTCTGTGGGGGCAATGGAAGCGGTTCCCAGAGAGCTTTAGAAGAAGCCACAATTTTCCCTCCTGGCTCCTTGGGCGTGGCAGGAAGGTTCAGACATTTTCTATTTTTGAGGCCGGCCCAGGGGCGACTAAGAAAGGGTTGTTTTGAGGCTGAAGGCGCCAGGAAAGCATGGAGCCCCAACGTCTGTGGGGCAATGGAAGCGGTTCCCAGAGAGCTTTAGAAAGAGCCACAGTTTTCCCTCATGGCTTCCTTCTACGGGGCAGGGAAGGTCCAGACATTTGCTATTTTTGAAGGCCGGCCCATGGGGCGACTAAGAAAGGTTGCCTTTGAGGATGAAGGAACCAGGAAAGCCTGGAGACCCCAACGTCTGTGGGGCAATGGAAGCGGTTCCCAGAGAGCTTTAGAAAAAGCCACAGTTTTCCCTCCTGGCTCCTTCTACGGGGAGGAAGGTCCAGACATTGCTATTTTTTTAGACCGACCCAGGGGCGACTAAGAAAGGGTGCCTTTGAGGATGAAGGCGCCAGGAAAGCCTGGAGCCCCAACGTCTGTGGGGCAATGGAAGCGGTTCCCAGAGAGCTTTAGAAAAAGCCACAGTTTTCCCTCATGGCTCCTTGGGCGTGGCATCAATCTCCAGACATGTGGTAATTTTTGAGGCCGGGCCTGGGGCGAGTGAAAAAGGGTTGTTTTGAGGCTGAAGGCTCCAGGAAAGCCCGGAGCCCCAAGGTCTGTGGGGCAATGGAAGCGGTTCCCTGAGAGCTTTAGAAGAAGCCACAGTTTTCCCTCATGGCTCCTTCTACGGGGCAGGAAGGTCCAGACATTTGCTATTTTTGAGGCCGGCCCAGGGGCGACTAAGAAAGGGTGCCTTTGAGGATGAAGGCGCCAGGAAAGCCCGGAGCCCCAAGGTCTGTGGGGCAATGGAAGCGGTTCCCAGAGAGCTTTAGAAGAAGCCACAGTTTTCCCTCATGGCTCCTTCTACGGGGCAGGAAGGTCCAGACATTTGCTATTTTTGAGGCCGGCCCAGGGGCGACTAAGAAAGGGTGCCTTTGAGGATGAAGGCCGCCAGAAAGCCTGGAGCCCCAAACGTCTGTGGGGCAATGGAAGCGGTTCCCGGAGAGCTTTAGAAAAAGCCAGAGTTTTCCCTCATGGCTCCTTGGGTGTGGCATCAATCTCCAGACATGTGGTAATTTCTGAGGCCGGGCCTGGGCGAGTGAAAAAGGGTTGTTTTTGAGGCTGAAGGCTACAGAAAGCCCGGAGCCCCAAGGTCTGTGGGGCAATGGAAGCCGGTCCCAGAGAGCTTTAGAAGAAGCCACAGTTTTCCCTCATGGCTCCTTGAGCGTGGCAGGAACGTGCGGACATTTGCTATTTTTGAGGCCGGCCCTGGGGCGACGAAGAAAGGTTGCCTTTGAGGATGAAGGCGCCAGGAAAGCATGGAGACCCCAGGTCTGTGGGGGCAATGGAAGCGGTTCCCAGAGAGCTTTAGAAGAAGCCACAGTTTTCCCCTCATGGCTCCTTCTACGGGGCAGGAAGGTCCAACATTTGCTATTTTTTGAGACCGGCCCCAGGGGCGACTAAGAAAGGGTGCCTTTGAGGATGAAGGCTCCAGGAAAGCCCGGAGGCCCCCAACGGTCTGTGGGGCAATGGAAGCGGTTCCCTGAGAGCTTTAGAAAAAAGCCACAGTTTTCCCTCCTGGCTCCTTGGGCGTGGCAGGAAGGTGCGGACATTTGCTATTTTTGAGAGCCGGCCCTGGGGCGACTAAGAAGGTTGCCTTTGAGGATGAAGGCGCCAGGAAAGCCCGGAGCCCCACGTCTGTGGGGCAATGAAGCGGTTCCAGAGAGCTTTAGAAAAAGCCACAGTTTTCCCTCATGGCTCCTTGGGTGTGGCATCAATCTCCATTCATGTGGTAATTTTCTGAGGCAGGGCCCTTAGGGCGAGGTGAAAAAGGGTGGTTTTGAGGCTGAAGGCTCCAGGAAAGCCCGGAGCCCCAATGTCTGTGGGGCAATGGAAGCGGTTCCCTGAGAGCTTTAGAAGAAGCCACAGTTTTCCCTCATGGTTCCTTAGAGCGTGGGAGGAAGGTGCGGGACCATTTGCTATTTTTTGAGATGCCAGGCCGCCAGGGGCAACTAAGGAAAGGTATGACAACTATAATGAGGATGAGGCGCCCAGGAAAGCATGGAGTCCCCAGGTCTGGTGGGGGCAAAATGGAAGCGGTTACACAGAGAGCTTTAGAAAGAAGCCACAGTTTTCCCTCATGGCTCCTTAAGGCGTGGCAGGAAGGTTCCAGAACATTTGCCTATTTTTGAGGCCCGGCCCAGGGGCGAACTAAGAAAGGTGCCTTGAGGATTGAAAGGCGCCAAAGGAAAGCCTGGAGCCCAACTTCTGTGGGGCAATGGAAGCGGTTCCAAGAGAGCTTTAGGAAAAAGCCTCCAGTTTTCCCTCATGGCTCCCTTGGGTGTGGCATCAATCTCCAGACATGTGATAATTTTTGAGGCAGGGCCTGGGGCGAGTGAAAAAAGGTTGTTTTGAGGCTGAAGGCTCCAGGAAAGCCCGAGGCCCCAAGGTCTGTGGGCAATGGAAGCGGTTCCCTGAGAGCTTTAGAAGAAGCCACAGTTTTCCCTACTGGTTCCTTGGGCGTGGGAGGAAGGTGCGGACATTGCTATTTTTGAGGCCAGGCCCTGGGGCGACTAAGGAAGGGTTGCCTTTGAGGATGAAGGCGCCAGGAAAGCATGGAGAGCCCAGGTCTGTGGGGCAATGGAAGCGGTTCCCAGAGAGCTTTAGAAGAAGCCACAGTTTTCCCTCATGGCTCCTTCTACGGGCCAGGAAGGTGCAGACATTTGCTATTTTTGAGGCCGGCCCAGGGGCGACTAAGAAAGGGTGCCTTTGAGGATGAAGGCGCCAGGAAAGCCTGGAGCCCCAACGTCTGTGGGGCAATGGAAGCGGTTCCCAGAGAGCTTTAGAAAAAGCCAGAGTTTTCCCTCATGGCTCCTTCTACGGGCCAGGAAGGTCCAGACATTTGCTATTTTTTTAGACCGACCCAGGGGCGACTAAGAAAGGTTGCCTTTGAGGATGAAGGCGCCAGGAAAGCCTGGAGCCCCAACGTCTGTGGGGCAATGGAAGCGGTTCCCAGAGAGCTTTAGAAAAAGCCAGAGTTTTCCCTCATGGCTCCTTGGGTGTGGCATCAATCTCCAGACATGTGGTAATTTCTGAGGCTGGGCCTGGGGCGAGTGAAAAAGGGTTGTTTTGAGGCTGAAGGCTCCAGGAAAGCCCGGAGCCCCAAGGTCTGTGGGGCAATGGAAGCGGTTCCCAGAGAGCTTTAGAAGAAGCCACAGTTTTCCCTCATGGCTCCTTGAGCGTGGCAGGAACGTGCGGACATTTGCTATTTTTGAGGCCGGCCCTGGGGCGACGAAGAAAGGGTGCCTTTGAGGATGAAGGCGCCAGGAAAGCATGGAGACCCCAGGTCTGTGGGGCAATGGAAGCGGTTCCCAGAGAGCTTTAGAAGAAGCCACAGTTTTTCCCTCATGGCTCCTTCTACGGGGCAGGAAGGTCCAGACATTTGCTATTTTTGAGGCCGGCCCAGGGGCGACTAAGAAAGGGTGCCTTTGAGGATGAAGGCTCCAGGAAAGCCCGGAGCCCCAAGGTCTGTGGGGCAATGGAAGCGGTTCCCTGAGAGCTTTAGAAAAAGCCACAGTTTTCCCTCCTGGCTCCTTGGGCGTGGGAGCAAGGTGCGGACATTTGCTATTTTTGAGAGCCGGCCCTGGGGCGACTAAGAAAGTTTGCCTTTGAGGATGAAGGCGCCAGGAAAGCCGGAGCCCCAAACGTCTGTGGGGCAATGGAAGCGGTTCCCAGAGAGCTTTAGAAAAAGCCACAGTTTTCCCTCATGGCTCCTTGGGTGTGGGCATCAATCTCCAGACATGTAGGTAATTTTTGAGGCAGGGCCTGGGGCGAGTGAAAAAGGGTTGTTTTGAGGCTGAAGGCTCCAGGAAAGCCCGGAGCCCCAAGGTCTGTGGGGCAATGGAAGCGGTTCCCTGAGAGCTTTACAAGAAGCCACAGTTTTCCCTCATGGTTCCTTGGCGTGGGAGGAAGGTGCGGACATTTGCTATTTTTGAGGCCGGCCCAGGGGCAACTAAGAAAGGTTGCCTTTGAGGATGAAGGCGCCAGGAAAGCATGGAGTCCCCAGGTCTGTGGGGCAATGGAAGCGGTTCCCATAGAGCTTTAGAAGAAGCCACAGTTTTCCCTCATGTGCTCCTCCTACGGGGCAGGAAGGTCCAGACATTTGCTATTTTTGAGGCCGGCCCGGGGCGACTAAGAAAGGGTGCCTTTGAGGATGAAGGCGCCAGGAAAGCCTGGAGCCCCAACGTCTGTGGGGCAATGGAAGCGGTTCCAGAGAGCTTTAGAAAAAGCCTCAGTTTTCCCTCATGGCTCCTTGGGTGTGGCATCAATCTCCAGACATGTGATAATTTTTGAGGCAGGGCCTGGGGCGAGTGAAAAAGGGTTGTTTTGAGGCTGAAGGCTCCAGGAAAGCCCGGAGCCCCAAGGTCATGTGGGGCAATATGAAGCGGTTCCCTGAGAGCTTTGAAGAAGCCACAGTTTTCCCTCCTGGCTCCTTGGGCGTGGGCAGGAAGGTGCGGACATTTGCTATTTTTGAGGCCGGCCCTGGGGCGACTAAGAAAGGTTGCCTTTGAGGATGAAGGCGCCAGGAAAGCATGGAGCCCCAGGTCTGTGGGGCAATGGAAGCGGTTCCCAGAGAGCTTTAGAAGAAGCCACAGTTTTCCCTCATGGCTCCTTCTACGGTGGCAGGAAGGTCCAGACATTTGCTATTTTTGAGGCGGCCCAGGGGCGACTAAGAAAGGGTGCCTTTGAGGATGAAGGCTCCAGGAAAGCCTGGAGCCCCAAGGTCTGTGGGGCAATGGAAGCGGTTCCCAGAGAGCTTTAGAAGAAGCCACAGTTTTCCCTCATGGCTCCTTCTACGGGGCAGGAAGGTCCAGACATTTGCTATTTTTGAGGCCGGCCCAGGGGCGACTAAGAAAGGGTGCCTTTGAGGATGAAGGCGCCAGGAAAGCCTGGAGACCCAACGTCTGTGGGGCAATGGAAGCGGTTCCAGAGAGCTTTAGAAAAAAGCCACAGTTTTCCTCATGGCTCCTTGGGCGTGGGCATCAATCTCCAGACATGTGGTAATTTTTGAGGCCGGGCCTGGGGCGAGTGAAAAACGGTTGTTTTGAGAGCTGAAGGCTCCAGGAAAGCCCGGAGCCCCAAGGTCTGTGGGGCAATGGAAGCGGTTCCCAGAGAGCTTTAGAAGAAGCCACAGTTTTTCCCTCATGGCTCTTCTACGGGGCAGGAAGGTCCAGACATTTGCTATTTTTGAGAGCCGGCCCAGGGGCGACTAAGAAAGGGTGCCTTTGAGGATGAAGGCTCCAGGAAAGGCCGGAGCCCAAGGTCTGTGGGGCAATGGAAGCGGTTCCCAGAGAGCTTTTAGAAGAAGCCACAGTTTTCCCTCATGGCTCCTTCTACGGGGCAGGAAGGTTGCAGACATTTGCTAATTTTTGAGGCGGGCCCGGGGCGACTAAGAAAGGGTGCCTTTTGAGGATGAAGGCGCCAGGAAAGCCTGGAGCCCCAACGTCTGTGGGGCAATGGAAGCGGTTCCCAGAGAGCTTTAGAAAAAGCCAGAGTTTTCCCCTCATGGCTCCTTGTACGGGCCAGGAAGGTCCAGACATTTGCTATTTTTTTTAGACCGACCCAGGGGCGGACTAAGAAGGGGTGACTTTGAGGGATGAAGGCGCCAGGAAAGCCGGGAAGCCCCAACAGTCTAGTGGGGCCAATGATGGAAGCGGTTCCCAGGAGAGCTTTAGAAAAAGCCAGAGTTTTCCCGGTCATGTCCCTTGGGTGTGGCATCAATCTCCGAGACATGTGGGTATATTTTTGAAGGCCGGGCCTGGGGCGAGTGGAAAAAAGTGTGTATTTGAAGGCTGAAAGGCTCCAGGAAAGCCCGGAGCCCCAAGGTCTGTGGGCCAAATGGAAAGCGGTTCCTGAGAGCTTTAGGAAGAAGCCACAGTTTCCTCCCTCCTGGCTCCTTTGGGCGTGGCAGGGAACGTGCGGACATTTGCTATTTTTGAGGCCGGCCCTGGGGCGTACGAAGGAAGAAAGGTTTGCCTTTGAGGATGAAGGCGCCAGGAAAGCATGGAGACCCCAGGTCTGTGGGGCAATGGAAGCGGTTCCCAGAGGAGCTATTAGAAGAAGCCAGTTTCCCTCATGGCTCCTTCTACGGGGCAGGAATGTCAGACATTTGCTATTTTTGAGGCCGGCCCAGGGGCGACGAAGAAAGGGTTGCTTTGAGGCTGAAGGCTCCAGGAAAGCCCAGGGCCCCAAGGTCTGTGGGGCAATGGAAGCGGTTCCATGAGAGCTTTAGAAAAAGCCACAGTTTTCCCTCAATGGCTCCTTGGCGGGGCAGGAAGGTGCGGACATTTGCTATTTTTGAGGCCGGCCCTGGGGCGACTAAGAAAGGTTGCCTTTGAGGATGAAGGCGCCAGGAAAGCATGGAGAGCCCAGGTCTGTGGGGCAATGGAAGCGGTTCCCAGAGAGCTTTAGAAGAAGCCACAGTTTTCCCTCATGGCTCCTTCTACGGGGCAGGAAGGTCCAGACATTTGCTATTTTTGAGAGCCGGCCCAGGGGCGACTAAGAAAGGGTGCCTTGAGGATGAAGGCTCCAGGAAAGCCTGGAGCCCCAATGTCTGTGGGGCAATGGAAGCGGTTCCCAGAGAGCTTTAGAAAAAGCCACAGTTTTCCCTCATGGCTCCTTGGGCGTGGCATCAATCTCCAGACATGTGGTAATTTTTGAGGCCGGGCCTGGGGCGAGTGAAAAAAGGGTTGTTTTGAGGCTGAAGGCTCCAGGAAAGCCTGGAGACCCCAGGTCTGTGGGGCAATGGAAGCGGTTCCCAGAGAGCTTTAGAAGAAGCCACAGTTTTCCCTCATGGCTCCTTGTGCGTGGCAGGAAGGTCCAGACATTTGCTATTTTTGAGGCCGGCCCCGGGGCGACTAAGAAAAGGTGCCTTTGAGGATGAAGGCGCCAGGAAAGCCTGGAGCCCAAGGTCTGTGGGGCAATGGAAGCGGTTCCAGAGAGCTTTAGAAAAAGCCACAGTTTTCCCTCCTGGCTCCTTGGGCGTGGCAGGAAGGTCCAGACATTTGCTATTTTTGAGGCCGGCCCTGGGGCGACTAAGAAAGTTTGCCTTTGAGGATGAAGGCGCCAGGAAAGCCCGGAGCCCCAAGGTCTGTGGGGCAATGGAAGCGGTTCCCTGAGAGCTTTAGAAGAAGCCACAGTTTTCCCTCATGGCTCCTTCTACGGGGCAGAAGGTCCAGACATTTGCTATTTTTGAGGCCGGCCCAGGGGCGACTAAGAAAGGGTGCCTTGAGGATGAA
>CANTUZ010000027.1:5934937-5945284 GCA_947846985.1 Fratercula arctica
GGGGAGATTGAGCTGAGATCTGAGGCAAAAATTCTTGGCTGTGAGGGGGGGTGAGCCCCTGGCGCAGGTTGCCCAGAGAAGCTGTGGCTGCCCCATCCCTGGAGGGGTTCAAGGCCAGGTTGGACGGGGCTTGGAGCAAGCTGGTGTGGTGGGAGGTGTCCCTGCCCAGGGCAGGGGGTGGTACTGGGTGGGCTTTAAAGGTCCCTTTCCACCCAAACCATTCCCTGAAGGAATGAGGCCTTTCTCCTCCTCCTTTCTCCCCCCTCCTCCTTTCTCCCCCCTCCTCCTTTCTCCCCCCTCCCCTTTCTCCCCCCTCCCCTTTCTCCCTTGTTATGGTTTGAAAAACCCACCACAATTTATTGTCCTTTAGACAACTACTCTCTCACCCAATGACCCCTCCCCACCCGGGAAGGGGAATTGGGAAAAACAAGGAAACATGAGGGTTGAAATAGAAATAGATTTAATAGGATAACACTAAATAATTAACATTAACAATGCTAAAGAAGCCGTATCAATCCCGATATCAATATAAAATACACAAGGACGATACCCAGCCCATTCCATCAGCAGGAAGCCGTGCACTCCCAGCAGGGGACAGCCAATGGGGGACAGCGCGAGCGCTGCGGCTCTGGGAGGAAGGGAAGGGCTCAGGGTTCCGGCACCGCTTCAAGGAGTTCTCTGGACCACCGCCATCAAGGGAGAGAGAGACTCCACAGCAAACTTTGTACTTTATGTTGAATGTGCTGTTTGTGGTATGAAATAATCCTGTTGGCAGCTTGGGTGAAGTGCCCTCCTTGTCTTGCTCTTCCTCGTCCTCTGCTGAGTGTCACCAAGGGGGCCTCTGACTGCCCCATGATTTCACAAAGGAGGGCTCTGACTGCCCCATGATGTCACAAAGGGGGGACGTGCCCCCCTGCCACACTATAAAAGGGGGACGCGGTCCCGTTGGAGCCGTCAGCGGATGCTGGGCACCGCAGTCTGGCATTGTCTGGGCAGACTGCAGCCTCGGCCTCTGACACCCCAGCAGTCTTGTGGGTCCTGTCACTGAGGACCCAGGGGGACACTGGGGATCTGCATCGCGGTTCTGTGCTGGTGACTCGGAGCACCACAGCCACACCGGAGTCGGAGCAATGGGGCGCTCTGACACCGTGCCTCACCTGGGCCCTCTCCTCCTGATCTTGATGCTGCTCAGCGTGTTCTCATCTGTGCTGCAGAGCAAGCGGCTTCAGGTAGGCGGCTGTTGCACCACACTGTGCTGCACCACACTGCGCCGCCGCGTGGGGTGGCGAGGGATGGCATGGGGTGGCGTGGGGGGCTGTGGTGTGGGACTGGGAGGTGCTCCCGTCTCACCCAGCTCCTGGGGACCTTGCAGGAATGGTGGAAGAAGAAGAAGAAGGAGCGTCAGAGAAGCAAGACAAGAGCCCAGCCAGAGCAGCAGAGCGGTGAGTGAGTGGCCCCAGCACCGAGCACCCTGCAAACGGCCGACAGCCCACGGCAGCCCTGAGCCGGGGCTGTGCCGGGGGCTGTCAGCGGCTCACTCTGTCTCCTCCCTCCGCAGCTTCTCAGCCAGTGGATGGAGGAGTGAAGAAATGCAGGCCCAAGCAGGAGAAGCGGTGAGTGTGGGGGAGACCCGAGATGCTGCCCCAGACGCTCACCCCGTGCCCTGCCCCTGCCTGCGCTGGGCGGCCCTGCCTGCCAGCCGACGGGGAGTGCTGCCCGCGGGTGCCGCTGGGGTCCGGGGTGCAGCGGGGTCTTTTTCTCCTCCTCTGCAGGGCGAGTGTGGAGGCCTCGAGCAGGAAGCACCTCTCCCCACGGGCCCCGCTGGCCACCATGGACTCTGTGCCAGACAGAGGCTCCTCTTCCTTCAACTCCCTCTACTCCTTCCCGCAGCCCTGGCCTGGTGCGATGGCGGAGCTGGCAGCGCTCAACCGCCCAGAACCCCGCCGTCCCCCCGGGGCTGTCAATGGGAGTGTGGGGGAGCCAGGGCCAGCCCTCTGCCAGGAGACCCCACTGGAACTGCCGACAAGGAGCAAGCAAGAGCCGGTCCCCAGGGAAAGCAGGGACAGGGCGCAGAGCCCTGTGGACACGGAGCCTTCACCCTGCAGCCCCCCAGCCATGGCCATGGACCAAGGGGAGCTGATCGCAGGGCTCCGCCGCTCTTTCGAGGCCACCCAGGAGATGGCCAGGCAGTGCTATGAGATGCTGAAGGTGCTGCAGGCCTATTGGCAAGGGGCAGCGGGGGCCCGTGGTCAGAACCTCCCCGGGGAGCCCTTCCATCCCCTGGGCAGGATGGAGGCGCAGGAGCAGCTGGGGGCCACAGTGAAGCCCCAGCACCTGGGAGTGGAGCGGCTGCGTGTGGATGAGAACATGGTTGCGGCTGAAGATGGGGACAAGGAGAAGGACATGGGACCAGACAGAAGTGTGAAGGAGAAGCAAAGGAGCAGCCCTGTGGAGCTCGGCAGGGGGAGCCTGGCGGAAGCGAAGAGAAACAGCAACGTGGCGTCAGGCAAGAACAACTCCATGGGGCCAAGCACCCGCAGCCCCCCAGGCTCAGGCAGGAGCACCGCCATGGATGCGGAAGGGAGGAGGGACAGGGCGCAGAGCCCCATGAACGTGGAGCTGCCCCCCAGCAGTGCCCTAGCCGAGGCCATGGACAACAGGGAGCTCTACTTGGACCTCTTGTACGCTTTCAAGACCTGGGAGGAGAGGCAGCAGCGCGGCAAGCCCGTGGACAGGGAGCGTGACCAGGCCTCCCCAGGGCTGTGCCCGGTAGGATGGTGCCCGTGTCAGTGCTGCATCCGGCTCTGGCACCGCCTGAAGGACTGGTGGAGATGCTGCTGCCGGCCCCGCCGCGTCCGCTTCAGCAGTTTCCCCTAATGGCCGGGAAGCGTGGGGCCGGGAACGCCCCTGGGGTGCCCTTCTTATGAACCAATAAAAAAGTCAATATTTTCTCTGTCCCTGTGACTGTCAGCAGATCAATTTTGTCCCTTGACAGGAGCAGAGAATCAGTTTTGTGTAAGGACAACAGTATGTGCTACAGTCATCCCAACTCTCCCGTGGAGATGCGGGGGCCCTTGTGTCTTGCACCCCATCCTAAGAGACGGACAACTTCTATTACCGTTAGAAGATGCTGCGCCCTCAGCTCATGCCATGATCTTATTTGACATATCGGAAATTATCCCAGGTACGAGAGTAGATCCAAAGACGATTTCTAGAAAGCTTTGCAGATCCCTGCTGTTCATTGGAAGCTCTGCAGTGCACGAGAACTTAAAGAGCGCTGTCAGCAACCATCAGGCCGTGTGCTTCCCTCAGGCGTGCAAAGACCGGATGCTCATTGACACGGGTCAAGGCTGTTGCACACCTTTGGTGGCACATCCTCCGTGACACCAAAGGGCTGTGACATGGGCACCAGTTAATTTACATCTGCTGTAGACGTTTGTGTATTGCCAAAAGGGAGCAGAACCATGAGTGCAGGCAGACGCAGGCTACAGCTCTGCAAGAGCAAGCGGCTTCAGGTAGGCGGCTGTTGCACCACACTGTGCTGCACCACACTGCGCCGCCGCGTGGGGTGGCGAGGGATGGCATGGGGTGGCGTGGGGGGCTGTGGTGTGGGACTGGGAGGTGCTCCTGTCTCACCCAGCCCCTGGGGACCTTGCAGGAATGGTGGAAGAAGAAGAAGAAGCAGCGTCAGAGAAGCAAGACAAGAGCCCAGCCAGAGCAGCAGAGCGGTGAGTGGCCCCAGCACCGAGCACCCTGCAAACGGCCGACAGCCCACGGCAGCCCTGAGCCGGGGCTGTGCCGGGGGCTGTCAGCTGCTCACTCTGTCTCCTCCCTCCGCAGCTTCTCAGCCAGTGGATGGAGGAGTGAAGAAATGCAGGCCCAAGCAGGAGAAGCGGTGAGTGTGGGGGAGACCCGAGATGCTGCCCCAGACGCTCACCCCGTGCCCTGCCCCTGCCTGCGCTGGGCGGCCCTGCCTGCCAGCCGACGGGGAGTGCTGCCCGCGGGTCCCGCTGGGGTCCGGGGTGCAGCGGGGTCTTTTTCTCCTCCTCTGCAGGGCGAAGTGTGGAGGCCTCGAGCAGGAAGCACCTCTCCCCACGGGCCCCCGCTGGCCACCATGGACTCTGTGCCAGACAGAGGCTCCTCTTCCTTCAACTCCCTCTACTCCTTCCCGCAGCCCTGGCCTGGTGCGATGGCGGAGCTGGCAGCGCTCAACCACCCAGAACCCCGCCGTCCCCCCGGGGCTGTCAATGGGAGTGTGGGGGAGCCAGGGCCAGCCCTCTGCCAGGAGACCCCACTGGAACTGCCGACAAGGAGCAAGCAAGAGCCGGTCCCCAGGGAAAGCAGGGACAGGGCGCAGAGCCCTGTGGACACGGAGCCTTCACCCTGCAGCCCCCCAGCCATGGTCATGGACCAAGGGGAGCTGATCGCAGGGCTCCGCCGCTCTTTCGAGGCCACCCAGGAGATGGCCAGGCAGTGCTATGAGATGCTGAAGGTGCTGCAGGCCTATTGGCAAGGGGCAGCGGGGGCCTGTGGTCAGAACCTCCCCGGGGAGCCCTTCCATCCCCTGGGCAGGATGGAGGCGCAGGAGCAGCTGGGGGCCACAGTGAAGCCCCAGCACCTGGGAGTGGAGCGGCCGCGTGTGGATGAGAACATGGTTGCGGCTGAAGATGGGGACAAGGAGAAGGACATGGGACCAGACAGAAGTGTGAAGGAGAAGCAAAGGAGCAGCCCTGTGGAGCTCGGCAGGGGGAGCCTGGCGGAAGCGAAGAGAAACAGCATCGTGGCGTCAGGCAAGAACAACTCCATGGGGCCAAGCACCCGCAGCCCCCCAGGCTCAGGCAGGAGCACCGCCATGGATGCGGAAGGGAGGAGGGACAGGGCGCAGAGCCCCATGAACGTGGAGCTGCCCCCCAGCAGTGCCCTAGCCGAGGCCATGGACAACAGGGAGCTCTACTTGGACCTCTTGCACGCTTTCAAGACCTGGGAGGAGAGGCAGCAGCGCGGCAAGCCCGTGGACAGGGAGCGTGACCAGGCCTCCCCAGGGCTGTGCCCGGTAGGATGGTGCCCGTGTCAGTGCTGCATCCGGCTCTGGCACCGCCTGAAGGACTGGTGGAGACGCTGCTGCCGGCCCCGCCGCGTCCGCTTCAGCAGTTTCCCCTAATGGCCGGGAAGCGTGGGGCCGGGAACGCCCCTGGGGTGCCCTTCTTATGAACCAATAAAAAAGTCAATATTTTCTCTGTCCCTGTGACTGTCAGCAGATCAATTTTGTCCCTTGACAGGAGCAGAGAATCAGTTTTGTGTAAGGACAACAGTATGTGCTACAGTCATCCCAACTCTCCCGTGGAGCTGCGGGGGCCCTTGTGTCTTGCACCCCATCCTAAGAGACGGACAACTTCTATTACCGTTAGAAGATGCTGCGCCCTCAGCTCATGCCATGATCTTATTTGACATATCGGAAATTATCCCAGGTACGAGAGTAGATCCAAAGACGATTTCTAGAAAGCTTTGCAGATCCCTGCTGTTCATTGGAAGCTCTGCAGTGCACGAGAACTTAAAGAGCGCTGTCAGCAACCATCAGGCCGTGTGCTTCCCTCAGGCGTGCAAAGACCGGATGCTCATTGACACGGGTCAAGGCTGTTGCACACCTTTGGTGGCACATCCTCCGTGACACCAAAGGGCTGTGACATGGGCACCAGTTAATTTACATCTGCTGTAGACGTTTGTGTATTGCCAAAAGGGAGCAGAACCATGAGTGCAGGCAGACGCAGGCTACAGCTCTGCAAGAGCAAGCGGCTTCAGGTAGGCGGCTGTTGCACCACACTGTGCTGCACCACACTGCGCCGCCGCGTGGGGTGGCGAGGGATGGCATGGGGTGGCGTGGGGGGCTGTGGTGTGGGACTGGGAGGTGCTCCCGTCTCACCCAGCTCCTGGGGACCTTGCAGGAATGGTGGAAGAAGAAGCAGCGTCAGAGAAGCAAGACAAGAGCCCAGCCAGAGCAGCAGAGCGGTGAGTGAGTGGCCCCAGCACCGAGCACCCTGCAAACGGCCGACAGCCCACGGCAGCCCTGAGCCGGGGCTGTGCCGGGGGCTGTCAGCGGCTCACTCTGTCTCCTCCCTCCGCAGCTTCTCAGCCAGTGGATGGAGGAGTGGAAGAAATGCCAGGCCCAAGCAGGAGAAGCGGTGAGTGTGGGGGAGACCCGAGATGCTGCCCCAGACGCTCACCCCGTGCCCTGCCCCTGCCTGCGCTGGGCGGCCCTGCCTGCCAGCCGACGGGGAGTGCTGCCCGCAGGTCCCGCTGGGGTCCGGGGTGCAGCGGGGTCTTTTTCTCCTCCTCTGCAGGGCGAGTGTGGAGGCCTCGAGCAGGAAGCACCTCTCCCCACGGGCCCCGCAGGCCACCATGGACTCTGTGCCAGACAGAGGCTCCTCTTCCTTCAACTCCCTCTACTCCTTCCCGCAGCCCTGGCCTGGTGCGATGGCGGAGCTGGCAGCGCTCAACCACCCAGAACCCCGCCGTCCCCCCGGGGCTGTCAATGGGAGGGTTGGGGGAGCCAGGGCCAGCCCTCTGCCAGGAGACCCCACTGGAACTGCCGACAAGGAGCAAGCAAGAGCCGGTCCCCAGGGAAAGCAGGGACAGGGCGCAGAGCCCTGTGGACACGGAGCCTTCACCCTGCAGCCCCCCAGCCATGGTCATGGACCAAGGGGAGCTGATCGCAGGGCTCCGCCGCTCTTTCGAGGCCACCCAGGAGATGGCCAGGCAGTGCTATGATATGCTGAAGGTGCTGCAGGCCTATTGGCAAGGGGCAGCGGGGGCCCTGTGGTCAGAACCTCCCCGGGGAGCCCTTCCATCCCCTGGGCAGGATGGAGGCGCAGGAGCAGCTGGGGGCCACAGTGAAGCCCCAGCACCTGGGAGTGGAGCGGCCTGCGTGTGGATGAGAACATGGTTGCGGCTGAAGATGGGGACAAGGAGAAGGACATGGGACCAGAGCAGAAGTGTGAAGGAGAAGCAAAGGAGCAGCCCTGTGGAGCTCGGCAGGGGGAGCCTGGCGGAAGCGAAGAGAAACAGCAACGTGGCGTCAGGCAAGAACAACTCCATGGGGCCAAGCACCCGCAGCCCCCCAGGCTCAGGCAGGAGCACCGCCATGGATGCGGAAGGGAGGAGGGACAGGGCGCAGAGCCCCATGAACGTGGAGCTGCCCCCCAGCAGTGCCCTAGCCGAGGCCATGGACAACAGGGAGCTCTACTTGGACCTCTTGCACGCTTTCAAGACCTGGGAGGAGAGGCAGCAGCGCGGCAAGCCCGTGGACAGGGAGCGTGACCAGGCCTCCCCAGGGCTGTGCCCGGTAGGATGGTGCCCGTGTCAGTGCTGCATCCGGCTCTGGCACCGCCTGAAGGACTGGTGGAGATGCTGCTGCCGGCCCCGCCGCGTCCGCTTCAGCAGTTTCCCCTAATGGCCGGGAAGCGTGGGGCCGGGAACGCCCCTGGGGTGCCCTTCTTATGAACCAATAAAAAAGTCAATATTTTCTCTGTCCCTGTGACTGTCAGCAGATCAATTTTGTCCCTTGACAGGAGCAGAGAATCAGTTTTGTGTAAGGACAACAGTATGTGCTACAGTCATCCCAACTCTCCCGTGGAGATGCGGGGGCCCTTGTGTCTTGCACCCCATCCTAAGAGACGGACAACTTCTATTACCGTTAGAAGATGCTGCGCCCTCAGCTCATGCCATGATCTTATTTGACATATCGGAAATTATCCCAGGTACGAGAGTAGATCCAAAGACGATTTCTAGAAAGCTTTGCAGATCCCTGCTGTTCATTGGAAGCTCTGCAGTGCACGAGAACTTAAAGAGCGCTGTCAGCAACCATCAGGCCGTGTGCTTCCCTCAGGCGTGCAAAGACCGGATGCTCATTGACACGGGTCAAGGCTGTTGCACACCTTTGGTGGCACATCCTCCGTGACACCAAAGGGCTGTGACATGGGCACCAGTTAATTTACATCTGCTGTAGACGTTTGTGTATTGCCAAAAGGGAGCAGAACCATGAGTGCAGGCAGACGCAGGCTACAGCTCTGCAAGAGCAAGCGGCTTCAGGTAGGCGGCTGTTGCACCACACTGTGCTGCACCACACTGCGCCGCCGCGTGGGGTGGCGAGGGATGGCATGGGGTGGCGTGGGGGGCTGTGGTGTGGGACTGGGAGGTGCTCCCGTCTCACCCAGCTCCTGGGGACCTTGCAGAAGTGGTGGAAGAAGAAGCAGCGTCAGAGAAGCAAGACAAGAGCCCAGCCAGAGCAGCAGAGCGGTGAGTGAGTGGCCCCAGCACCGAGCACCCTGCAAACGGCCGAAGCCCACGGCAGCCCTGAGCCGGGGCTGTGCCGGGGGCTGTCAGCGGCTCACTCTGTCTCCTCCCTCCGCAGCTTCTCAGCCAGTGGATGGAGGAGTGAAGAAATGCCAGGCCCAAGCAGGAGAAGCGGTGAGTGTGGGGGAGACCCGAGATGCTGCCCCAGACGCTCACCCCGTGCCCTGCCCCTGCCTGCGCTGGGCGGCCCTGCCTGCCAGCCGACGGGGAGTGCTGCCCGCGGGTCCCGCTGGGGTCCGGGGTGCAGCGGGGTCTTTTTCTCCTCCTCTGCAGGGCGAGTGTGGAGGCCTCGAGCAGGAAGCACCTCTCCCCACGGGCCCCGCTGGCCACCATGGACTCTGTGCCAGACAGAGGCTCCTCTTCCTTCAACTCCCTCTACTCCTTCCCGCAGCCCTGGCCTGGTGCGATGGCGGAGCTGGCAGCGCTCAACCGCCCAGAACCCCGCCGTCCCCCCGGGGCTGTCAATGGGAGTGTGGGGGAGCCAGGGCCAGCCCTCTGCCAGGAGACCCCACTGGAACTGCCGACAAGGAGCAAGCAAGAGCCGGTCCCCAGGGAAAGCAGGGACAGGGCGCAGAGCCCTGTGGACACGGAGCCTTCACCCTGCAGCCCCCCAGCCATGGCCATGGACCAAGGGGAGCTGATCGCAGGGCTCCTCCGCTCTTTCGAGGCCACCCAGGAGATGGCCAGGCAGTGCTATGAGATGCTGAAGGTGCTGCAGGCCTATTGGCAAGGGGCAGCGGGGGCCCGTGGTCAGAACCTCCCCGGGGAGCCCTTCCATCCCCTGGGCAGGATGGAGGCGCAGGAGCAGCTGGGGGCCACAGTGAAGCCCCAGCACCTGGGAGTGGAGCGGCTGCGTGTGGATGAGAACATGGTTGCGGCTGAAGATGGGGACAAGGAGAAGGACATGGGACCAGACAGAAGTGTGAAGGAGAAGCAAAGGAGCAGCCCTGTGGAGCTCGGCAGGGGGAGCCTGGCGGAAGCGAAGAGAAACAGCATCGTGGCGTCAGGCAAGAACAACTCCATGGGGCCAAGCACCCGCAGCCCCCCAGGCTCAGGCAGGAGCACCGCCATGGATGCGGAAGGGAGGAGGGACAGGGCGCAGAGCCCCATGAACGTGGAGCTGCCCCCCAGCAGTGCCCTAGCCGAGGCCATGGACAACAGGGAGCTCTACTTGGACCTCTTGCACGCTTTCAAGACCTGGGAGGAGAGGCAGCAGCGCGGCAAGCCCGTGGACAGGGAGCGTGACCAGGCCTCCCCAGGGCTGTGCCCGGTAGGATGGTGCCCGTGTCAGTGCTGCATCCGGCTCTGGCACCGCCTGAAGGACTGGTGGAGACGCTGCTGCCGGCCCCGCCGCGTCCGCTTCAGCAGTTTCCCCTAATGGCCGGGAAGCGTGGGGCCGGGAACGCCCTGGGGTGCCCTTCTTATGAACCAATAAAAAAGTCAATATTTTCTCTGTCCCTGTGACTGTCAGCAGATCAATTTTGTCCCTTGACAGGAGCAGAGAATCAGTTTTGTGTAAGGACAACAGTATGTGCTACAGTCATCCCAACTCTCCCGTGGAGATGCGGGGGCCCTTGTGTCTTGCACCCCATCCTAAGAGACGGACAACTTCTATTACCGTTAGAAGATGCTGCGCCCTCAGCTCATGCCATGATCTTATTTGACATATCGGAAATTATCCCAGGTACGAGAGTAGATCCAAAGACGATTTCTAGAAAGCTTTGCAGATCCCTGCTGTTCATTGGAAGCTCTGCAGTGCACGAGAACTTAAAGAGCGCTGTCAGCAACCATCAGGCCGTGTGCTTCCCTCAGGCGTGCAAAGACCGGATGCTCATTGACACGGGTCAAGGCTGTTGCACACCTTTGGTGGCACATCCTCCGTGACACCAAAGGGCTGTGACATGGGCACCAGTTAATTTACATCTGCTGTAGACGTTTGTGTATTGCCAAAAGGGAGCAGAACCATGAGTGCAGGCAGACGCAGGCTACAGCTCTGCA
>CANTUZ010000027.1:5945484-5955808 GCA_947846985.1 Fratercula arctica
GTTTGGTTTTGTGCCCAAAAAAAAGTTCATTTAAACCAAATGAACAAAAAAAAAAGGTAAGGCTGCGCATAAGCGGTGATCCAGGCATGGTCGGGGGGGTTCAGGGAAGGCCGCACAGCTCGCAATGCTCCGCACGGCCGCTCAGGGTGCTGCCTCGCTCCGCTCCGAGCATCCCTCGGGATGTCGCTCCACAGCCTTTCCCTCCTTGCGGGTGGATAGGATGTGTATTATGGGGTGAGTATTGCTATTGTGGGATGATGTGAGAAGGATGGGATGGATGGAGGGGATGGGATAGGTTGGGATGGATTGGGATGAGATGGGATGAGGTGTGATGAATGGGGTGAGGAGGATGAGGATGTATGGATTGGATGGGTGTGAGGCTGGTGATGATTGATGGGGGTGGAATGGGTGGGATGTATGGTGCATGGATGGGGGGTACGGATTCGATTGGCTGGGAGATTAGATGAAGGGGTGGGGTATGATGGTTGAGGATGGGGCTGGGATGATGTTTTGGGATCGGCTGGATGGTCTTGGGATGAGATGGATGGGGGTGTCGGCTGGGCTGATGTTGATGTGTTTTTCGTCTGGGTCGTGAGCTGGGGACTTTGATGGGGTGAGGAGGGGCATTGATGGGGGTGGGATGAGCGCTGGTTGGATGCGCTGAAAAGGATGGGGCTGAGAAGGATGGTGCCTGCTGAAGAGACTGGATTGGAGCTGAGGATGGATGGGGCGGGGCGTAGGCTGTGGATGATGGGTAGTGGGAATGCGGATGTCATGCGCAATGAGCCGGGGGGCGGCAGCCGCAGGCTGGCTGGCGAACACCAACTCTCCAAACAAAACGGGAGACCTGAGGCAGGGTGGAATCTTTCAGGTTGGGGAGAGAAAAAGGTGGAGCGGGGGGGGCTGATGAGTGGCCAAACCCGCAAGGAGGGCAGCCAAGGGCACAGCCCTGCTCGGGGGCTGGGTGGTCCCCCGTCCACGCTCCGCGGATCTCGCCCGGAGCCCCTTGGCCGGTGTCCCGGAGACTTGAGGCGCTGCCGATGGGCGCGTGGGAAGGTGGAGCAAGCCGGGACAAGGAGGTGGCCCGGTGGCTTCCTGAGCCCGCTTCCTCCGGCAAATGGGTTCGAGGTTGGGGGGGGGGGGCCGCAGGAGGACGAGGGGGGATTCCGGAGAGTATGACACGGTGAGCCGGTTCCTCTGAGCGTTGGGGGGCTACGACTTTCGGACTTGAGGCAGGACGACTGGTCTTCCAATCGCCGGAGCTGCCGGGATAGCGACCGAAAGAAGCCTAAGCTGGGGGGAGGTGGGGATGTGTGCCCTAATTGAATTCCCATGGGAATTGGGAATTCCTCCCCGGGGGCTGGCGGGGGTTGTTTGGAACAGGTAAGGGGGGGGTGGGGGGTGTCGGTCTCTCTCTCCCGTGGCCTTTCCGCATGATGTTGGACCTCAAACCCCCCCCGCCGCGGACACACAGTGGGTCCGGCACCCACCGACCGGGCCCGCGCGCGTCGCGCCCCGCCTGCGCACCAACACCCTCAGGCTCCCGGCTGCCCGGGCAAGCCTCTTGGCCTGGGGGGGGGAGTGTCTGCTCCCACCAACCCCCACCCCCCCCCCGGAGCAAAAGGTGGGGGTGTGTTCTCAAGCCTGCCTGTGCGCCTGTTGGTCCCCCCCTGGATTGGGGTTTGCCGGGGCGGGTTTTGCCCATAACGCCGTGGTTTGTGGCCCGTAATGTGTGTATTTTTGCCGGGAGGGGGTGTCCTTTGGGCGTGAAATGAATGTGGGTTTTGGCCCCGTAGCGGGTGGTTTTTGCCCGTAATGGGGTGTTTTTACCTGAAATGGGTGTGGTTTTGCCCGTGGACGGGGCAGGTTTTTGCCCATGATGGGTGGTTTTGCCTCTAATGGGGTGGTTTTTGCCCGTAACGGGGTGATTTTGCCCATAATGGGGCGTATTTTTGCCCATGACAGGGTGGTTTTGCCCGTAATGGGGTGTTTTTACTGAAATGGTGTGGTTTTGCCCGTGACGGGGTGGTTTTGCCCGTGACGGGGTGGTTTTGCCTGAAATGGTGTGGTTTAGCCCCGTAGCGGGGTGGTTTTGCCCATAATGGGGCAGTTTTGCCCGTAACGGGGTAGTTTTGCCCATAGTGGGGCATTTTTGCCCATGACGGGTGGTTTTTGCCCATGACAGGGTGGTTTTGCCTGAAACGGTGTGTTTTTGCCTGAAATGGTGTGGTTTTGCCCTGTAGTGGGGCGGTTTTGCCCCATAATGGGGCGGTTTTGCCCGTAACGGGGTGGTTTTGCCCGTAACGGGGTAGTTTTGCCCATGATGGGGTGTTTTTTGCCCATAACGGGGTGTTTTTACCTGAAATGGTGTGGTTTTTGCCCCGTGACGGGGTGGGTTTTGCCCGTAACGGGGTGGTTTTGCCCTGTGACAGGGTGGTTTTGCCCATAATGGGGTGTATTTTTGCCCGTGATGGGGTGGTTTTGCCCATAACGCGGCGGTTTTGCCCATAGTGGGGCATTTTTGCCCATGACAGGGTGGTTTTGCCCGTAATGGGGTGTTTTTACCTGAAATGGTGTGGTTTTGCCCTGTGACAGGGTGGGTTTTGCCCTGTAACGGGGTGGTTTTGCCCATAATGGGGAGTTTTTGCCCGTAATGCCGTATTTTTGCCTGTGACAGGGTGGGTTTTGCCCCGTAACGCGGTGGTTTTGCCCATAGTGGGGCATTTTTGCCCGTGACGGGGTGGTTTCTGCCTGTAACAGGGTGGGTTTTGCCTGTAACGGGGTGGTTTCTGCCTGAAATAGTGTGGTTTTGCCCCATAACGGGGTGGTTTTGCCCATAATGGGGCGTTTTTGCCGATGACGGGGTGGTTTTTGCCCATGATGGGGTGGTTTTGCCCGTAACGGGGTGTTTTTACCTGAAATGGTGTGGTTTTGCCCGTGACGGGGTATTTTTGCCTGTAATGGGGTGTGTTTGCCCTTAAGGGGGTATTTTTGCCCCGTAACGGGGTGGTTTTGCCCATGACGGGGTGTTTTTGCCCCTATGGGGTGTTTTTGCCCGCGCGGGTCCTGCCCTGCCCGGGGGGTTGTGCCCCGGGGGCAGGGGGGGGGGGTGCGTCCTGCGTGTCCCCGGGGGGACACGGGGCAGGACCGGGCCGGGGTGGGGGGTGGGGTGGGGGGGGGGGGGGGGCGGGCGGGGGGTGTTTCTACCGGGGTTGGGGGTGGGGGGGACTGGCTCATCCCCGGGGGAGAGCCGCGATGGCGGTGCCCTGCGCTGGTGGGTAGCGTTTGGGGCTGGAAAACCCCATTTTTTTGCACGACGGCAAAGGGATGGCGTCCCCCCCCCCCCCCAGCAAATAACGCGCAATAACAGAGTTTCTATCAGTTCCCGCTTCCATCTTGGCTCTAACCCCCCCCAACCCCCCCCACCCCGGCACAGCACGGTGGCGGTTTCTTCTTCAAACCGGTGGCGGTTTGGTGACGCGGTGTCTCTGGCCTCTCCGCAGGTGTGCTGCTCGCCGCGTGCCACGCGCTGGAGAACACCACGGCAGCCGGGAGCGGTGAGTTTGCCGATGGGGGGGAAAAAGCCGGCACGATTCCGGGGGACGGGACGGGGCGGGGGGGGGTGGGTGTTTTGGGGGCGAGCGCGCTGCCCACCCGCGGCAAAACGCGGGTGCGGATAAACCATCCTCACCCCACGCGCGCACCCCATCGCACGGGGGCTCTATTCCCAAAGGAAAATTGGGAAACTGGGCTCTGCGGTGGGTTTTGCTCCCGCACCTTGGGGTTTTGTTTTGTTTTGGGTTTTTTTTTTTTGGGGGGGGGGGGGGGGGGGGCCACACACACAAATCCTGGCACGCGGGGAAGCCGGGTCTCGGTGCCTGACGCCGGCTCGCGGCCCGTAAATCGCCTCATTCATAAAAGCGGCACAATGGGCTGCGGCACCCGGGGGCCCTTCGCCCCCCCACCCCCACCCCACCCGGCACGGCGTGGCACGGGGGGCTCTGCCACCCATGGGAAGGGCTGTTTGGAGGCAGGAATGGGGGAAAAACGCCACGTTTTGGGGCTGAAAAAAATGGGTGGGTTGAAGGGAATGGCTTGGGAAGGGCTGAAGGAACCGGTGGTGCCGCGGCGCCGGCAGCTTCGGAGCAAAACCGCCGGCACTGTTGGGGATGCTCGGAGGCGTCTTTCCCAAGGGATGCATGCCCGGCCGGGGGGGCTGGAGGAGAGGGGGGGCCCCGGGGGGTGCGGCGCCGGTTGGGGACGGGATGGGGATGGGGTCCGTGCAGGCGGTGGCAGCGCGGGGCTGCGGGAGGAGGCGGCGGCGGCTGCAATGTGGCCGGCAGCTGCGAGGACGCCGGGGCTTAATGCGAGCCAGGACGCGCCGGGAGCCCGCGGTGGCGAGGGGACACGCCAGTGGCGGCGATGGCAAGGGGACGCGGGGGCAAGGAGACGCGCTGCTGGCGGTCATGGCAAGGGGACGCAGTGGCAAGGGGCCACAATGCCAGCGGTGGTGGCAAGGGGACATGGTGATGATGGCAAGGGGATACGCTGCTGGTGGTGGCGGCAAGGGGACATGGTGATGACGGCAAGGGGACATGGCAACGGTGGCAAGGGGGGGACGTGGTGGCAGTAGCAAGGGGACGCACTGCCAGCAGCGGTGGCAAGGGGACATGGTGGTGGCGGTGGCAAGGGGATATGGTGACAATGGCAAGGGGACACAGTGGCAGTGGCAAGGGGACATGCTGGTGGTGGTGGTGGTGGCAAGGGGACACGCTGCTGGCGGTCATAGCAAGGGGACACGGCAGTGGCAAGGGGACACAGTGGTGGCAGTGGTGGCAAGGGGATGCACTGCTAGCATCAGTGGCAAGGGGACACGCTGCTGGTGACAATGACAAGAGGACACAGTGGCGATAGCAAGGGGACACGCTGCTGGCAGCAGTGGCAAGGGGACAGGGTGGTGGTGGCAAGGGGACACGCTGCTGGCCATGGTGGCAAGGGGACACGCTGCTGGTGGTCATGGCAAGGGGACAGGGCAGTGGTGGCAACGGGGGACGTGGTGGCTAGGGGATGCACTGCTGGCAGCGGTGGCAAGGGGACATGATGGCAGTGGCAAGGGGACATGGTGGCAGCAGCGGTGGCAAGGGGACATGGTGATGACGGCAAGGGACACAGTGCCAGCGGTGGTGGCAAGGGGACATGCTGGTGGTGGTGGTGGTGGCAAGGGGACATGGTGATGATGGCAAGGGGACACGCTGCTGATGGTGGTGGCAAGGGGACATGGTGGTGGTGGCAAGGGGACATGGTGATGATGGCAAGGGGACGTGGTGGTGGTGGCAAGGGGACACACTGCTGGTGGTGGTGGCAAGGGGACATGGTGATGATGGCAAGGGGACACGCTGGTGGTGGCAGCAAGGGGACACGCTGCTGGTGGTGGCAGCAAGGGGACATGGTGATGATGGCAAGGGGACACGCTGCTGGTGGTGGCGGCAAGGGGACATGGTGGCAGCAGTGGTGGCAAGGGGACATGGTGATGATGGCAAGGGGACATGGTGGTGGCGGCAAGGGGACATGGTGATGACGGCAAGGGGACATGGTGGTGGTGGCAAGGGGACATGGTGATGACGGCAAGGGGACACGCTGCCGGGTGCAGCCCTGCTGGCACCGTCCCCACCAGCGCCGCGGGGATGCGCCGTGTTTGCGGCTCCGCTTTGCGGGTGAAAACCCCAAAACGGGTTATTTTGGTGGCGCCGGGGGCAGGGGGTTCCCCTCCGCCTGGCTCCCGGCGGTGCCGTGTCTCACCAGGAACCCCCAAATCCCGCCTTCCCGAGGGTTTGTCTCCATCCCGCATCCCCAAACCTCTCCCTGCCGCCGGGGACGGGGACACGGGGACGCGGAGCCTGCAGCACATCCCTGTCCCCGCTCCGGCTTCTCCTGGCTTCGCCTCCCCGGAGACCCGGAAGCATTCGGGCAGAGACGTGGGTTTAATTACCCCCGGCCCTGCCATAAATCCCCGGCGGCAGGAAACTTGAGGTGGCTTTGAAACGACAGCGATCGGATGTGCTCGAGAGCCGGCCTGATCCCAAAGCAGGATATTTGTTTTCCGTCTCCGCTTGCGGCAGGATAATCTGAACCAGGGCGGGATGTAATGGGAAACAGCATCCCGGCGAAACGGCCGGTGTTTAACTCTCTCCTCCTCCCTTTTAAAGCTTTAAGCTCTTTAGGAAATTCCTCCGGTGCCGGGGAGGCTTACTCCCAGCCTTCAGTATTCCTATATTCCTATTTTGGTATTCCTATATTCCTATTTCATATTCCTATATTCCTATTTTGGTATTCCTATATTCCTATATCCTATATCACTCTTTCAGTATTCCTATATTCCTATTTTATATTCCTATATTCCTATTTCGGTATTCCTATATTCCTATTTTATATTCCTATATTCCTATTGCAGTATTCCTATATTCCTATATTCCTGTTTCATATTCCTATATTCCTGTATTCCTATTTCGGTATTCCTATATCCCTATTTCGTATTCCTATATCCCTATTTCAGTATTCCTATATTCCTATTTCATATTCCTATATCCCTATTTTGGTATTCCTATATTCCTATTTCATATTCCTATATTCCTACTGCAGTATTCCTATATCCCTATATCCCTATTTCCATATTCCTATATTCCTATTTCAGTAGGACCCATCCGGGCTCCTCCGCGTGGTCCCACCCGGGATGCAGCTTCTGGGCCCCATCCCACCCGGGAATCCCAAAAGAAACCCTTCCCAGCCCCAAACCCGAGCTGAACCCCCGCCCTCAGCAGCACCTGGAGATGGTGGTGGTGGGGGGGGGGGGCAGGCTGCCAAAAAAATTCCCCCCTCCCAAAAATGGGATTTTCTCCTTGTTTTTTTTTTCCCGCCCCCCGCCGGCAGGTGCGGGCGCGCCGGTGGCAGCGGCGGTGAGGTCCCACTTCGACGACTGCCCCGACTCCCACAGTCAGTTCTGCTTCCACGGCACCTGCCGCTTCCTGGTGCAGGAGGACAAGCCGGCCTGCGTGTAAGTGCCGGAGAAACGCCGGCCGCTCAAATCCCGCCGTCTTCCGGAGGGTTCCCCCCCCTCGCCTCTCCCCGGGGAACACCCCCCCCAGAAAGGGGCGTTCGAGCTGGGTTGCTGGGCTGCGAGTGCATGGCGTGGTCTTCTGGATGGTGTCCTTCACCCTGGTCCTTCAGCCAATGTCCTTCTCCTCCACCCTGGTCCTGGGGCCGATGTCCTTCCCCCCACCCCTGGTCCTGGGGCTGATGTCCTTCTCCACCCCGGTCATGGGACCCATGTCCTTCTCCCCATCCCTGGTCCTCAAACAACGTCCTTCTCCTCCACCCTGGTCCTGGGGCCGATGTCCTTCTCCTCCCCTCCCTGGTCCTCAGGGCGATGTCCTTCTCCTCCACACCGGTCCTTGGGCCAATGGTCTTCTCCTCCAGCCCTGGTGCTGGGGCCGATGTCCTTCTCCTCCACCCCTGGTCCTCAGATTGATGTCCTTCTCCTCCACCCCTGGTCCTGGGACTGATGTCCTTCTCCCCTCCCTGGTCCTCAGGCCGATGTCCTTCTCCCCTCCCTGGTCCTCAGCCAATGTCCTTCTCCTCCACCCCTGGTGCTGGGGCCGATGTCCTCCTCCCCGCCCCTGGTCCTCAGATTGATGTCCTTCTCCTCCACCCCCGGTCCTGGGACTGATGTCTTTCTCCCCTCCCTGGTCCTCAGGCCAATGTCCCTCTCCTCCACCCTGGCACTGATGTCCTTCTCCTCCACCCCTGGCCCTGGGGCTGGTGTCCTCCTCCACACTGGTCCTCAGGCCGATGCCCTTCTTCCCCCAACCCTGGTCCTTGGGTCAATGGTCTTCTCCCAGCCTTGGTCCTTGGGCTAATGTCTTTCTCCCCTCCCTAGTCCTGGAGCCTATGTCCTTCTCCCCACCCCTGGTCCTCGGCCAATGTCCTTCTCCCCACCCCTGGTCCTCAGCCAATGTCCTTCTCCTCCACCCCTGGTCCTTGGGCTGATGCCCTTCTCGTCCACCCTGGTACTCGGGATGATGGTCTTCTCCACCCCTGGTCCTTGGGGCCAATGTCCTTCTCCCCACCCCTGGTCCTCGGGCCAATGTCCTCCCCTCCCTGGTCCTTGGGGCGATGTCCTTCTCCCAATCCTGGTCCTGGGGCTGATGTCCCTCCCCCCTCCCTGGTCCTGAGGCCGTTGTCTTTCTCCCCCTCCCCTAGTCCTGTGCCAATGTCCTTCTTCCCCACCCCTGGTCCTGGGGCTGATGTCCTCCTCCCCACCCCTGGTCCTCGGATTGATGTCCTTCTCCTCCATCCCTGGTCCTGGGACTGATGTCCTTCTCCCCTCCCTGGTCCTCAGGCCAATGTCCTTCTCCTCCACCCCTGGTCCTTGGATTGATGTCCTTCTCCTCCATCCCTGGTCTTGGGGCCGATGGCCTTCTCCCCACCCCTGGTCCTCAGTCAATGTCCTTCTCCCCCCACCCCTGGTCCTCGGGCCGATGGTCTTCTCCCAACCCCTGGTCCTCGGGCCGATGGTCTTCTCCCAACCCCTGGTCCTCGGGCCGATGGTCTTCTCCCAACCCCTGGTCCTCGGGCCGATGGTCTTCTCCCAACCCCTGGTCCTTGGGCTGATGCTGTTCCTCACCCCTGGTCCTTGGGCTGATGCCCCGCCCCCCACATTCCCAGTCCTCAGGTGATGCTGATGCCCTGCTGTGTCCCCCCCCCCCCCCCACCGCTGCAGGTGCCACTCCGGGTACGTGGGGACGCGGTGCGAGCACGCCGACCTGCTGGCCGTGGTGGCCGCCAACCAGAAGAAGCAGACCATCACCGCCTTGGTGGTGGTGGCGGTGGTGGCCTCCGTCCTGCTCATCGGCGTCTGCGTGCTCATACAGTAAGTACGGGCTGCCGGGGCCGGGGGGGGGGTGGCCTCAGCCCCCTTCCCACCCCCTGTGGGGCAGGATTTGTCCCGCAGAGTGGGGGGGGCTGAGACACGGACCCCCCCCCCCCCACCCCTGATTGTCCCCTCCCTTTTGCAGCTGCTGCCGGCTGCGGAAGCGATGCCAGTGGTGCCGGACGCCCATGGGTGCCCCGGAGAAACCGGGGGGGCTCCTGAAAAGCGGCACCTCCTGTTGTCACGCCGAGCCGGGTAAGGGGACGGGGGGCCACCGCGCCGCCACGCCGGCCACCGGCGTCTAACCGCGTCCCCTTCCCCGCAGGGGGCTGACCGAGCCGGGGGGGGGGGGGGGGGGGCCGGGGGGGCCCATCGCCGCCGCAACCGCCCCCCCACCCAGGACGCCCGCGCTGGGGCCCAGCATCTCTCATCGCTTTTCCTCTATTTTATTTTATTTATTTTATTTTATTTTATTTTATTTTTATTTTCTCTTCCCCCCCCCCCCACACCGCCACACGGAAGACGGCCAGCGAGCGGCCCCCCCCCCCCCCCCCCCCCCCGATGCAGCTCGGCCGAACCCCCCCCCCCCCCAACCTGCAACTTCGCTTTGGGTTTATTTGGGGTTTTGTTTTTTTTTTCCTCCTTTTTCTTCCGTTTTTTTAATTTTTTTTTTTTTTTAAATTTTTTTTTCCCCCCCCGAAGCCGGAACCCACCCCCCCCCCCCCCACAATTCCCGCAGGATGGGGCTTTATTTTTCTAGAGAGACAAAAACGCCGGCGCCCGCCCGGCCTGCATCGACTTTGGGGACAAACAGGAGCTTTTTATTAATAAGAAAATAAACCTTAATCTTCAGAAAAAAAACCTCCTCCCCCCCTCCCGGCGCAGCGTTAATCCTCTCCGTAGCCTTTACCTTTATCATAACCCCCCCAAAGCTTTTTTTTTTTGGGGGGGGGTTGTTTGTTTGTTTGTTTGTTTTTTGGGGGGGGGGGGTGTTTTTTGATTTTTTTTTTTAATTTTTTTTTATTTTTTTTTATTTTTGAAAAAGTCATGGTTACTCTCGCGTCTTCTGTATATGTTGCACTGAAAGTTAATATTTAATGTTTTAATTTATTTCGTGTGGTTAAATTAATGTTCGATTTCTAGAATATGTTCTCGTGATCGGCTGTTTGTCCCCCCCCCCTTCCCCCCCCCCCGGATTATAGTTATTTAAGTGATATAAAGGACACTTTTTTTCAGAAAATTTCTCTCTTGGGGTGCTTTTTTTTTTAAGGGGGGGGGGGATATTTGGGAAGGAGCCGCTGGATCCTGGGGGGAGCATCCGCAGGGTGCGGGACTGATACCCCGGTGATGGGCTCGGCCCCAGTTTCCCCTGTTTCCAGCCCAAACTGGGGGGGGGGG
>CANTUZ010000027.1:5956008-5966287 GCA_947846985.1 Fratercula arctica
GCCCCGTGATGTCACAAGGGGGCGGGATCTGACTTCCCAATGGTGTCACAAAGAAAGGCTCTGGCTGCCTTGTGATGTCACCAAGGGCGGGCTCTGACTGTCCTGTGATGTCACAAATGGGGGCTCTGAGTGACCCGTGGTGTCACAAAGAGCGGGCTCTGACTGCCCCGTGATGTCACAATGGGCGTACTCTGACTGCCCTGTGATGTCACAAAGAGGTTTCTGACTGCCACGTTATGTCACCAAGGCCAGGCTCTGACTGCCTTGTGATGTCACAAAGGGTTGGCTCTGAATGCCCTGTGGTGTCAGAGAGGGCAGGGTCTGACTGCCCTGTGATGTCACAAAGGAGGGCTCTGACTGACCCATGCTGTCACCAAGGGCGTCTCTGACTGCCCTGTGATTTCAGCAAGGGTGGGCTCTGACTGCCCTGTGATGTCTCAAAAGGCAACCTCTGACTTCCCGGTGGTGTCAAAAAGGGGGTTCTAACTGCCCCGTGGTGTCACAAAGGGCGGGATCTGACTGCCCCGTGATGTCACAAAGGCTGGCTTTGACTGCCCTTTGATGTCACCGAGAGGGTTGCTGACTGCCCCGTGATTTCACAAGGGGCAGGCTCTGACTGCCCTGTGATGTAACGAAGGTGGGGTTCTGACTGCCCTGTGATGTCACCAAGGGGGGTTCTGACTGCCCCGTGATGTTAAAATGGCGCTCTGACTGCCCCGTGGCATCACCAAGGGGTTTCTGACTGCCCCGTGGTTTCACAATGGGGGGCTCTGACTGCCACGTCATGTCACCAAGGGGGGATCTCTGACTGCCCTGTGATTTCACAAAGTTTGTCTCTGACTGTCCTGTGATGTCACAAATGGGGGCTCTGAGTGACCCGTGGTGTCACGATGGGCGTACTCTGACTGCCCCGTGATGTGACCAACGGGGTTTCTGACTGCCCTTTGATGTCACCAAGGGCGGGACCTGACTGCCCTGTGATGTCACCAAGGGCGGGCTCTGACTGCCCTTTGATGTCACAAAGCCGGGCTTTGACTGCCCCTTGATGTCACAAAGCCGGGCTTTGACTGCCCCTTGATGTCACAAGGGGGCAGGATCTGACTTCCCAATGGTGTCACAAAGAAAGGCTCTGGCTGCCCTGTGATGTCACGAAGGGCGGGCTGTGACTGCCCTGTGATGTCAAAAAGGGGGGCTCTGACTGCCCCGTGATGTCACAAAGGGTTGGTTCTGACTGCCCTGTGATGTCACCAAGGGGCTTCTCTGACTGCCCCCTGGTGTCACAAAGGGGGTCTCCAACTGTCCCGTGATGTCAGAAATGGGGGGCACAGCCTGCACCGTGATGTCACAAACGGGGGGCTCTGACTGCCCCATGATGTCACCAAGGGGGGACCCTGACTGCCCCTTGATGTCACAAAGGGCGGGCTCTGACTGCCCTGTGATGTCACCAAGGGGATTTCTGACTGCCCCTTGATGTCACAATGGGCGTACTCTGACTGCCCTGTGATGTCACAAAGAGGTTTCTGACTGCCACGTTATGTCACCAAAGCCAGGCTCTGACTGCCTTGTGATGTCACAAAGGGTTGGCTCTGAATGCCCTATGGTGTCAGAGAGGGCAGGGTCTGACTGCCCTGTGATGTCACAAAGGAGGGCTCTGACTGACCCATGCTGTCACCAAGGGCGTCTCTGACTGCCCTGTGATTTCAGCAAGGGTGGGCTCTGACTGCCCTGTGATGTCCCAAAAGGCAACCTCTGACTTCCCGGTGGTGTCAAAAAGGGGGTTCTAACTGCCCCGTGGTGTCACAAAGGGCGGGATCTGACTGCCCCGTGATGTCACAAAGGCTGGCTTTGACTGCCCTTTGATGTCACCGAGAGGGTTGCTGACTGCCCCGTGATTTCACAAGGGGCAGGCTCTGACTGCCCTGTGATGTAACGAAGGTGGGGTTCTGACTGCCCTGTGATGTCACCAAGGGGGGTTCTGACTGCCCCGTGATGTTAAAATGGCGCTCTGACTGCCCCGTGGCGTCACCAAGGGGTTTCTGACTGCCCCGTGGTTTCACAATGGGGGGCTCTGACTGCCGCGTCATGTCACAAAGGGGGGATCTCTGACTGCCCTGTGATTTCACAAAGTTTGTCTCTGACTGTCCTGTGATGTCACAAATGGGGGCTCTGAGTGACCCGTGGTGTCACGATGGGCGTACTCTGACTGCCCCGTGATGTGACCAACGGGGTTTCTGACTGTCCTTTGATGTCACCAAGGGCGGGACCTGACTGCCCTGTGATGTCACCAAGGGTGGGCTCTGACTGCCCTTTGATGTCACAAAGCCGGGCTTTGACTGCCCCTTGATGTCACAAGGGGGCAGGATCTGACTTCCCAATGGTGTCACAAAGAAAGGCTCTGGCTGCCCTGTGATGTCACGAAGGGCAGGCTGTGACTGCCCTGTGATGTCAAAAAGGGGGGCTCTGACTGCCCCGTGATGTCACAAAGGGTTGGTTCTGACTGCCCTGTGATGTCACCAAGGGGCTTCTCTGACTGCCCCCTGGTGTCACAAAGGGGGTCTCCAACTGTCCCGTGATGTCAGAAATGGGGGGCACAGCCTGCACCGTGATGTCACAAACGGGGGGCTCTGACTGCCCCATGATGTCACCAAGGGGGGACCCTGACTGCCCCTTGATGTCACAAAGGGCGGGCTCTGACTGCCCTGTGATGTCACCAAGGGGATTTCTGACTGCCCCGTGATGTCAGAAGTGGGCAGGATCTGACTTCCCAATAGTGTCACAAAGAAAGGCTCTGGCTGCCTTGTGATGTCACGAAGGGCGGGCTCTGACTGCCCTGTGATGTCACTAATGGGGGGCAAAGACTGCGCCGTGATGTCAAAAACGGACGGCTCTGACTGCCTTGTGATATCAAAAAGGGTTGGTTCTGATTGCCCCATGATGTCACCAAGGGTGGGCTCTGACTGCCCTGTGATGTAAAAAAGGGGGTTTCTGAATGCCCTGTGATGTCAGAAAGGGGGGCTCTGACTGCCCTGTGATGTGATCAAGGGGGTTCTCTGACTGCCCCGTCGTGTCACAAAGAGGGGGCTCTGACTGCCTTCTGATGTCACCAAAGGGGTTTCTGACTGCCCTGTGATGTCACCAAGGGCGGGGTCTGACTGCCCTTTGATGTCACAAAGCGGGGCTCTGACTGTCCCGTTGTGTCACCAAGGGCGGGCTCTGATTGCCCTGTGATGTCACCAAGGGGATTTCTGACTGCCCCATGATGTCACAAGGGGGCGGGATCTGACTTCCCAATGGTGTCACAAAGAAAGGCTCTGGTTGCCTTTTGATGTCACGAAGGGCGGGCTCTGATTGCCCTGTGATGTCACCAAGGGGATTCCTGACTGCCCCATGATGTCACAAGGGGGCGGGATCTGACTTCCCAATGGTGTCACAAGGAAAGGCTCTGGCTGCCTTGTGATGTCACCAAGGGCGGGCTCTGACTGTCCTGTGATGTCACAAATGGGGGCTCTGAGTGACCCGTGGTGTCACAAAGAGCGGGCTCTGACTGCCCCGTGATGTCACAATGGGCGTACTCTGACTGCCCTGTGATGTCACAAAGAGGTTTCTGACTGCCACGTTATGTCACCAAGGCCAGGCTCTGACTGCCTTGTGATGTCACAAAGGGTTGGCTCTGAATGCCCTGTGGTGTCAGAGAGGGCAGGGTCTGACTGCCCTGTGATGTCACAAAGGAGGGCTCTGACTGACCCATGCTGTCACCAAGGGCGTCTCTGACTGCCCTGTGATTTCAGCAAGGGTGGGCTCTGACTGCCCTGTGATGTCCCAAAAGGCAACCTCTGACTTCCCGGTGGTGTCAAAAAGGGGGTTCTAACTGCCCCGTGGTGTCACAAAGGGCGGGATCTGACTGCCCCGTGATGTCACAAAGGCTGGCTTTGACTGCCCTTTGATGTCACCGAGAGGGTTGCTGACTGCCCCGTGATTTCACAAGGGGCAGGCTCTGACTGCCCTGTGATGTAACGAAGGTGGGGTTCTGACTGCCCTGTGATGTCACCAAGGGGGGTTCTGACTGCCCCGTGATGTTAAAATGGCGCTCTGACTGCCCCGTGGCGTCACCAAGGGGTTTCTGACTGCCCCGTGGTTTCACAATGGGGGGCTCTGACTGCCACGTCATGTCACAAAGGGGGGATCTCTGACTGCCCTGTGATTTCACAAAGTTTGTCTCTGACTGTCCTGTGATGTCACAAATGGGGGCTCTGAGTGACCCGTGGTGTCACGATGGGCGTACTCTGACTGCCCCGTGATGTGACCAACGGGGTTTCTGACTGCCCTTTGATGTCACCAAGGGCGGGACCTGACTGCCCTGTGATGTCACCAAGGGCGGGCTCTGACTGCCCTGTGATGTCAAAAAGGGGGGCTCTGACTTCCCCGTGATGTCACAAAGGGTTGGTTCTGACTGCCCTGTGATGTCACCAAGGGGCTTCTCTGACTGCCCCCTGGTGTCACAAAGGGGGTCTCCAACTGTCCCGTGATGTCAGAAATGGGGGGCACAGCCTGCACCGTGATGTCACAAACGGGGGGCTCTGACTGCCCCATGATGTCACCAAGGGGGGACCCTGACTGCCCCTTGATGTCACAAAGGGCGGGCTCTGACTGCCCTGTGATGTCACCAAGGGGATTCCTGACTGCCCCGTGATGTCAGAAGTGGGCAGGATCTGACTTCCCAATAGTGTCACAAAGAAAGGCTCTGGCTGCCTTGTGATGTCACGAAGGGCGGGCTCTGACTGCCCTGTGATGTCACTAATGGGGGGCAAAGACTGCGCCATGATGTCAAAAACGGACGGCTCTGACTGCCTTGTCATATCAAAAAGGGTTGGTTCTGATTGCCCCATGATGTCACCAAGGGTGGGCTCTGACTGCCCTGTGATGTAAAAAAGGGGGTTTCTGAATGCCCTGTGATGTCAGAAAGGGGGGCTCTGACTGCCCTGTGATGTGATCAAGGGGGTTCTCTGACTGCCCCGTCGTGTCACAAAGAGGGGGCTCTGACTGCCTTCTGATGTCACCAAAGGGGTTTCTGACTGCCCTGTGATGTCACCAAGGGCGGGGTCTGACTGCCCTTTGATGTCACAAAGCGGGGCTCTGACTGTCCCGTTGTGTCACCAAGGGTGGGCTCTGATTGCCCTGTGATGTCACCAAGGGGATTTCTGACTGCCCCGTGATGTCACAAGGGGGCGGGATCTGACTTCCCAATGGTGTCACAAAGAAAGGCTCTGGCTGCCTTGTGATGTCACCAAGGGCGGGCTCTGACTGTCCTGTGATGTCACAAATGGGGGCTCTGAGTGACCCGTGGTGTCACAAAGAGCGGGCTCTGACTGCCCCGTGATGTCACAATGGGCGTACTCTGACTGCCCTGTGATGTCACAAAGAGGTTTCTGACTGCCACGTTATGTCACCAAGGCCAGGCTCTGACTGCCTTGTGATGTCACAAAGGGTTGGCTCTGAATGCCCTGTGGTGTCAGAGAGGGCAGGGTCTGACTGCCCTGTGATGTCACAAAGGAGGGCTCTGACTGACCCATGCTGTCACCAAGGGCGTCTCTGACTGCCCTGTGATTTCAGCAAGGGTGGGCTCTGACTGCCCTGTGATGTCCCAAAAGGCAACCTCTGACTTCCCGGTGGTGTCAAAAAGGGGGTTCTAACTGCCCCGTGGTGTCACAAAGGGCGGGATCTGACTGCCCCGTGATGTCACAAAGGCTGGCTTTGACTGCCCTTTGATGTCACCGAGAGGGTTGCTGACTGCCCCGTGATTTCACAAGGGGCAGGCTCTGACTGCCCTGTGATGTAACGAAGGTGGGGTTCTGACTGCCCTGTGATGTCACCAAGGGGGGTTCTGACTGCCCCGTGATGTTAAAATGGCGCTCTGACTGCCCCGTGGCATCACCAAGGGGTTTCTGACTGCCCCGTGGTTTCACAATGGGGGGCTCTGACTGCCACGTCATGTCACCAAGGGGGGATCTCTGACTGCCCTGTGATTTCACAAAGTTTGTCTCTGACTGTCCTGTGATGTCACAAATGGGGGCTCTGAGTGACCCGTGGTGTCACGATGGGCGTACTCTGACTGCCCCGTGATGTGACCAACGGGGTTTCTGACTGCCCTTTGATGTCACCAAGGGCGGGACCTGACTGCCCTGTGATGTCACCAAGGGCGGGCTCTGACTGCCCTTTGATGTCACAAAGCCGGGCTTTGACTGCCCCTTGATGTCACAAAGCCGGGCTTTGACTGCCCCTTGATGTCACAAGGGGGCAGGATCTGACTTCCCAATGGTGTCACAAAGAAAGGCTCTGGCTGCCCTGTGATGTCACGAAGGGCGGGCTGTGACTGCCCTGTGATGTCAAAAAGGGGGGCTCTGACTGCCCCGTGATGTCACAAAGGGTTGGTTCTGACTGCCCTGTGATGTCACCAAGGGGCTTCTCTGACTGCCCCCTGGTGTCACAAAGGGGGTCTCCAACTGTCCTTTGATGTCAGAAATGGGGGGCACAGCCTGCACCGTGATGTCACAAACGGGGGGCTCTGACTGCCCCATGATGTCACCAAGGGGGGACCCTGACTGCCCCTTGATGTCACAAAGGGCGGGCTCTGACTGCCCTGTGATGTCACCAAGGGGATTTCTGACTGCCCCTTGATGTCACAATGGGCGTACTCTGACTGCCCTGTGATGTCACAAAGAGGTTTCTGACTGCCACGTTATGTCACCAAAGCCAGGCTCTGACTGCCTTGTGATGTCACAAAGGGTTGGCTCTGAATGCCCTGTGGTGTCAGAGAGGGCAGGGTCTGACTGCCCTGTGATGTCACAAAGGAGGGCTCTGACTGACCCATGCTGTCACCAAGGGCGTCTCTGACTGCCCTGTGATTTCAGCAAGGGTGGGCTCTGACTGCCCTGTGATGTCCCAAAAGGCAACCTCTGACTTCCCGGTGGTGTCAAAAAGGGGGTTCTAACTGCCCCGTGGTGTCACAAAGGGCGGGATCTGACTGCCCCGTGATGTCACAAAGGCTGGCTTTGACTGCCCTTTGATGTCACCGAGAGGGTTGCTGACTGCCCCGTGATTTCACAAGGGGCAGGCTCTGACTGCCCTGTGATGTAACGAAGGTGGGGTTCTGACTGCCCTGTGATGTCACCAAGGGGGGTTCTGACTGCCCCGTGATGTTAAAATGGCGCTCTGACTGCCCCGTGGCGTCACCAAGGGGTTTCTGACTGCCCCGTGGTTTCACAATGGGGGGCTCTGACTGCCGCGTCATGTCACAAAGGGGGGATCTCTGACTGCCCTGTGATTTCACAAAGTTTGTCTCTGACTGTCCTGTGATGTCACAAATGGGGGCTCTGAGTGACCCGTGGTGTCACGATGGGCGTACTCTGACTGCCCCGTGATGTGACCAACGGGGTTTCTGACTGTCCTTTGATGTCACCAAGGGCGGGACCTGACTGCCCTGTGATGTCACCAAGGGCGGGCTCTGACTGCCCTTTGATGTCACAAAGCCGGGCTTTGACTGCCCCTTGATGTCACAAGGGGGCAGGATCTGACTTCCCAATGGTGTCACAAAGAAAGGCTCTGGCTGCCCTGTGATGTCACGAAGGGCAGGCTGTGACTGCCCTGTGATGTCAAAAAGGGGGGCTCTGACTGCCCCGTGATGTCACAAAGGGTTGGTTCTGACTGCCCTGTGATGTCACCAAGGGGCTTCTCTGACTGCCCCCTGGTGTCACAAAGGGGGTCTCCAACTGTCCCGTGATGTCAGAAATGGGGGGCACAGCCTGCACCGTGATGTCACAAACGGGGGGCTCTGACTGCCCCATGATGTCACCAAGGGGGGACCCTGACTGCCCCTTGATGTCACAAAGGGCGGGCTCTGACTGCCCTGTGATGTCACCAAGGGGATTCCTGACTGCCCCGTGATGTCAGAAGTGGGCAGGATCTGACTTCCCAATAGTGTCACAAAGAAAGGCTCTGGCTGCCTTGTGATGTCACGAAGGGCGGGCTCTGACTGCCCTGTGATGTCACTAATGGGGGGCAAAGTCTGCGCCGTGATGTCAAAAACGGACGGCTCTGACTGCCTTGTGATATCAAAAAGGGTTGGTTCTGATTGCCCCATGATGTCACCAAGGGTGGGCTCTGACTGCCCTGTGATGTAAAAAAGGGGGTTTCTGAATGCCCTGTGATGTCAGAAAGGGGGGCTCTGACTGCCCTGTGATGTGATCAAGGGGGTTCTCTGACTGCCCCGTCGTGTCACAAAGAGGGGGCTCTGACTGCCTTCTGATGTCACCAAAGGGGTTTCTGACTGCCCTGTGATGTCACCAAGGGCGGGGTCTGACTGCCCTTTGATGTCACAAAGCGGGGCTCTGACTGTCCCGTTGTGTCACCAAGGGCGGGCTCTGATTGCCCTGTGATGTCACCAAGGCGATTTCTGACTGCCCCGTGATGTCACAAGGGGGCGGGATCTGACTTCCCAATGGTGTCACAAAGAAAGGCTCTGGCTGCCTTTTGATGTCACGAAGGGCGGGCTCTGATTGCCCTGTGATGTCACAAATGGGGGCTCTGAGTGACCCGTGGTGTCACAAAGAGCGGGCTCTGACTGCCCCGTGATGTCACAATGGGCGTACTCTGACTGCCCTGTGATGTCACAAAGAGGTTTCTGACTGCCACGTTATGTCACCAAGACCAGGCTCTGACTGCCTTGTGATGTCACAAAGGGTTGGCTCTGAATGCCCTGTGGTGTCAGAGAGGGCAGGGTCTGACTGCCCTGTGATGTCACAAAGGAGGGCTCTGACTGACCCATGCTGTCACCAAGGGCGTCTCTGACTGCCCTGTGATTTCAGCAAGGGTGGGCTCTGACTGCCCTGTGATGTCCCAAAAGGCAACCTCTGACTTCCCGGTGGTGTCAAAAAGGGGGTTCTAACTGCCCCGTGGTGTCACAAAGGGCGGGATCTGACTGCCCCGTGATGTCACAAAGGCTGGCTTTGACTGCCCTTTGATGTCACCGAGAGGGTTGCTGACTGCCCCGTGATTTCACAAGGGGCAGGCTCTGACTGCCCTGTGATGTAACGAAGGTGGGGTTCTGACTGCCCTGTGATGTCACCAAGGGGGGTTCTGACTGCCCCGTGATGTTAAAATGGCGCTCTGACTGCCCCGTGGCGTCACCAAGGGGTTTCTGACTGCCCCGTGGTTTCACAATGGGGGGCTCTGACTGCCACGTCATGTCACAAAGGGGGGATCTCTGACTGCCCTGTGATTTCACAAAGTTTGTCTCTGACTGTCCTGTGATGTCACAAATGGGGGCTCTGAGTGACCCGTGGTGTCACGATGGGCGTACTCTGACTGCCCCGTGATGTGACCAACGGGGTTTCTGACTGCCCTTTGATGTCACCAAGGGCGGGACCCTGACTGCCCTGTGATTGTCACCAAGGGCGGCTCTGACCGCCCTGTGATGTCAAAAAGGGGGGCTCTGACTTCCCCGTGATGTCACAAAGGGTTGGTTCTGACTGCCCTGTGATGTCACCAAGGGGCTTCTCTGACTGCCCCCTGGTGTCACAAAGGGGGTCTCCAACTGTCCCGTGATGTCAGAAAATGGGGGGCACAGGCTGCACCGTGATGTCACAAACGGGGGCTCTGACTGCCCCATGATGTCACCAAGGGGGGACCCTGACTGCCCCTTGATGTCACAAAGGGCGGGCTCTGACTGCCCTGTGATGTCACCAAGGGGATTCCTGACTGCCCCGTGATGTCAGAAGTGGGCAGGATCTGACTTCCCAATAGTGTCACAAAGAAAGGCTCTGGCTGCCTTGTGATGTCACGAAGGGCGGGCTCTGACTGCCCTGTGATGTCACTAATGGGGGGCAAAGACTGCGCCGTGATGTCAAAAACGGACGGCTCTGACTGCCTTGTCATATCAAAAAGGGTTGGTTCTGATTGCCCCATGATGTCACCAAGGGTGGGCTCTGACTGCCCTGTGATGTAAAAAAGGGGGTTTCTGAATGCCCTGTGATGTCAGAAAGGGGGGCTCTGACTGCCCTGTGATGTGATCAAGGGGGTTCTCTGACTGCCCCCTCTTTGTGACAAAGAGGGGGCTCTGACTGCCTTCTGATGTCACCAAAGGGGTTTCTGACTGCCCTGTGATGTCACCAAGGGGGGGGTCTGACTGCCCTTTGATGTCACAAAGCGGGGCTCTGACTGTCCCGTTGTGTCACCAAGGGTGGGCTCTGATTGCCCTGTGATGTCACCAAGGGGATTTCTGACT
>CANTUZ010000027.1:5966487-5976649 GCA_947846985.1 Fratercula arctica
TTGTGGAATAATTACTAAATTGGCTAAAAAATACAAAAGTACAGCATTGTTCACACATTAAGGAAAAGTATAAAATCAAGAGGCCTCTGAGGTAGAAAACAGCCGCAGCCGGCGTGAAGAACACAACACCCGCGGTTCCCTGAGAAGGAGCTGGTGACGCTACACGAGGTACGGGGCGGGATGCAATTATTCCGCGGCTTTACCTTATGATGTACAGCAGATACGGGAACGGGATGATACCATGGAACAGAGGAGCTGCCTATTAGCTGCCTGCTCGACACTCGGAGCCAACATTTTGTCAAATTTTGACGAAATGCTGTCCTTTGTGCCAACTTTGCTCATTATAATGTCATTATAATACCAAAACACACCTCCATCCCGAAGGCCGCCCGCCTCCGAGGTGCGACCACTCCTTCTTGAGCCTGCGCCCTGAATTTTTCGTAAACTCTACCTTTAAATGTGAAGCGAGAGAATTTTACACCAATCCTAATTAAAGTATTTACGACTGAAGTCACTCAAACTCCACCTTGAAGATAACAAAGAGTATAAAAATAGCCCGAGAGAGGGGGATACCCGGGGAAGACGCCATCGCAAAGAATTCCATCGCTGACTCCCGGGATCAGTCGACGGGATGAGCCTTTCCTCCCCCCTGCAGGGACGCCTTTGGGTAAGACTTAGATTATGCCGAGCACTTTCTCAGGAAACTTAGAAATTTCTCTAGAGAATCTCTTTCCTACATTTATAGCCAGGCTGTATCGGTTATAACTTTGTCGCGCGTTTGATAGATGTAATAACACTTTTATTTGCACGTGCTTTGCAGACAGTGTATTTCTCACCGGCAATCCTAAGAACCTATCTATCTGTTGTTTAAATAAACCGCACTGTTTAAGTAGCTGCTCGTTTCGGTTTCTCACTGAACGCGACCAAAGACTCGAGAGTGGCCGTGCTGGTTCATGAGCACGACTAGACTGAAGGTGCCGCCCACTATTAGTGTGTCCAAATCGTAATAGTTTAATACATATTAAACGCGATGGGACTGATAGTGCTGAATTGGGCATCGCTCGGAATTTAAACCCAGCCGCACCCAGCCTCCCGCCTCGGTGAGGGGTGTTAGAACGCCAGGGGGTTTATCTTCTGCCAAAACTGCTTTGTCCTTTTCCATGCAACACCCACTGCCAAGAAAAGCTCCCCCATCTCCAAAGCCACCCTTGAAGCAGGTGCAGGCTACGGCTAGAGAGCCCTGGGCCTCCGCTTCCGAAGGTCCAGAAGCCCAGCTCCCTCAGCTTCTGCACACAGGCCCCAAACCCCATCCTGGCCCATCTCCTTTGGAGCTTCTCCAGTTGCTCCTCCTTCCCTCAGAGCAGAGAGCCCCACACGCAGACACGTGAGTCCAGAGGTGGCCCCACCAGTGCTGGGTCAAGGGGGCTGATAAATGCGTTGTCTGGGTGGCCGTGTGCCCCCTACTGCAGCCCTGTGTGCAGCTGCTGCTGTTCACGGTCCCCATGTTCCACTGGCTGCAGTTGCATCGCTCGTAATGCCCAGGCCCTTCTCCTCGGGGTCAGTCCTCGGCCAGTCAGGTCACAGCATGCCCTCATCGGTGGGGTAATCCTGCCCCCAGGAAAGGCCTGGCCACTGCTCCTTGGAAAACTGTGTGAGTTTTCTATTTGCGGAGTCCCAGAGTTTTTCAGGGTCCCCCAGGAATGAAGCTGCGTTGGGCCAGTCGTGAATGTGCGTCACCAGCAGGGCAGGATTCTCCAGCGGCTGGAGAAGGTGTCCCCGAGTGCAGCCCAGACTTAGCCAAGTTCTGCAAGTGCGGGTGTTCCACTTGCAAGCGCACGAGACTGGCCGACAATGGCTGTGCTCTGTGTGTTTCCCAGCACCCCAGCTGCAAGTCACTGGAGCGTATTTCCACTCCTCCTGCCCGATCTTCCCTTCCTTTCCCACAAAATCAAAAGAAGGGGCCTTGCCTCCACCTGCAGGACCCCAGGAGGGAGAAAAAGCCCCCAGCCCAGCACCCCTTGTCCCAGCCCAGGGCCTCTTGCCCAGCCCATCAAGTTACCCTGTGCCATGATGTCACAAAGGGTGGGCCCTGACTGCCCCGAGATGTCACCAAGGGTCGGGCCCTGACTGCCCCGTGATGTCACGAAGGGCGGGCTGTGACTGCCCTGTGATGTCAGAAAGGGGGGCTCTGACGCCCCTGTGATGTCACCAAGGGTCGGGCCCTGACTGCCCCGTGATGTCACCAAGAGCAGACTCTGACTGCGCTGTGATGTCACAAAGGGGGGCTCTGACGGCCCCGTGATGTCACCAAGGGTCAGGCCCTGAGTGCCCCATGATGTCACAAAGTGCGGGATCTGACAGCCCCGTGATGTCACCAAGGGTGACCTCTGACTGCCCTGTGATGTCACCAGAATGGACTCTGACTGCCCTGTGATGTCACAAAGGGCAGGCTCTGACTCCCTTGTGATGTCAGAAAGGGGGGTCTGACTACCCCATGATGTCACCAAGGGCAGGCTGTGACTGCCCTGTGATGTCACCAAGGGTCGGGCTCTGACTCCCTTGTGATGTCACAAAGGTTGGGCTCTGACTGCCCTGTGATGTCACCAACGGTGGGGTCTGACTACCTGGTCATGTCACCGAGGGCGGGCTGTGACTACGTGGTGATGTCACCGAGGGCGGGCTATGACTGTCCTGTGATGTCACCGAGGGCGGGCTGTGACTACGTGGTGATGTCACCGAGGGCGGGCTGTGAGTGCCCCGTGATGTCACCGAGGGTGGGCTGTGACTACGCGGTGATGTCACCGAGGGCGGGCTGTGACTACGTGGTGATGTCACCGAGGGCGGGCTGTGAGTGCCCCGTGATGTCACCGAGGGTGGGCTGTGAGTGCCCCGTGATGTCACCGAGGGTGGGCTGTGAGTGCCCCGTGCTGTTGCCAGCGGAGGCGAAGCCCCGTCCCTCTGGAAGGTGAGTGCGGGAGCCAGGGCCGGGCCGGGCTGGGGAGGGCCCGGGCAGCGCTGCCGGGAGGGGTTTGACGGTAGCCCAGGGCAGGGGGTGTCCGGGCGCCCCCCGTGGGCGGGTGAAGGGAGCGGGGCAGGCTCCGGCTGGGTGCTGGCGCGTGTCGGGACGGGCGGCTCCAGGGTCTCGGTCTCTGTTCGGCCGCTGGAAGGCTCAGGCCTGGGAGAACGGGAGCAGCTGCTCCGCGGGCAGAGTCCAGGCCGTGTTCCCCCGGCCCCTTTCCCAGGTGATGGGTGGGGGAAGGGGGTGGGAAGGGCTGTGGGAAGGGTGGGGAAGGGAAGGGCGGTGGGAAGGGGGTGGGAAGGGGGGTGGGAAGGGAAGAGGGTGGGAAGGGGCGTGGGAAGGGAAGGGGGGTGGGATGGTGGGAAGGGGGTGGGAAGGGCATGGGATGGTGGGAAGGGGGTGGGAAGGGAAGAGGGTGGGAAGGGGGGTGGGATGGGGGGAAGGGAAGAGAGGGGGAAGGGGGTGGGAAGTGAAGGGGGTGGGATGGTGGGAAGGTGGGAATGGGGTGGGAGCGCGTGAGCCTTGGCAGCGTGTGTGGGACAGGGCGGCCTCGTCGGCTGCTTCTCCTGCTGCTGCTCCCTGAGGCCAGGCCTGTCGCGACGGGCCCTGGGGACGGTTCGAGGCTGTGGCTTCGGCCCTTCGGCCGCGGCGCCTTCGCCCGGGCCCCGACGCCGGGAAACGCTGGGACTTTCTCGCCGGTTTCTTTTCCCCCCGCGGGTTTTGCCGGACCCCGGGGAGCCGCCGACAGCGATTGTCTCCAGCGGGCAGATGGGCACCGCTTCTTCCAAGAGGAAACCCCCCCATATCGTGACGGGGACCCCCATATCGCGATGGGGACCCCTCATATCACAATGTGGACCCCTCATATCGCGATGGGGACCCCTTTTTGCAAGAGGAACCCCCCCATATCGCGACGGGGACCCTCCATGTCACAACGGGGACCCCTTTTTGCAAGAGGAACCCCCCCATATCGCGACGGGGACCCCCATATCACGATGGGGACCCCTTTTTGCAAGAGGAACCCCCCCATATCGCCACGTGGACACCCATATCACAATGGGGACCCCTCATATCACGACAGGGACCCCTTTTTGCAAGAGGAACCCCCCCATATCGCAACAGGGACCACCCATATCACGGCGGGGACCCCCCATATCACAATGGGGACCCCTTTTTGCAAGAGGAACCCCCCCATATCGTGATGGGGACCCCTCATATCACAACGGGGACCCCTTTTTTGCAAGAGGAACCCCCTCATATCGCGATGGGGACCCCTCATATCACGATGGAGACCCCTTTTTTGCAAGAGGAACCCCCCCATATCGCGATGGGGACCCCTCATATCGCGATGCGGACCCCTTTTTGCAAGAAGAACCCCCCATATCGCCACACGGACCCCCATATCACGATGGGGACCCCTTTTTGCAAGAGGAACCCCTCCATATTGCGACGGGGACCCCCATATTGTGATGGGGACCCCTTTTTGCAAGAGGAACCCCCCCATATCGCCACGCAGACCCCCATATCGCGATGGGGACCCCTTTTTGCAAGGGGAACCCCCCCATATCACAACGTGGACCCCCATATCGCGATGGGGACCCATTTTTGCAAGAGGAACCACCCCATATCGCAACACAGACCCCCATATCACGACGGGGACCCCTCATATTGCGATGGGGACTCCTTTTTGCAAGAGGAACCCCCCCATATCACCACACGGACCCCCATATCGCAATGGGGACCTCTCTTTGCAAGAGGAACCACCCCCATATCGCGACGGGGACCCCTCATATCGCGATGGGGACCCCTTTTTGCAAGAGGAATCCCCCCATATCATGACGCAGACCCCCATATCGTGATGGGGACCCCCCATATCGCATTGGGGACCCCCCCATATCGTGACGGGGAGCCCCCATATCGTGACAGACACACCCCCCATTTCTCTAGGGTCCCCCATTTCTTTGGGGACCCCATTACACAGCGGCAGAGCGACCCCCCCCCCCCCATGTTGCGACAGGGACCCCCCCATATTGCGACAGGGACCCCTTATTGTGGCAGACCCCCCCCGTTGCTTTGGGGAGCACACGAGAAGATGGGTGAGCCCATGTCATGACAGGGACCCCACATCACAACAGACACACACCCCCCCCCCCCCATCCCCATCGTGCCGGGGACCCCCTGCTCCTTCGAGGCCTCCCCACCCCAGGGGCCCCCGCAGCACCTCGAAGACCCGCGATGGCCACCGTGTCGCGACGGGGAGGCTGCGTCGCGACAGGGATACCATGTCGTGACGGTGCCCAATAAACCCATGGGCCCCAGCCAGGCCCTGTGTCCTTCCTGGTGCCATGGGGGGGCTGAAACTGAGCGGGATGTCGCGTGGGGCGGTGGTAAAGGCCCCATGGATGCCCCATAGATTCCCCCATACAATCCTCCAGCTGCCCCATAGATGCCCCATAGATTCCCCCATACAATCCTCCAGCTGCCCCATAGATGCCCCATAGCGAGCCCCATAGATGCCCCATAGAGAGCCCCATACAATCCTCCAGCCGCCCCATAGATGCCCCATAGATTCCCCCATACAATCCTCCAGCTGCCCCATAGATGCCCCATAGATGCCCCATAGAGAGCCCCATACAATCCTCCAGCTGCCCCATTGATGCCCCATAGATGCCCCATAGCGAGCCCCATACAATCCTCCAGCCGCCCCATAGATGCCCCATACAATCCGCCAGCCGCCCCATAGATGCCCCATACAATACTCCAGCTGCCCCATAGATGCCCCATAGAATCCTCCAGCCACCCATAGATGCCCCATAGATTCCCCCATACAATCCTCCAGCTGCCCCATAGATGCCCCATACAATCCTCCAGCCGTCCCATAGATGCCCCATAGATGCCCCATAGAGAGCCCCATACAATCCTCCAGCTGCCCCACAGCTGCCCCATAGATGCCCTGTGGATGCCCCATAGAGAGACACCGGGGGTCTTGCAGATGCCCCACAGCTGCCCCATAGATACCCCCTAAACGCCCCATAGCGAGCCCCATCGAGTCCTTCAGCTGCCCCATAGATGCCCCACAGCTGCCCCATAGGGAGCCCCAGCCCCAGCCCCGCAGACACCCCCCGGGGGTCTCACAGCTGCCCCACAGAGGCCCCACAGGGAGCCCCATCGCCAGCCCCACGGAGGCTTTGCTCGGCTCCAGGGTGACCGGGGGGGGGGGGGGGGGGTGGGGGGGAGGTCGACGTCACGGCCCCTTTTCCTGCCCGCGTGGCCGCCACGCCCCCTAGAGCCACGCCCCCGCCACGCACCCTCGCCCAGGCCACGCCCACCTCCCGCCCAGGCCACGCCCCTTCCCCGCGAGGCCCCGCCCCGACTCCGCCCCCTGACCCCAAAGCCCCGCCCTCCGGTCCGGGGTGGCCACGCCCCTCGCCCAGAGCCTCTCCCCTCCGTCCCGCCCCTTCCCTGCGAGGCCCCGCCCCTGACTCCGCCCTGCTCCAATCCCCGCCGCTTCCCCCCCCCCGCCCCGGCGAGGCCCCGCCCGTGACTCCGCCCCCTGACCCCAAAGCCCCGCCCCCCGGTCCGTCACCGGATCCTTCCGCCCGGCGCCGCCGCCGCCGCTGCCTCCGGGCCCCGCTCCGGCTTCGGCCCCCCCCCCCCGCCCCGCGGGACCCCCCCCGGCCCCCGCGATGTGGCTCTTTGCCCGGGACCCGGTGCGGGATTTCCCCTTCGAGCTGGGCCCGCCCGACCCGGACCCGGACCCGGACCCCGACCCGGCCGCGGCGGAGACGGCCCCGGCACCGGCCCCGCTCTGGCGGCTGCTGAAGGGGCGCCGGAAGGTGAGGGGGGGGGGGGGAGGTGTGTCCCCTTCGTGTCCGTCCCCCCCGTCCCCGTGTCCCCACGGACCCCCCCGTCCCCATCCCCTGTGTGTCCCCGTGTCCCCCCCATGTCCCCCCCCCACACACCCCCCCTTGCTCTCCGTCCCCGTGTCCCCCTCGTGCCCCGCTGTCCCCCGCCGTGGCCCCAAATCCCCCCCCCGTGTGTCCCCCTATTCTCCACCCCCCCTCCCCCCGCCATGTCCCCCTACCCCCGTCTCCCCCCGTCTCCCCCCCGTGTCCCCTGTCCCCATGTGTCCCCCTGCTCTCCATCCCCCGTGTCCCCCCCATGTCCCCACGTCCCCCCCGTGTGTCCCCATGTGTCCCCCTACTCTCCATCCCCCGTGTCCCCAGGTCCCCCCGTGTCCCCCCCATGTCCCCTGTCCCCCCATGTCCCCACGTCCCCCCCATGTCCTCATGTGTCCCCCTACTCTCCATCCTCCATGTCCCCCCATGTCCCCCCGTGTCCCCCCCATGTCCCCTGTCCCCCCCATGTCCCCATGTCCCCCCTGTGTCTCCCCCCCATGTCCCCTGTCCCCCCCATGTCCCCACGTCCCCCCTGTGTCTCCCCCCCATGTCCCCGCGTCCCCCCCATGTGTCTCCATGTGTCCCCCTACTGTCCATCCCCTGTGTCCCCCCATCTCCCCCCGTGTCCTCCGTCCCCCCCGTGTCCCCACGTCCCCCCCGTGTGTCCCCATGTGTCCCCCTACTCTCCATCCCCCGTGTCCCCCCGTCTCCCCCCGTGTCCCCGTCTCCCCTCGTGTACCCGATGTCCCCCCCGTGTCCCCCTCCTCTCCATGCCCCAGCCCCCACGTCGTGTGTGTCCCCCCCCCCCCCAGCCCCGTCCCCACGCTGTCCCCTGTCCCCAGGCCGACGGGACGCCGGTGTCGGTGTTCGCCCACAGCCTGGGGACAGGGGACGCGGCTGCCGCCCCCCTGGCCCGGGCGGCCCTGAGGCGGCTGCGCAGCCTGCGGCACCCCAACGTCCTGGCGTACCTCGACAGCCTGGAGGTGACAGCGGGGACGGGGGGACATGGGGGGGACATTGGGGGATGTTGGGGGATGTTGGGGACATGGGGACATTGGGGGGACATGGGGACAGGGGAGAGGGGGACATGGGGACGCTGGGGGGGACGGGGGAGTTGGGGTCGATGAGGGGACATGAGGGGACTTTGGGGGCGATGAGGGGACATGGGGGGACGTTGGGGACACGGGGACGGGGGAGAGGGGGACATGGGGACACTGGGGGGGACGGGGGAGTTGGGGTCGATGAGGGGACTTTGGGGGCGATGAGGGGACATGGGGGGACATTGGGGACATGGGGGGACATTGGGGACATGGGGGGATGTTGGGGACACGGGGGGATGTTGGGACATGGGAGGACATTGGGGACATGGGGGGACATTGGAGGGACGTGGGGACAGGGGAGATGGGGACATGGGGACGCTGGGGGGGACGGGGCGTGGGGGGGGGATGAGGGGAGATGGGGACATGGGGGACAGGGCCAGGGGTATGGGGGGACATGGGGGGACGTTGGGTGACATGGGGGGACGTTGGGGACATTGGGGACATGAGGGGGCATTGGGGGACATGGGGGGGATGGAGGAGTTGGGGGCGATGAGGGGACATGGAGACGTTGGGGACATGGGGGGACATTGGGGACATGGGGACGGGGAGAGGGGGACATGGGGACACTGGGGGGGATGGGGGGCGGGGGGGGATGAGGGGACATGGGGACGTGGGAGGCAGGGCCAGGGGTATGGGGGGACATGGGGGGGACATGGGGACGGGGGAGATGGGGACATGGGGATGCTGGGGGGGATGGGGGACATGGGGGGACATTGGGGGATGTTGGGGACATGGGGACGTTGGGAACATGGGGGACGTTGGGGACATGGGGACATGGGGGGATGCTGGGGACATTGGGGGGACGTGGGGACAGGGGAGATGGGGACATGGGGACGCTGGGGGGGACGGGGGGCGGGGGGGGGATGAGGGGAGATGGGGACGTGGGGGGGCAGGGCCAGGGGTATGGGGGGACATGGGGGGACGTTGGGGACATGGGGGGACATGGGGACGCTGGGGGGGACGGGACATTGTGGGGCATCAGGGACACTGGGGACATGGGGATGTTGGGGACATGGGGATGGGGGAGAGGGGGACATGGGGACACTGGGGGGGGACGGGGGAGTTGGGGTCGATGAGGGGACATGGGGGGACATTGGGGACATGGGGACGTTGGGGACACAGGGACGGGGGAGAGGGGGACATGGGAACGCTGGGGGGGGACAGGTGGCATGGGGGGGATGAGGGGAGATGGGGACATGGGGGGACATTGGGGACATGGAGGGACATTGGGGGACATGGGGGGGAGGGGGGAGTTGGGGGCGATGAGGGGACATGGGGGGACGTTGGGGACATGGGGGGACATTGGGGGGCGTCAGGGACATTGGGGACATGGGGGATGTTGGGGACATGGGGGGACATTGGGGGGACGTGGGGACAGGGGAGACGGGGACATGGGGACGCTGGGGGGGATGGGGGGTGGGGGGGGGGATGAGGGCAGATGGGGACGTGGGGGGCAGGGCCAGGGGTATGGGGGGACATGGGGGGACGTTGGGGACATGGGGGGACATTGGGGGACGTCGGGGACATGGGGGGACATTGGGGGACATGGGGGGCAGGGGGGAGTTGGGGGCGATGAGGGGACATGGGGGGACATTGGGGACATGGGGGGACATGGGGGGATGTTGTGGACGTGGGGGGACATTGGGGGGACAAAAACATGTGGGGGAAGGACGGACGGTGGACGTTGGGGGGACATTGGGGACACAGGGGGACATGGGGGGGAATGCAGAGATACGGGGGGGGGGGCTGGGGGGACGTGGGGGGGGCCGGGGGTGGGCGGTGGGGGGGTGGTGACAGCCGCCCCCCCCCAGACGGAGCAGTGCCTGTACCTGGTGACGGAGGAGGTGACGCCGCTGCCCCGGCACCTGCAGCTGCGCCCCCCCACGGGGGACACGGGGGAGCAGGAGGTGGCCTGGGGGCTGCACCAGCTGCTGGTGAGGGGGGGGCGGGCGGGGGGGCAGGAGGGGGGGGAGGGGGATGAAGGGGAGGATGAGGATGAGGAGGGGGAGGGGGATGAAGGGGAGGGGGAGGGGGATGAAGGGGAGGATGAGGAGGGGGAGGGGGATGAAGGGGAGGATGAGGAGGGGGAGGGGGAGGGGGATGAAGGGGAGGATGAGGATGAGGAGGGGGAGGGGGATGAAGGG
>CANTUZ010000027.1:5976849-5986937 GCA_947846985.1 Fratercula arctica
GTGGGGGGGGGGCAGAGTCAATGGGGGGGGGGGCACCGTCAGTGGGGGGGGCAGTCAGTGGCGGGGGGCAGAGTCAAGGGGGGGGCACGGGGGGGCACAGTCAGTGGGGGGGGGGGGGCTGGGGGGGGGTACTATCAGTGAGGAGGGGTCAGTCAATGGGGGGGGCAAAGTCAGTGGGGGGGGGGACAGTCAATAGGGGCCAGCACCCGCTCACGGGCCTGGGGGGGGCACCGTCAGTGGGGGGGGCAGTCAGTGGGGGGACAGTCAGTGGGGGGGGGGTCAGTCAATGGCGGGGGGGGGAAGCAGTGGGGGGGGGGTCAGTCAATGGGGGGGGGGCACCGTCAGTGGGGGCCCAGCACCCGCTCACAGGCCTGGGGGGGGCACCGTCAGTGGGGGGGGGGAGAGTCAAGGGGGGGGACACGGGGGGGCACAGTCAGTGGGGGGGCACAGTCAATGGGGGGGGCAGAGTCAGTTGGGGGGGGCAGGGTCAGTGGGGGGGGCACAGTCTATGGGGGGCACTGTAAGTGGGGGGGGGGGGGCAGTCGGGGGGTGGGCAGAATCAATGGGGGCCAGCACCCAATCACAGGCCTGGGGGGGGCACAGCCAAAGGGGGGGGGCAGAGTCAGTTTGGGGGGGCAGTCAATGGGGGGGGCACCGTGCGTGGGGCGGACACCCCACTGACGGCCTGGGGGCACGGGGGGGGGCACAGTCAGTGGGGGGGGCACAATCAATGTGGGGGGGGGTGTGTTTTCACCTGGGGGGGGCAGGAGGGGCCACCAGGCGGGGGGGGGGGGTTGGGGGGACAATTTTGGGGGGGGTTGGGGGGGGAATTGGGGGGAAGGGTCTCAGGGGGGGGTTTGGGGGGATTTTGGGGGGGGGTTGGGGGGAGTCTCACCTGGGGGGGCAGCAGGGGCGCCAGGCGGGTGGTGGGGGGGGGGGGGGTGTTTGGGGGGGGCTCAAGGGGACGTTTGGGGGGGGGGGTTGGGGGAAGGGTCTCGAGGGGGGGTTTGGGGGGGATTTTGGGGGGGGTTTGGGGGGGGGGGTTTGGGGGGGTTTTTGGGGGGGGGTCTCACCTGGGGGGGCAGCAGGGGCGCCAGGGGGGGGGGGGGGTTGGGGGGGGGTTTGGGGGGGTTTGGGGGGGGGTTTTTGGGGGGGGGGGTCTCACAATGGGGGGGGCAGCAGGGGCGCCAGGCGGGGGGGGGGAGGTGGGGGGAGGTTTGGGGGGGGTTTGGGGGGGGTTTGGGGGGGGTCTCACCTGGGGGGCAGCAGGGGCGCCAGGCGGGGGGGGGAGGTTGGGGGAGGTTTGGGGGGGGTTGGGGGGGGTTTGGGGGGGGTCTCACCTGGGGGGGCAGCAGGGGCGCCAGGCGGGGGGGGGAGGTTGGGGGGAGGTTTGGGGGGGGTTTGGGGGGGGTTTTTGGGGGGGGGTCTCACCTGGGGGGGCAGCAGGGGCGCCAGGCGGGGGGGGGGAGGTTGGGGGGAGGTTTGGGGGGGTGTTTTGGGGGGGGGTCTCACCTGGGGTGGCAGCAGGGGCGCCAGGCGGGGGGGGGAGGTGGGGGGAGGTTTGGGGGGGTTTGGGGGGGGGTTTTTGGGGGGGGTGGGTCTAACCTCGGGGGGCGCAGGGGCGCCAGGCGGGGGGGGGAGGTGGGGGAGGTTTGGGGGGGGGTTTTTTGGGGGGGTGTCTCACCTGGTGGGGGCAGGCAGTGGGCTCCAGGCGGGCCCAGGCAGAGGGTGGCGTTGCAGCGCAGGGGGCCCAGCGCGTCCCCCCCCTGCACCCGCAGCAGCAGCCGCAGCAGCTCCCCCCCCCCGCCGCCCCTCCCCCAGCTTGGGGGCCAGCAGCACCATCGACTGCGGGGGGGGGCAAAGGGGGGAGGGGGGGGTCAGGGGGCACCCAGATACTTGGGGGGGGGCACCCAGGGGCTCGGGGGACCCGCATATTGGGGGAGGGGGGGACCCATTTTGGGGGGGCACCCAAGGGGTTGGGGGGGGTCCCATATATTGGGGGGGGACCCACATATTTGGGGGGGACCCATTTTGGGGGGGCACCCAAGGAGTTGGGGGGACACCCGTTTTGGGGGGGCACCCAAGGGGTTGGGGGGGGCCCCATATATTGGGGGGGGACCCGCATATTTGGGGAGGGGGGGACGCCATTTTGGGGGGGCACCCAAGGGAGTTTGGGGGGGGGACACCCATTTTTGGGGGGGGCACCCAAGGGGTTGGGGGGGGGACAGGACCCATATATTGGTGGGGGGACCCATTTTGGGGGGGCACCCAAGGGGTTTGGGGGGGGGGACACACCCGTTTTGGGGGGCACCCAAGGGAGTTTGGGGGGGGACACCCATTTTGGGGGGGCACCAAGGGGTTGGGGGGGACAGACCCCATATTTGGGGGACCATATGGGGGGGGGCACCCAAGGGGTCGGGGGGGGGACAGACCCCTATTGGGGGGGACCATTTTGGGGGGGCACCCAAGGGAGTTTGGGGGGGCCCCATAAGGGGGGGGACCCAGATATTTGGGGGGACCATTTTGGGGGGAACCCACGTTTGGGGGGGGACACTATTATGGGGGGGGGACCCATTGGGGGGGCACCCAAGGAGTTGGGGGGGGGCCCCATATATTGGGGGGGACCCACATATTTGGGGGGTGGGACCCATTAGGTTGGGGGGGGACACCATTTGGGGGGGCACCCAAGGGGTTGGGGGGGGGGGACGGACCCATATATTGGGGGGGGACCCATTTTGGGGGGGCACCCAAGGGAGTTTGGGGGGGCCCCATATATTGGGGGGGACCCACATATTTGGGGGGGGCCCATTTTGGGGGGGCACCCAGGGGCTGAGGGAACCCATATATTTGGGGGGGGACCCAGATATTGGGGGGGGGAAGAGCGTGGTCATGCGGTGCAGGTAGTTGGGGTCGGCCGCCATGGCCAGCACCTTGGGCACTAGGACCCGGGGGAGCCCATGTCTCTCAGCATTGGGGAAATGGGCAGGGGGTTGGGGCGGGGGGGGGGGGGGAGGTTTTGGGGGTGAAATCCCGGGATTTCGGGGGCGCACCCAGGGGTGGGGGGGGGGTCCCCGATTTGGGTGGGGGGTCCCCGACTTGGGTGGGGTTCCTGATATGGGTGGGGAGGGCACTAGGACCCGGGGGAACCATGGCCGGGCGCTAGGACCCGGGGGAGCCCCGTGTCTCGCAGCATTGGGGAAATGGGCAGGGGGTTGGGGCGGGGGGGGGGGGGCAGGTTTTGGGGTGAAATCCCGGGATTTCGGGGCTGCACCCAGGGGTGGGTGGGGTTCCTGATATGGGTGGGGAGGGCACTAGGACCCGGGGGAACCATGGCCGGGCACTAGGACCCGGGGGAGCCCCGTGTCTCTCAGCATTGGGGGAATGGGCAGGGGGTTGGGGCGGGGCGGGGGGGGGGGCAGGTTTTGGGGTGAAATCCCGGGATTTCGGGGGCGCACCCAGGGGTGGGGGGGGGGGTCCCCGATTTGGGTGGGGGGTCCCCGATTTGGGTGGGGGGCACCCATGGGTGGGGGGGGGTCCCGGGGGGGCTCACGTTGATGCAGAAGAGCGTGGTCATGCGGTGCAGGTAGTTGGGGTCGGCCGCCATGGCCAGCACCTTGGGCACTAGGACCCGGGGGAGCCCCGTGTCTCTCAGCATTGGGGAAACGGGCAGGGGGTTGGGGGGGGGGGGGGGGGGAGGTTTGGGGTGAAATCCCGGGATTTCGGGGCTGCACCCAGGGGTGGGGGGTCGGTCCCCGATTTGGGTGGGGGGTCCCCGACTTGGGTGGGGTTCCTGATATGGGTGGGGAGGGCATTAGGACCCGGGGGAACCATGGCCGGGCACTAGGACCCGGGGGAGCCCCGTGTCTCTCAGCATTGGGGAAATGGGCAGGGGATTCGGGGGGGGGGGGGCAGGTTTTGGGGTGAAATCCCGGGATTTCGGGGGCGCACCCAGGGGTGGGGGGGGGTCCCCGATTTGGGTGGGGGGTCCCCGATTTGGGTGGGGTTCCTGATATGGGTGGGGAGGGCATTAGGACCCGGGGGAACCATGGCCGGGCGCTAGGACCCGGGGGAGCCCCGTGTCTCTCAGCATTGGGGAAATGGGCAGGGGATTGGGGGGGGGGGGGGGGCAGGTTTTGGGGTGAAATCCCGGGATTTCGGGGCTGCACCCATGGGTGGGGGGGGTCCCCGATTTGGGTGGGGTTCCTGATATGGGTGGGGAGGGCACTAGGACCCGGGGGAACCATGGCCGGGCGCTAGGACCCGGGGGAGCCCCGTGTCTCTCAGCATTGGGGGAATGGGCAGGGAGTTGGGGCGGGGGGGGGGGGGGCAGGTTTTGGGGTGAAATCCCGGGATTTCGGGGCTGCACCCAGGGGTGGGGGGGGGTCCCCGATTTGGGTGGGGGGTCCCCGATTTGGGTGGGGTTCCTGATATGGGTGGGGAGGGCACTAGGACCCGGGGGAACCATGGCCGGGCACTAGGACCCGGGGGAGCCCCGTGTCTCTCAGCATTGGGGAAATGGGCAGGGAGTTGGGGCGGGGGGGGGGGGGGGCAGGTTTTGGGGTGAAATCCCGGGATTTCGGGGGCGCACCCAGGGGTGGGGGGGGGTCCCCGATTTGGGTGGGGGGTCCCCGATTTGGGGGGGGTTCCTGATATGGGTGGGGAGGGCACTAGGACCCGGGGGAACCATGGCCGGGCACTAGGACCCGGGGGAGCCCCGTGTCTCGCAGCATTGGGGGAATGGGCAGGGGATGGGGGGGGGGGGCAGGTTTTGGGGTGAAATCCCGGGATTTCGGGGCTGCACCCAGGGGTGGGGGGGGGGTCCCCGATTTGGGTGGGGGGTCCCCGATTCGGGTGGGGGCACCCATGGGTGGGGGGGGTCCCGGGGGGGCTCACGTTGATGCAGAAGAGCGTGGTCATGCGGTGCAGGTAGTTGGGGTCGGCCGCCATGGCCAGCACCTTGGGCACTAGGACCCGGGGGAGCCCCGTGTCTCGCAGCATTGGGGGAATGGGCAGGGGATTGGGGGGGGGGGGCAGGTTTTGGGGTGAAATCCCGGGATTTCGGGGGCGCACCCAGGGGTGGGGGGGGTCCCCGATTTGGGTGGGGTTCCTGATATGGGTGGGGAGGGCATTAGGACCCGGGGGAACCATGGCCGGGCACTAGGACCCGGGGGAGCCCCGTGTCTGGCAGCATTGGGGGAATGGGCAGGGGGTTGGGGCGGGGGGGGGGGGGGGCAGGTTTTGGGGTGAAATCCCGGGATTTCGGGGGCGCACCCAGGGGTGGGGGGGGGTCCCCGATTTGGGTGGGGGGTCCCCGACTTGGGTGGGGTTCCTGATATGGGTGGGGAGGGCATTAGGACCCGGGGGAACCATGGCCGGGCGCTAGGACCCGGGGGAGCCCCGTGTCTCTCAGCATTGGGGAAATGGGCAGGGGGTTGGGGCGGGGGGGGGGGGGGGGCAGGTTTTGGGGTGAAATCCCGGGATTTCGGGGGCGCACCCAGGGGTGGGGGGGGCACCCATGGGTGGGGGGTCGGTCCCCGATTCGGGTGGGGGGTCCCGGATGTGGGTGGGGGGTCCCGGGGGGGCTCACGTTGATGCAGAAGAGCGTGGTCATGCGGTGCAGGTAGTTGGGGTCGGCCGCCATGGCCAGCACCTTGGGCACTAGGACCCGGGGGAGCCCCGTGTCTCTCAGCATTGGGGAAATGGGCAGGGGGTTGGCGGGGGGGGGGGGCAGGTTTTGGGGTGAAATCCCGGGATTTCGGGGCTGCACCCAGGGGTGGGGGGGGCACCCATGGGTGGGGGGTCGGTCCCCGATTTGGGTGGGGTTCCTGATATGGGTGGGGAGGGCATTAGGACCCGGGGGAACCATGGCCGGGCACTAGGACCCGGGGGAGCCCCGTGTCTCTCAGCATTGGGCGAATGGGCAGGGGGTTGGGGCAGGGGCGGGGGGGGGGGAAGGGTTTGGGGTGAAATCCCGGGATTTCGGGGGCGCACCCAGGGGTGGGGGGGGGGGGTGTCCCTGATTTGCGTGGGGTTCCTGATATGGGTGGGGAGGGCATTAGGACCCGGGGGAACCATGGCCGGGCGCTAGGACCCGGGGGAGCCCCGTGTCTCTCAGCATTGGGGAAATGGGCAGGGGGTTGGGGCGGGGGGGGGGGGAAGGTTTTGGGGTGAAATCCCGGGATTTCGGGGCTGCACCCAGGGGTGGGGGGGGGGTCCCCGATTTGGGTGGGGTTCCTGATATGGGTGGGGAGGGCATTAGGACCCGGGGGAACCATGGCCGGGCGCTAGGACCCGGGGGAGCCCCGTGTCTCTCAGCATTGGGGAAATGGGCAGGGAGTTGGGGCGGGGGGGGGGGGGCAGGTTTTGGGGTGAAATCCCGGGATTTCGGGGCGCACCCAGGGGTGGGGGGGGGTCCCCGATTTGGGTGGGGGGTCCCCGATTCGGGTGGGGGGCACCCATGGGTGGGGGGGGTCCCGGGGGGGCTCACGTTGATGCAGAAGAGCGTGGTCATGCGGTGCAGGTAGTTGGGGTCGGCCGCCATGGCCAGCACCTTGGGCACTAGGACCCGGGGGAGCCCCGTGTCTCGCAGCATTGGGGAAATGGGCAGGGGATTGGGGGGGGGGGGGGGCAGGTTTTGGGGTGAAATCCCGGGATTTCGGGGGCGCACCCAGGGGTGGGGGGGGGGTCCCCGATTTGGGTGGGGGGTCCCCGATTTGGGTGGGGGGCACCCATGGGTGGGGGGGGTCCCGGGGGGGCTCACGTTGATGCAGAAGAGCGTGGTCATGCGGTGCAGGTAGTTGGGGTCGGCCGCCATGGCCAGCACCTTGGGCACTAGGACCCGGGGGAGCCCCGTGTCTCTCAGCATTGGGGGAATGGGCAGGGGGTTGGGGCGGGGCGGGGGGGGGGGCAGGTTTTGGGGTGAAATCCCGGGATTTCGGGGCTGCACCCAGGGGTGGGGGGGGGTCCCCGATTTGGGTGGGGGGTCCCCGATTTGGGTGGGGTTCCTGATATGGGTGGGGAGGGCACTAGGACCCGGGGGAACCATGGCCGGGCACTAGGACTCGGGGGAGCCCCGTGTCTCGCAGCATTGGGGAAATGGGCAGGGGATTGGGGGGGGGGGGGGCGGGTTTTGGGGTGAAATCCCGGGATTTCGGGGGCGCACCCAGGGGTGGGGGGGGGTCCCCGATTTGGGTGGGGGGTCCCCGATTTGGGTGGGGGGCACCCATGGGTGGGGGGGGTCCCGGGGGGGCTCACGTTGATGCAGAAGAGCGTGGTCATGCGGTGCAGGTAGTTGGGGTCGGCCGCCATGGCCAGCACCTTGGGCACTAGGACCCGGGGGAGCCCCGTGTCTCTCAGCATTGGGGGAATGGGCAGGGGGTTGGGGCGGGGCGGGGGGGGGGGCAGGTTTTGGGGTGAAATCCCGGGATTTCGGGGCTGCACCCATGGGTGGGGGGGGTCCCCGATTTGGGTGGGGTTCCTGATATGGGTGGGGAGGGCACTAGGACCCGGGGGAACCATGGCCGGGCACTAGGACCCGGGGGAGCCCTGTGTCTCGCAGCATTGGGGAAATGGGCAGGGGATTGGGGGGGGGGGGGGCAGGTTTTGGGGTGAAATCCCGGGATTTCAGGGGGCGCACCCAGGGGTGGGGGGGGGTCCCCGATTTGGGTGGGGGGTCCCCGATTCGGGTGGGGGGCACCCATGGGTGGGGGGGGGTCCCGGGGGGGCTCACGTTGATGCAGAAGAGCGTGGTCATGCGGTGCAGGTAGTTGGGGTCGGCCGCCATGGCCAGCACCTTGGGCACGATGGTGCCCTGGGCCCAATCCTGGCCGAAGCGCTCCACCAGTTTGCGCAGGTTACTGGTGGCCGCCTCCCGGATGGCGTAGACTGGGGGGAGGGGGCACCAGTCAGGGACCAGTATGGGACCAGTACGGCACCAGTACGGCACCAGTACGGCACCAGTCACAGACCAGTATGGCACCAGTCAGGGACCAGTACGGCACCAGTACGGCACCAGTCAGGGACCAGTCAGGGACCAGTCAGGGACCAGTACGGCACCAGTACGGCACCAGTAAGGGACCAGTACGGCACCAGTCACAGACCAGTACGGGACCAGTACGGCACCAGTATGGCACCAGTACGGGACCAGTACGGGACCAGTCAGGGACCAGTACGGCACCAGTACGGCACCAGTAAGGGACCAGTACGGCACCAGTATGGGACCAGTACGGGACCAGTCAGGGACCAGTACGGCACCAGTACAGGACCAGTACGGCACCAGTACGGCACCAGTACGGGACCAGTACGGCACCAGTATGGCACCAGTACGGGACCGGTACGGGACCAGTACGGCACCAGTATGGCACCAGTACAGCACCAGTACGGCACCAGTATGGCACCAGTACGGGACCAGTACGGGACCAGTACGGCACCAGTAAGGGACCAGTCAGGGACCAGTATGGGACCAGTACGGCACCAGTCACAGACCAGTACGGCACCAGTACGGGACCAGTACGGGACCAGTAAGGGACCAGTACGGCACCAGTACAGCACCAGTAAGGGACCAGTCAGGGACCAGTACGGCACCAGTACGGCACCAGTACGGGACCAGTATGGCACCAGTACGGCACCAGTACAGGACCAGTACGGCACCAGTATGGCACCAGTACGGGACCAGTACGGGACCAGTACGGCACCAGTATGGGACCAGTCAGGGACCAGTATGGGACCAGTACGGCACCAGTCACAGACCAGTACGGCACCAGTACGGGACCAGTACGGGACCAGTAAGGGACCAGTACGGCACCAGTACAGCACCAGTAAGGGACCAGTCAGGGACCAGTACGGCACCAGTACGGCACCAGTACGGGACCAGTATGGCACCAGTACGGCACCAGTACAGGACCAGTACGGCACCAGTATGGCACCAGTACGGCACCAGTACGGGACCAGTACGGGACCAGTCAGGCACCAGTCACAGACCAGTACGGCACCAGTACGGCACCAGTGAGAAACCAGTACGGGACCAGTATGGCACCAGTTAGAAACCAGTACGGGACCAGTAAGGGACCAGTACGGCACCAGTACAGCACCAGTATGGGACCAGTACGGGACCAGTCAGGCACCAGTCAGGGACCAGTTAGAAACCAGTACGGCACCCGTACAGGACCAGTACGGCACCAGTCAGTCATCAGTCAGGGACCAGTACGGGACCAGTCAGGCACCAGTCAGGCACCAGTTAGGAACCAGTTAGGAACCAGTTAAGAGCCAATAAGGAACCAGTAAAGAACCAGTAAGGAACCAGTAAGACCCCCCTCTGGCTCCCAGTAAGCCCCCAGAAATCCCAGTAAGACACCAGTGCTCCCAGTAACCCCCAGTAAGCCCCCCAGAGCTCCCAGTAACCCCCTGGGGGGCTCCCAGTAAGCTCCCAGTGCTCCCAGTAACCTCCCAGTAACCCCCCCAGAGCTCCCAGTAAACCCTTGGGGGGCTCCCAGTAACCTCCCAGTGCTCCCAGTAAGCCCCCCAGTGCTCCCCAGTAAGCTCCCAGTGCTCCCGGTAATGCCCAGTAAGCCCCCCAGTGCTCCCCAGTAACCCCCCAGTGCTCCCAGTAACCTCCTAGTAATCCCCCCAGAGCTCCCAGTAACCCCTCGGGGGACTCCCAGTAACCTCCCAGTGCTCCCAGTAACCCCCAGTAAGCCCCCCAGAGCTCCCAGTAACCCCTCGGGGGGCTCCCAGTAACCTCCCAGTGCTCCCAGTAAGCTCCCAGTGCTCCCAGTAACCCCCAGTAATCCCCCCAGAGTTCCCAGTAACCCCTCTGGGGACTCCCAGTAACCTCCCAGTGCTCCCAGTAACCCCTTTAGGGATTGCCAGTAACCTCCCAGTAAGCTCCCAGTAACCCCTCGGGGGGCTCCCAGTAAGCTCCCAGTGCTCCCAGTAACCTCCCAGTGCTCCCAGTAACCCCCAGTAAGCCCCCCAGTGCTCCCAGTAAACCCTCGGGGGGCTCCCAGTAACCTCCCAGTGCTCCCAGTAAGCCCCCCAGTGCTCCCCAGTAAGCTCCCAGTGCTCCCGGTAACGCCCAGTAAGCCCCCCAG
>CANTUZ010000028.1:0-19084 GCA_947846985.1 Fratercula arctica
GTCTTCGTAGCTTATCAACTAAAGCATGGCACTGAAGATGCCAAGATGGCTGTTATATACGCCCGAGGACAAAAGACTTAGTCCTAACCTTACCGTTAATTCTTGCTAAACATATACATGCAAGTATCCGCGTCCCAGTGTAAATGCCCTCAGCCCCTTACTCAAGGGAAAAGGAGCAGGTATCAGGCACACCCATAGCTGTAGCCCAAGACGCCTTGCTCAGCCACGCCCCCACGGGTACTCAGCAGTAGTTGACATTAAGCAATAAGTGTAAACTTGACTTAGTTATAGCAATTTAAGGGTTGGTAAATCTTGTGCCAGCCACCGCGGTCACACAAGAAACCCAAATTAACCGTATGCGGCGTAAAGAGTGGTGCCATGATACCATAACAACTAGGATTGAAATGTAACTAGGCTGTCATAAGCTCAAGATATATCTAAGATCACCCTTAAGATGATCCTAGTACCTCTGATTAATTCAACCCCACGAAAGCTAGGGCACAAACTGGGATTAGATACCCCATTATGCCTAGCCCTAAATCTTGATGTTTACCACACCAAAGCATCCGCCCGAGAACTACGAGCACAAACGCTTAAAACTCTAAGGACTTGGCGGTGCCCCAAACCCACCTAGAGGAGCCTGTTCTATAATCGATAATCCACGATTCACCCAACCACCCCTCGCCAAAAGCAGCCTACATACCGCCGTCGCCAGCCCACCTTCCCTGAGAGTCCCACAGTGAGCATAACAGCCCAAGTCCGCTAGTAAGACAGGTCAAGGTATAGCCTATGGGGTGGAAGAAATGGGCTACATTTTCTATAATAGAAAACCCACGAAAGGGGACGTGAAACGGTCCCCGGAAGGCGGATTTAGCAGTAAAGCGGGATAATAAAGCCCTCTTTAAGTTGGCCCTGGGGCACGTACATACCGCCCGTCACCCTCCTCACAAGCCACCAACATCCATAATTAATAAGCTCCATGGCTGAAGATGAGGTAAGTCGTAACAAGGTAAGTGTACCGGAAGGTGCACTTAGTATACCAAGATGTAGCTATAAAATGAAAGCATTCAGCTTACACCTGAAAGATATCTGATACACCAGATCGTCTTGAAGCCCGCTCTAGCCCAACCACATTTAACCGATTAACAACAACAAGAATCTACTTCACTGCTCAACTAAAACATTTATTAAAACTTAGTATAGGTGATAGAAAAGACCAGCCTGGCGCGATAGAGACTTCGTACCGCAAGGGAAAGATGAAATAGCAATGAAAAACTAAGCAGTAAATAGCAAAGATAAACCCTTGTACCTTTTGCATCATGATTTAGCAAGAATAACCAAGCAAAACGAGTTTAAGCTTGCCACCCCGAAACCTAAGCGAGCTACTTGCAAGCAGCTACTTATGAGCGAACCCGTCTCTGTTGCAAAAGAGTGGGATGACTTGCTAGTAGAGGTGAAAAGCCAACCGAGCTGGGTGATAGCTGGTTGCCTGTGAAATGAATCTCAGTTCCCCCTTGACCTCCCTCCCCGGACACAACTCTAACCTTTATGTAGAAAGTCAAGAGTAATTTAAAGGAGGTACAGCTCCTTTAAAAAAGGATACAACCTTCACTAGCGGCTATACTACCCCACTTCTCCCCATTACTGTAGGCCCTCAAGCAGCCACCAATAAAGAGTGCGTCAAAGCTCTACACATAAAATCCAATAACAACATGATTCCCTTCCCACTAACAGGCTAACCTATGCCAATAGGAGTATTAATGCTAAAATGAGTAACTAGGGGTTCACCCTCCACAAGCGCAAGCTTACATCCTCATATTATTAACAGATAACAAACCAATATCTCAATTATAACAAGACTAACATATTAAACTCACCCTGTTACACCGACCATAGGAGCGCCCACTAGAAAGATTAAAATCTGTAAAAGGAACTAGGCAAACCCAAGGCCCGACTGTTTACCAAAAACATAGCCTTCAGCCCACCAAGTATTGAAGGTGATGCCTGCCCAGTGACATAACGTTTAACGGCCGCGGTATCCTAACCGTGCGAAGGTAGCGCAATCAATTGTCCCATAAATCGAGACTTGTATGAATGGCTAAACGAGGTCTTAACTGTCTCTTACAGATAATCAGTGAAATTGATCTTCCTGTGCAAAAGCAGGAATACTAACATAAGACGAGAAGACCCTGTGGAACTTAAAAATCAGCGGCCACTACACACAAACTCAAACCTACTAGGCCTTCCTCCTTCCCCAATGCTGGCCCGCATTTTTCGGTTGGGGCGACCTTGGAGAAAAACGGATCCTCCAAAAATAAGACCACACCTCTTAACCAAGAACAACCCCTCAACGTACTAACAGTAACCAGACCCAATACAATTGATCAATGGACCAAGCTACCCCAGGGATAACAGCGCAATCTCCTCTAAGAGCCCACATCGACGAGGAGGTTTACGACCTCGATGTTGGATCAGGACATCCTAATGGTGCAGCCGCTATTAAGGGTTCGTTTGTTCAACGATTAACAGTCCTACGTGATCTGAGTTCAGACCGGAGCAATCCAGGTCGGTTTCTATCTATGACAAACTTTCCCTAGTACGAAAGGACCGAGAAAGTGGGGCCAATACTACAAGCACGCCCCCTCCCCAAGTAATGTACCCAACTAAATTACCAAAGGATACCCTACACTAACTCCTAGAAAAGGACCAGCTAGCGTGGCAGAGCTCGGTAAATGCAAAAGGCTTAAGCCCTTTACCCAGAGGTTCAAATCCTCTCCCTAGCCCCACCATTTATGACTCACCCTCCTACCCTAACTTACCTCGTCATGTCCCTGTCATACGCAATCCCAATCCTAGTTGCCGTAGCATTCCTAACCCTAGTTGAACGAAAAGTTTTAAGCTACATACAAGCTCGAAAAGGGCCAAACATTGTAGGCCCCTTCGGACTACTACAGCCTGTGGCCGACGGAATCAAACTATTTACCAAAGAGCCAATCCGCCCATCCACCTCCTCCCCATTCCTATTTCTTATAACCCCCATACTAGCTCTTCTCCTAGCACTTACCATTTGAATTCCCCTTCCCCTCCCCTTCTCCCTTACCGATCTAAACCTAGGCCTCCTCTTCCTACTAGCCATATCTAGCCTAGCAGTTTACTCAATCTTATGATCAGGCTGAGCCTCAAACTCAAAATATGCCCTAATTGGTGCTTTACGGGCAGTAGCACAAACCATCTCCTATGAAGTAACACTAGCTATCATCCTTCTATCCGTAATCATGCTCAGCGGAAACTACACCTTAAACACCCTCGCCACTACCCAAGAGCCTTTATACCTTGTCTTCTCCTCATGACCCCTTGCAATAATATGGTATATCTCAACACTCGCTGAGACAAACCGCGCCCCATTTGACCTCACGGAAGGGGAATCAGAACTAGTATCTGGCTTTAACGTAGAATATGCTGCTGGACCATTTGCCCTATTTTTCCTAGCCGAATACGCAAATATTATACTAATAAACACACTAACTGTTATCCTGTTCCTAAACCCTAGTTCACTAAATCTACCACAAGAATTATTCCCCATAGCCCTAGCCATAAAAGTTTTACTACTCTCCTCAGGTTTCCTATGAATCCGTGCCTCTTACCCGCGATTTCGTTACGACCAACTTATGCACTTACTCTGAAAAAATTTCCTACCACTAACACTAGCACTATGTCTCTGACATACTAGCATACCAATTTGCTACGCAGGCCTACCTCCTTACTTAAGGAAATGTGCCTGAACACTAAAGGGTCACTATGATAAAGTGAACATAGAGGTATACCAGCCCTCTCATTTCCTAAGAGAAACTTAGAAAAGTAGGAATCGAACCTACACAAAAGAGATCAAAACTCTCTATACTCCCTTTATATTATTTCCTAGTAAGGTCAGCTAACAAAGCTATCGGGCCCATACCCCGAAAATGATGGTTTAACCCCTTCCCCTACTAATGAACCCACATGCAAAACTAATTACCTCCCTGAGCTTGCTCCTAGGAACAACTATTACAATTTCAAGCAACCATTGAATAATAGCTTGGACTGGATTAGAAATTAACACTCTCGCTATTATCCCCCTAATCTCAAAATCCCACCATCCCCGAGCTATTGAAGCCGCAATCAAGTATTTCCTGGTACAAGCAACCGCTTCAACTCTAGTCCTCTTCTCAAGCACAATCAATGCATGACATACAGGACAATGAGATCTCACCCAATTAACCCACCCAATCTCATGCTTGTTGCTAACAACTGCAATCGCAATAAAATTAGGACTAGTCCCGTTCCACTTCTGATTCCCAGAAGTCCTTCAAGGGTCATCACTAACTACTGCCCTACTACTATCAACAATAATAAAATTCCCTCCAATTACTATTCTATTCATGACATCACACTCCCTTAACCCAACACTGTTAACCACTATAGCCATTGCCTCAGCAGCCCTAGGTGGATGAATAGGACTAAACCAAACACAAATCCGAAAAATCCTGGCCTTCTCATCCATCTCTCACCTGGGTTGAATGTCAATCATTATCATCTACAATCCAAAACTCACCCTACTAACTTTCTACATCTATTCTCTAATAACTACTGCCGTATTCCTCACCCTAAACACAACCAAAACTGTAAAACTATCAACAATAATAACTTCATGGACAAAAACCCCAATACTCAACGCCACCCTAATACTAACTTTACTCTCACTAGCAGGACTTCCCCCACTCACAGGATTCTTACCCAAATGACTTATTATTCAAGAACTAACCAAACAAGAAATAACCACAGCAGCCACAATCATCACCATGTTATCCTTGCTAGGATTATTCTTCTACCTCCGCCTCGCATACTATTCAACAATCACACTTCCACCAAACTCCACAAACCATATAAAACAATGGCATATTAACAAATCAACAAGTACCCCTATTGCCATCGTCACCTCCCTATCCATACTATTACTGCCCCTCTCCCCCATAATCCTGACAACCATCTAGAAACTTAGGATAATCCCTTAAACCGAAGGCCTTCAAAGCCTTAAATAAGAGTTAAACCCTCTTAGTTTCTGCTAAGACCCGCAGGATATTAACCTGCATCCCCTGAATGCAACCCAGATGCTTTAATTAAGCTAGGGCCTTCCCTAGGCAGATGGGCTTCGATCCCATGAAATTCTAATTAACAGCTAGACGCCTTAAACCAACAGGCCTCTGCCTACTAGACTCCGGCACACTTTCAGTGTACATCAATGAGCTTGCAACTCAACATGAATTTCACCACAGAGTCGATAAGAAGAGGAATTAAACCTCTGTAAAAAGGACTACAGCCTAACGCTTCGACACTCAGCCATCTTACCTGTGACACTCATTAACCGATGATTATTCTCAACGAACCACAAAGACATCGGCACCCTATACTTAATCTTCGGCGCATGAGCCGGCATAGTTGGCACCGCCCTCAGCTTACTCATTCGCGCAGAATTAGGTCAACCAGGGACCCTCTTAGGAGATGACCAAATCTATAACGTAATCGTTACCGCCCATGCCTTTGTAATAATCTTCTTCATAGTAATACCAATCATAATTGGTGGCTTCGGAAACTGATTAGTTCCACTTATAATTGGTGCCCCAGACATAGCATTCCCACGCATAAACAACATAAGCTTCTGACTACTACCACCATCATTCCTTCTGCTCCTAGCCTCATCCACAGTGGAAGCTGGAGCTGGTACAGGGTGAACCGTTTATCCTCCTCTAGCCGGAAACCTAGCCCACGCCGGAGCTTCAGTAGACCTGGCAATTTTCTCCCTCCACTTAGCAGGTGTATCCTCTATCCTGGGTGCCATCAACTTTATTACAACAGCCATCAACATAAAACCCCCAGCCCTTTCACAATACCAAACCCCACTATTCGTATGATCAGTACTCATCACTGCTGTCTTACTACTACTCTCACTTCCAGTACTCGCTGCCGGCATTACTATACTCCTAACAGACCGAAACCTAAACACTACATTCTTCGACCCTGCCGGAGGTGGCGATCCCGTACTCTACCAACACCTCTTCTGATTCTTTGGTCACCCAGAAGTATATATCCTAATTCTACCAGGCTTCGGGATTATCTCCCACGTCGTAACATACTATGCAGGAAAGAAAGAACCATTTGGTTACATAGGAATAGTATGAGCCATGCTATCTATTGGCTTCTTAGGATTCATTGTATGGGCACACCACATATTCACAGTAGGAATAGACGTAGACACACGAGCTTACTTCACATCTGCCACTATAATCATTGCCATCCCTACTGGCATCAAAGTATTTAGCTGACTCGCTACACTCCATGGAGGAACTATCAAATGAGACCCCCCAATACTATGAGCCTTAGGCTTTATCTTCCTTTTCACTATCGGAGGTCTCACAGGAATTGTTCTAGCAAACTCTTCACTAGACATCGCCCTGCATGACACATACTACGTAGTTGCTCACTTCCACTACGTCCTCTCAATAGGTGCCGTCTTCGCCATCCTGGCAGGATTTACTCACTGATTCCCCTTACTAACAGGATATACCCTCCATCCCTCATGAACTAAAGCCCACTTTGGAGTAATATTTACAGGAGTCAACCTAACCTTCTTCCCACAGCACTTCCTAGGTCTAGCCGGTATACCACGACGATATTCCGACTATCCAGATGCATACACCCTATGAAATACTATATCTTCTATCGGCTCACTCATCTCAATAACAGCCGTAATCATACTAATATTCATCATCTGAGAAGCATTCGCATCAAAACGAAAAGTACTACAACCAGAACTAACTGCCACCAACATTGAATGAATCCACGGCTGCCCGCCTCCATACCACACCTTTGAAGAACCCGCCTTTGTTCAAATCCAAGAAAGGAAGGAATCGAACCCTCATATGCTGGTTTCAAGCCAACCGCATCAAACCACTCATGCTTCTTTCTTATGAGACGTTAGTAAACTAATTACATAGCCTTGTCAAGCCTAAATCACAGGTGAAAACCCTGTACATCTCACATGGCCAACCACTCACAATTCGGCTTTCAAGACGCTTCGTCACCCATTATAGAAGAACTCGTTGAATTCCACGACCATGCCCTAATAGTCGCATTAGCAATCTGTAGTTTAGTCCTCTATCTATTAGCACTCATACTTATAGAAAAACTCTCTTCAAATACTGTTGACGCACAAGAAGTCGAACTGATTTGAACAATTCTTCCAGCCATTGTCCTTATCCTACTTGCCCTCCCATCACTACAAATTCTTTATATAATAGACGAAATCGACGAACCTGACCTAACACTAAAAGCTATCGGCCACCAATGATACTGAAGCTACGAGTATACAGACTTCAAAGACCTATCATTCGACTCATACATAATCCCTACAACAGAGCTTCCACTAGGCCACTTCCGACTCCTAGAAGTAGACCATCGTGTTGTCGTTCCCATAGAATCCCCCATCCGCATTATCGTCACCGCTGACGACGTCCTTCACTCCTGGGCTATCCCTACTCTAGGGGTAAAAACTGATGCAATCCCCGGACGACTGAACCAAACATCATTCATCACTACTCGACCAGGAATTTTTTACGGCCAATGCTCCGAGATTTGCGGAGCCAATCATAGCTACATGCCAATTGTAGTAGAATCTACCCCCCTCACCCACTTTGAGAGCTGATCCTCACTACTATCATCCTAATCATTAAGAAGCTATGTACCAGCACTAGCCTTTTAAGCTAGAGAAAGAGGACCACTGCCCCTCCTTAATGAAATGCCACAACTCAACCCTAACCCGTGACTCTTCATCATGTTGTTATCATGATTAACCTTCTCCCTAATCATCCAACCTAAATTACTATCATTCATCCCAACCAACCTGCCTTCTAACAAAACCCCTATAACCATCAAAAGTGCCCCTTGAACCTGACCATGAACTTAAGCGTCTTTGACCAATTCACAAGCCCATACCTACTAGGAATTCCACTAATCCTCTTCTCCATGCTATTTCCTGCCCTACTATTCCCCTCCCCCGATAACCGATGAATCACTAATCGCCTTTCTACCCTGCAACTCTGATTCCTACACCTAATTACAAAACAACTAATAATACCACTAAACAAAGCAGGCCACAAATGAGCCCTAATCCTCACCTCACTAATAATATTCCTACTCACAATCAACTTGCTAGGACTACTACCCTACACATTCACCCCAACCACCCAACTATCCATGAACCTAGCACTGGCCTTCCCACTCTGACTTGCCACACTACTTACAGGCCTACGAAACCAACCCTCAGCTTCTCTAGGCCACCTCCTCCCCGAAGGCACCCCCACACCCCTAATCCCTGCCCTAATTATAATTGAAACCACTAGCCTACTCATCCGCCCACTAGCTTTAGGTGTACGCCTTACAGCAAACCTCACTGCAGGTCACCTACTAATCCAACTCATCTCCACAGCCACCACCGCCCTACTCCCAATCATCCCTGCTGTATCTATCCTAACTGCATTAATCCTCCTCCTACTAACCATTCTAGAAGTAGCTGTTGCCATAATCCAGGCGTACGTCTTCGTCCTCCTACTCAGCCTATACTTACAAGAAAACATTTAATGGCACACCAAGCACACTCCTATCATATAGTAGACCCAAGCCCTTGACCCATTTTCGGGGCAGCCGCTGCCCTACTTACCACCTCAGGCCTAATCATATGATTCCACTATAACTCATCCCAACTATTGACCCTGGGCTTGCTCTCCATAATCCTCGTTATACTACAATGATGACGAGACATTGTACGAGAAAGCACATTCCAAGGTCACCATACCCCCACAGTCCAAAAAGGCCTACGATATGGAATAATCCTATTCATCACATCTGAGGCATTCTTTTTCCTAGGATTTTTCTGGGCATTTTTCCACTCTAGCCTAGTCCCAACCCCAGAACTAGGTGGACAATGACCTCCTACAGGAATCAAACCCCTTAACCCCCTAGAAGTCCCCCTACTAAATACCGCTATCCTCCTAGCCTCAGGCGTTACAGTAACATGAGCGCATCACAGCATCACAGAAGGCAACCGAAAGCAAGCAATCCATGCATTAACCATAACGATCTTACTAGGATTCTACTTCACAGCACTTCAAGCAATAGAATACTACGAAGCACCATTTTCAATCGCTGATGGCGTATATGGGTCAACCTTTTTCGTTGCTACAGGATTCCACGGACTACATGTCATCATCGGCTCCTCATTCTTATCGGTATGCCTACTACGCCTAATTAAATACCATTTCACATCCAACCACCACTTCGGATTTGAAGCAGCAGCATGATACTGACACTTCGTAGACGTCATCTGATTATTCCTCTACATAACTATCTACTGATGAGGATCCTGCTCTTCTAGTATACTAATTACAATTGACTTCCAATCTCTAAAATCTGGTGTAACTCCAGAGAAGAGCAATCAACATAATCACATTCATACTAACCCTATCCCTCGCCCTAAGCGTCATCCTCACCACATTAAACTTCTGACTAGCTCAAATAAACCCGGACTCAGAAAAGCTATCCCCATACGAATGTGGATTCGACCCACTTGGATCTGCTCGTCTTCCATTCTCTATCCGCTTCTTCCTCAGTAGCAATCTTATTCCTACTATTTGACCTAGAAATCGCACTCCTACTTCCACTTCCATGAGCCGTGCAACTTCAATCCCCCACTACCACCCTAATCTGAACCTTCACGATCATTATCCTACTCACACTAGGGCTAATCTACGAATGAATGCAAGGTGGCCTAGAATGAGCGGAATAAACAGAAAGTTAGTCTAATCAAGACAGTTGATTTCGGCTCAACAAACCATAGTCTAACCCTATGACTTTCTCTATGCTACTCACACACCTAAGCTTCTATTCTGCCTTTACATTAAGTGGCCTAGGATTAGCCTTTCACCGAACACACCTAGTCTCTGCCCTTCTATGCCTAGAGAGCATGATACTATCCATGTACATCGCCCTATCCCTCTGACCAGTCGAAAACCAAGCAACATCATTCACCCTGATACCTATCCTCATACTAGCTTTCTCAGCTTGTGAAGCAGGTACAGGCCTAGCAATACTAGTAGCATCCACACGAACCCACGGTTCCGACCACCTCCATAACCTAAACCTACTACAATGCTAAAAATTATACTCCCAACAATCATACTCCTCCCAACAGCTCTCCTATCACCCCCCAAATTCCTATGAACAAACACCACCTCATACAGCTTGCTAATCGCATTCCTCAGCCTGCAATGACTCAACCCAACATACTACCCCTATAAAAACCTAGCCCAATGAACCGGCATCGACCAAATCTCATCCCCTTTATTAGTATTATCCTGCTGACTACTACCACTCATAATAATAGCAAGCCAAAACCACCTACAACACGAGCCATTGACACGAAAGCGAACATTTATCCTGACTCTTATTGCCATCCAACCGTTCATTATCTTAGCCTTCTCAACCACAGAACTCATACTATTTTATATCTCATTTGAAGCAACCCTAATCCCCACCCTAATCCTCATCACACGATGAGGAAACCAGCCAGAACGCCTAAGTGCTGGCATTTACCTTCTATTTTACACCCTAATCAGCTCGCTCCCGCTATTAGTCGCCATCCTATATCTACACACACAAACCGGCACCCTACACCTCATAATCCTACAACTAACTCACCCCACCATCACTACTTCCTGAAGTGGTCTACTATCGAGCCTGGCCCTACTAACAGCATTCATAGTAAAAGCCCCCCTATATGGACTCCACCTATGATTACCCAAAGCCCATGTCGAAGCTCCTATCGCTGGATCCATACTACTAGCTGCACTCCTCCTAAAACTAGGCGGCTACGGCATCATACGAATTACTATACTCATAACACCTACCTCAACTAACCTACATTACCCCTTCCTAACACTAGCCCTATGAGGTGCACTAATAACTAGCTCAATTTGCCTACGTCAAACTGATCTCAAATCGCTCATTGCCTACTCATCCGTTAGCCACATAGGCCTGGTTATTGCTGCAAGCATAATCCAAACCCACTGATCATTCTCAGGGGCAATAATCCTCATAATCTCACACGGTTTAACTTCCTCAATACTATTCTGTCTAGCCAATACAAACTATGAACGTACACACAGTCGCATCCTCCTCCTAACGCGTGGCTTACAACCACTACTTCCACTCATAGCCACATGATGGCTTCTAGCCAACCTTACAAATATGGCCCTACCTCCAACCACAAACCTAATAGCAGAACTAACAATCATAATCGCACTATTCAATTGATCTACATTCACAATTATCCTAACCGGAATCGCAACTTTACTAACTGCCTCCTACACCCTATTTATACTTCTAATAACCCAACGAGGAATACTCCCCACCCACATCGCATCAATCCAAAACTCCAACACACGAGAGCATCTCCTAATAACCCTCCACATCATCCCCCTACTTCTATTAATCCTAAAACCAGAATTAATTTCAGGAATCCCTTCATGCAGGTATAGTTTAACCCAAACATTAGACTGTGATTCTAAAGATAGAAGTTAAACTCTTCTTACCTACCGAGGGGTGGTTCAACCAACAAGAACTGCTAATTCTTGCATCTGAGTCTAAAACCTCAGCCCCCTTACTTTTAAAGGATAATAGTAATCCATTGGTCTTAGGAACCACTCATCTTGGTGCAAATCCAAGTAAAAGTAGTGGAAGCTGCACTACTCCTTAACACCTCTATAATCCTAACACTAACAATCATCCTAACACCAATCCTCCTTCCCCTCTTATCCAAGAACTTCCAAAACTCCCCTACCACCATCATCCGCACTGTCAAAACTGCTTTCCTAGCTAGCCTAGTACCGATAACCCTATTCATACATTCAGGTATAGAGAGTATCATCTCCAACTGAGAATGAAAATTCATCACAAACTTCAAAATCCCCGTTAGCCTTAAAATAGACCAATACTCGCTAATATTCTTTCCAATCGCACTATTCGTAACATGATCCATCCTACAATTCGCATCCTGGTATATAGCCTCTGAACCATACATCACAAAATTCTTCTACTACCTCCTAACATTCCTAATCGCCATACTAACTCTAACCATCGCCAACAACCTGTTCCTCCTATTTATTGGGTGAGAAGGAGTTGGAATCATATCATTCCTACTAATTGGCTGATGGCAAGGACGAGCAGAAGCCAACACAGCTGCCCTCCAAGCCGTACTTTACAATCGAATCGGAGACATTGGCATTATTCTAAGCATAGCATGACTTGCTTCCTCCATAAACACCTGAGAAGTACAACAAGCATTTACCCCCACCCAAACTCCAACACTCCCCCTTCTCGGTCTAATTCTAGCTGCTACAGGAAAATCAGCCCAATTTGGCCTTCACCCATGACTACCCGCCGCCATAGAAGGCCCAACTCCAGTCTCCGCCTTACTCCACTCCAGCACAATAGTAGTTGCCGGAATCTTCCTACTTATCCGCACCCACCCTATACTCTCCAACAACCAAACTGCTCTCACTACATGCTTATGCCTAGGAGCACTGTCCACACTATTCGCTGCTACCTGTGCAATCACCCAAAACGATATCAAAAAAATTATCGCCTTCTCCACATCCAGCCAACTAGGACTCATAATAGTAACCATCGGACTCAATCTTCCACAACTTGCTTTCCTACACATCTCAACACACGCCTTCTTTAAAGCCATGCTATTCCTCTGCTCAGGATCAATCATTCACAATCTAAACGGAGAACAAGATATCCGAAAAATGGGCAACCTACAAAAAATACTCCCCACAACTACCTCTTGCTTAACCATCGGCAACCTAGCCCTAATAGGGACCCCCTTCTTAGCAGGATTCTACTCCAAAGACTTAATCATCGAGAGCATAAACACCTCCTACTTGAACACCTGAGCTCTCATCTTAACTCTCCTAGCTACATCCTTCACTGCAACCTATACCCTACGCATAACACTACTCGTCCAAACGGGCTTTACCCGAATAGCCACACTCACCCCAATAAACGAAAACAATCAAGCAATTATCAACCCAATCACCCGCCTAGCCCTAGGCAGCATTACAGCCGGCCTACTCATCACATCTTTTATCACTCCAACAAAAACCCCCCCAATAACCATACCTACCCTCACAAAAACTGCAGCCATTATTGTCACAATCCTAGGCATTATCCTAGCCCTAGAACTCTCAAGCATAGCTCACACCCTAACCCAACCAAAACAAACCCCACTCATAAACTTCTCCTCTTCACTAGGATACTTCAACCCCTTATCACACCGCCTCTCATCCACAATCTTACTAAACAATGGACAGAAAATCGCCTCCCACCTAATCGACCTATCCTGATACAAAAAAATAGGCCCAGAAGGAATCGCTGACCTTCAACTCATAGCAAGTAAAACCTCAACTACTCTCCACTCTGGATTAATCAAAACCTACCTAGGCTCATTCGCCCTATCTATCCTTATCATCCTATCAACATACAGACCCACAACTCCAAATGGCCCCAAACTTCCGAAAATCCCACCCACTCCTCAAAATCATCAACAACTCCTTAATTGACCTCCCCACCCCATCAAACATCTCTGCCTGATGAAACTTCGGATCCCTACTGGGCATTTGCCTAACAACACAAATCCTCACAGGACTCTTACTAGCCATGCACTACACCGCAGATACAACCCTAGCCTTCTCATCCGTTGCCCACACATGCCGAAACGTCCAATATGGCTGATTAATCCGAAACCTTCACGCAAACGGAGCATCATTTTTCTTCATCTGCATCTACCTCCACATTGGACGAGGATTTTACTACGGTTCCTACCTAAACAAAGAAACCTGAAACACAGGCGTCATTCTCCTACTGGCCCTAATAGCAACTGCCTTCGTAGGATATGTCCTGCCATGAGGACAGATATCATTCTGAGGGGCTACAGTCATCACCAACTTATTTTCAGCAATCCCCTACATCGGCCAAACCCTTGTAGAATGAGCCTGAGGTGGCTTCTCAGTAGACAACCCAACACTAACCCGATTCTTCGCCCTCCACTTTCTCCTCCCATTCATGATCGCAGGCCTTGCCCTAATCCACCTTACATTCCTTCACGAATCCGGATCAAACAACCCACTGGGAATTCTATCAAACTGCGATAAAATCCCATTCCACCCCTACTTCTCACTAAAAGACATTCTAGGGTTCATCATCATATTCCTCCCACTAACAGCCCTAGCCCTATTCTCACCCAACTTATTGGGCGACCCAGAAAACTTCACCCCAGCAAACCCACTAGTTACACCCCCACACATCAAACCAGAATGGTACTTCCTATTTGCATATGCCATCCTACGTTCAATCCCCAACAAACTAGGTGGTGTCCTAGCCCTAGCAGCCTCCGTACTAGTCCTCTTCTTAGCTCCCTTGCTTCACAAATCCAAACAACGTGCAATAACCTTCCGCCCCCTCTCACAATTCCTATTCTGAACCCTAGTCGCCAACCTCTTCATCCTAACATGAGTAGGCAGTCAACCCGTAGAACACCCATTCATCATCATCGGCCAACTAGCCTCCCTCACCTACTTCACCATCCTACTACTCCTATTCCCCATCATCGGAACCCTAGAGAACAAAATACTTAACTACTAAACACTCTAATAGTTTATAAAAAACATTGGTCTTGTAAACCAAAGACTGAAGGCTATACCCCTTCTTAGAGTTTCTTACCCCTCAGAAAAAGAGGACTTAAACCTCTATCCCCAGCTCCCAAAGCTGGTATTTTACACTAAACTATTCTCTGACCCCCCCCCTAAACCGCTCGAATGGCCCCACGAGACAACCCGCGCACCAATTCCAACACCACAAACAAAGTCAACAATAATCCCCAACCCGCTACTAAAAACATCCCAACCCCACGAGAATAGAACATCGCTACCCCACTAAAATCCAACCGAACAGAGAGCATACCCGTACTATCAACAGTAATTACCCCAAAATTTAAACACCCAATAAACCCACCGACAACTAACCCCATTACAAGTACCCCAACAAAGCCCACCCCATACCCAACAACCCGCCAATCCCCCCAAGCCTCTGGAAAAGGATCCGCCGCCAAAGCCACTGAATAAACAAAGACCACCAACATTCCTCCTAAATACACCATAAATAACACCAATGATACAAAAGAGACACCCAAACTTAACAACCACCCACACCCTGCAACAGAAGCCAACACCAAACCAACTACCCCATAATATGGAGAAGGATTAGACGCAACCGCTAAACCACCCAACACAAAACATAAACTTAAGAAAAACACAAAATAAGTCATAGCAATTTCCGCTTGGCTTTTTTCCAAGACCCGCGGCCCGAAAAGCCGCCGTTGTAACTTCAACTACGGAAACCATCAACCCCCCCCCCCCCTACCCCCCCCTACCCCCCCTACCCCCCACTCCCCACCTTGACCAGCATATTCCTATGTACTTTATTGCATTAACCTATCATCCCCATTATACATACAATCCATGTTTAATAGCCATTAATATCCAAGCGGACATTCTTCCCCCAACACCATTCTCTCCCCCAGAGGACCTCCCGCCCAATGGAATCCGATATCCATTACAATATTCGTACTAATACCATCTACTCGATTGGTTATACATAACACTCTTAATGCATACGGCAGTGCTTGTCTGCCCCTTTGAATGGTTGTAGGGCAAGGCCATCCAAAATCTCTTGACGTGCACAAAGCTTCGTACCAGGTGATTTATTAGTCGTGCTCCTCACGTGAAATCAGCAACCCGGTGTATGTAAGATCCTACGTTACTAGCTTCAGGACCATTCTTTCCCCCTACACCCCTAGCCCATCTTGCTCTTTTGCGCCTCTGGTTCCTATGTCAGGGCCATAACTTGGTTATTCCTCTCAACTTGTACTTCACCGATACATCTGGTCGGCTATATATCACCATCTCGCCCGTGATCGCGACATCCGACCTGTTTGGCACTTTTGGTTCCCTTTTTTTTCTGGGCGTCTTCAGGCAGCCCCTCCAGTGCACCGAGGTAAATACAATCTAAGACCTGGGCTTTCCCTGGTATTCGTCCGGTTTGTGGTCCTCAAGGATACCTCAATGAGACGGTTGAAGGGTTGGGGGAATCATTTTTGCACTGATGCACTTTGTTTTACATTTGGTTATGGTGTCTCCGCAAGCTCCTATTTATGCTGCTATTTGATGAATGCTTGTTGGACATAGTTTATTACTTTTCATTTCCTCTAACTTTCTAAACAACACTAGAAGATTCTAACTGAAAAATGAACCGTGTTTTCATCACACATTTTATCATCACGTTCATCACTTACAAACGACAGTAGAATTACATTAAAAAAACAGTATCGTAACTCGTCACGTTTATACCTTACATTCCTTCACGAATCCGGATCAAACAACCCACTGGGAATTCTATCAAACTGCGATAAAATCCCATTCCACCCCTACTTCTCACTAAAAGACATTCTAGGGTTCATCATCATATTCCTCCCACTAACAGCCCTAGCCCTATTCTCACCCAACTTATTGGGCGACCCAGAAAACTTCACCCCAGCAAACCCACTAGTTACACCCCCACACATCAAACCAGAATGGTACTTCCTATTTGCATATGCCATCCTACGTTCAATCCCCAACAAACTAGGTGGTGTCCTAGCCCTAGCAGCCTCCGTACTAGTCCTCTTCTTAGCTCCCTTGCTTCACAAATCCAAACAACGTGCAATAACCTTCCGCCCCCTCTCACAATTCCTATTCTGAACCCTAGTCGCCAACCTCTTCATCCTAACATGAGTAGGCAGTCAACCCGTAGAACACCCATTCATCATCATCGGCCAACTAGCCTCCCTCACCTACTTCACCATCCTACTACTCCTATTCCCCATCATCGGAACCCTAGAGAACAAAATACTTAACTACTAAACACTCTAATAGTTTATAAAAAACATTGGTCTTGTAAACCAAAGACTGAAGGCTATACCCCTTCTTAGAGTTTCTTACCCCTCAGAAAAAGAGGACTTAAACCTCTATCCCCAGCTCCCAAAGCTGGTATTTTACACTAAACTATTCTCTGACCCCCCCCCCTAAACCGCTCGAATGGCCCCACGAGACAACCCGCGCACCAATTCCAACACCACAAACAAAGTCAACAATAATCCCCAACCCGCTACTAAAAACATCCCAACCCCACGAGAATAGAACATCGCTACCCCACTAAAATCCAACCGAACAGAGAGCATACCCGTACTATCAACAGTAATTACCCCAAAATTTAAACACCCAATAAACCCACCGACAACTAACCCCATTACAAGTACCCCAACAAAGCCCACCCCATACCCAACAACCCGCCAATCCCCCCAAGCCTCTGGAAAAGGATCCGCCGCCAAAGCCACTGAATAAACAAAGACCACCAACATTCCTCCTAAATACACCATAAATAACACCAATGATACAAAAGAGACACCCAAACTTAACAACCACCCACACCCTGCAACAGAAGCCAACACCAAACCAACTACCCCATAATATGGAGAAGGATTAGACGCAACCGCTAAACCACCCAACACAAAACATAAACTTAAGAAAAACACAAAATAAGTCATAGCAATTTCCGCTTGGCTTTTTTCCAAGACCCGCGGCCCGAAAAGCCGCCGTTGTAACTTCAACTACGGAAACCATCAACCCCCCCCCCCCCCTACCCCCCCATACCATGTACGGTTGTACATTATACTACTTTCCCCATAATACATACAATCCATGTTCCAAAACCATTAACATACACACAGGCATAACCCCGATTTTCCCCATCCTCTCCCCCAGAGGACCTCCCGCCCAATGGAATCCGATATCCATTACAATATTCGTACTAATACCATCTACTCGATTGGTTATACATAACACTCTTAATGCATACGGCAGTGCTTGTCTGCCCCTTTGAATGGTTGTAGGGCAAGGCCATCCAAAATCTCTTGACGTGCACAAAGCTTCGTACCAGGTGATTTATTAGTCGTGCTCCTCACGTGAAATCAGCAACCCGGTGTATGTAAGATCCTACGTTACTAGCTTCAGGACCATTCTTTCCCCCTACACCCCTAGCCCATCTTGCTCTTTTGCGCCTCTGGTTCCTATGTCAGGGCCATAACTTGGTTATTCCTCTCAACTTGTACTTCACCGATACATCTGGTCGGCTATATATCACCATCTCGCCCGTGATCGCGACATCCGACCTGTTTGGCACTTTTGGTTCCCTTTTTTTTCTGGGCGTCTTCAGGCAGCCCCTCCAGTGCACCGAGGTAAATACAATCTAAGACCTGGGCTTTCCCTGGTATTCGTCCGGTTTGTGGTCCTCAAGGATACCTCAATGAGACGGTTGAAGGGTTGGGGGAATCATTTTTGCACTGATGCACTTTGTTTTACATTTGGTTATGGTGTCTCCGCAAGCTCCTATTTATGCTGCTATTTGATGAATGCTTGTTGGACATAGTTTATTACTTTTCATTTCCTCTAACTTTCTAAACAACACTAGAAGATTCTAACTGAAAAATGAACCGTGTTTTCATCACACATTTTATCATCACGTTCATCACTTACAAACGACAGTAGAATTACATTAAAAAAACGAACGAACACAATCCACGTTCATATATTCGAACAACACAACGTAACCTATAAAAGAAACTCCCCTGAAATAAACCAACAAACAACAAACAACAAACAACAAACAACAAACAACAAACAACAAACAACAAACAACAAACAACAAACAACAAACAACAAACAACAAACAACAAACAACAAACAACAAACAACAAACAACAAACAACAAACAACAAACAACAAACAACAAACAACAAACAACAAACAACAAACAACAAACAACAAACAACAAACAACCC